>CM053788.1:517539876-518139876 GCA_028749045.1 Cupressus sempervirens
AGGATGTCTACATACTCATAGCCATGGGATCAAGACCCTTGAACTACTCACTCTAAAGAATATGTAATTATGGTTTCTAATTGTTTTGATGTAGTTGTATTCCTATAACACTAGTGAGCTTTACTCACCTAATATAGCTCTTCGCCATCATACACCCACTTAGGTGAATCAAGAAGTTTTCTATAATTACAATACTATAATACACTAGTGCAACCTTTGTGTTATAGTTTATAGTTAATGTAAGGTTAACCTATATATGTCCTAACTCACTCCTTATATAGTTATGTTTAAAAGCTTATGACAATAATCAATGGGTCTAAATAGACTAGTCAAGTTAATGTTGAAACATAAAGTTTAGCCTTCTATTTTCAATAGCCAGGTACACTAGGTAATGTCATGTTTAGAGGTAATTTCATTTTCATTTAGAGGTAATTTTTCATGTTTAGAGGTAATGTCATCATGGTTTTGAGGTAATTTGTATGGTTTAGAGTGTAATGTCATTGTGGTAGTGACAATAACTTCAGTGGAGAGTTGAGTGTAAGGAGTTACTACTCTGACCTTATGATACAAATTCCTGGGAGCTGAGGGACATTACTCAAACCACTAGTGACAATACCTATGGCCATGCTACTTGTTGAGTGAGTTTTATTATTTTTCTATTGTGTCAAGTTTTCTTTGTTTATATTCATGTATACATATACACATATATATACATATACATATGTATATGTGTAGACACATAAAATTGTCCAAATACTCATTTCATGACCAATTAAATAAATATTTATGATTTATTTAATTACCTTACCATTAATTAAATAAATTTACATTTATTTAATTATATTTACCTTTCCTTGATTTAAATAAACTAAGGTTTATTTAAATCCTAGCCTTTCCACTTGCATCCTAACCCATTCACTTTAATTAAGTACTTCATTTACTTAATTAATCCCTTTCCTAATCCCACTTGGAATTAAATATTAAATTTAATCCTATTTGAGCACATGGATCCTAACTTTAACCCTAGCCTAAACTCACTACTCTAACCTAACCCACCTTTCTAAACCTACCCACTTCCTAATCACACTTGCTTTTCCTAATCACCTTGCTAATCACCTTTTAATCCTAAGTGTGTGCTCACACATGTGTGAGGGATGTTCACACTTTCCTAATCCCTCATGTGTTCCATGCCTCTTGCGCACTTTTTCTCTTGCATGAGAGTCAAGGTGTCTCACACATGTGTGAGAAGTCATGCTTCTCACACCTTTTGCACACTTGTCCCCTTGCATGAGAGTCAATTTGTCTCACACATGTGTGAGAATCCATGCTTCTCACACCTCATTGATCATGTCACCATCAAAGGTTGCTCACACATGTGTGAGCATATTGCCCCCTTTGAATGGTCAAAACCCTAATCCACTTGTAGTCTACTTGGCCTCCACCTCATTGACACCTCATCGATCTTGAGAGATCCTAGCCCTTCATCTTGCCTTTAATCTCAACCATCTATTGCATACTTTTTCCTATAAAAGGAGAGCCCTCTCCTCATTTACACAAGCACTATCTACCACATTTTTATGCTGCAGGAATTGTGAGCAACCACATCCCATGAGCAAGGAAATCATCAACCACTTGGTGATTTCATGAGGTTTGCATTAGTAGATTAAGCTCTTTTTATTTCATGTCATCTTTATTTGCATGTTTTCTTTCATATTTTGAGGTTTGCATGATCATGTAGGAATATGCATTAGTTTCTTAATGTTTATTCCCTTTATTACATTTTTATGCAATACATTTTGGCATGCCCGATGGGACCCACTTCACGGGTCCGAACTACCCATCTAATGTGTTTTTGAGTGTTTTGTGAGTTTTCAAGCTTGTAGGTCAAAGGCTTGCATTTGGAGATCAAGTTTCATGAGAAGCTTCTAATCGAGCCATAAAGCCCATCATCACATTTGGAGTACATAAGGGAAGTTTTTTGACATAAAACACTCTATATTTTGCTTATTACTTTATTTCCAAGTTGTAGAGGTACATATACATTGAATATACTCTTCGTTATTAGAAACAAAAATACTCATTTGTTGCCAAATAAGTAGATTGAGAAAAGCTAGAAAAAAAAAGGTGGGGGGGTTACCTTTTTTGCTTTATTTGATTTATGTTTTTAAAAAAAAATTACTTCTCTTTACATAAAATTTGCTTTATTTATTATTTTACATATATAAATTGTTTCAAAAAAAAAGAGATGGGTTTAGTTTAAGTAAAAAAAAAAATAAAAAAATAAATTTTTAAAAAAATAATAATAAATAAATAAATAAAAATTAAAAATAAAAATTAATTAATTTGAAACTTTGCTTGTTTTAGCGCAAGCAAGCACCTGCAGGCGCCACCAGCGACGGCGCCCGCGAGCGCCGCCCTACGCTCCACTCTATCAAAACCCCATGACCACCGCTATTGTTTTCCTTTGTGGTTGCCACTACCCGAATCTCCCCCATCTGCCACTACATTGCCAAAATGCGGCACTACAACCTCGGCGTAGCTCCAAGGTGTTATGTATCACGGTCGCCGCGCGGCCCTGCTTCCCCACTTCCTACGAACCCTCCACCTGCAACTCCCTCTTAGCCGCATCATAATCATAGCCACCTCCCTTCTACCCTCCCCACGGTACCTCTCCTCCTAGGGCTTCTTTCATCGGCCTTCTCCCTATGCATAGCCTCCCCAGCGAACCCTCTGCTACTTCCTCGCCGCTACAACACACCTCCCTCCTAGCCGCAGACCTTCCACCTCCCGTCCATCATTTCACCTACTGCCACCGGCACCAACTCCCTCCGCCACTACTCATCACACCACCACCCTTCGTTGAAACCCTTCCTCCACCACGCTTTGCTAGCACTTCCACTGCCCATCCTCCACCACCACCCGCAGCCATAACCTCACCTCCACCCTACAAAATTGCTGCCCATTCCCTTTTTTTTAATGTTAAAAAACTCAAAAACAAAAAAAAACAACACAACCATTTTTGTCCTTAAAGTTTATTTTTACAAATAAAAGTTGTCTTTTTTTTCAATCATCTAGGCTTTTTTTTTTATTATTCCTTTTTAGCAAAAACATCCAAAAACAAAACAAAACAAAATTGCTTGATGTGCCTCTAACCATCAATTTTAACCTCACAGATCATTGATGTCATCACTGCATCAGCATTCCACATGCCCTTCTAGACCATAAGGAGTAGCATTTGGTTTTTTGCTCATAACTTGAGCATATAGACTCTATTTTTTGAAAAATAAAATATTGCCGAAAAGCTGACCTCGAGCCCGTCATCATGGTGCTGATTTTATGAAATTTTGATGTAGTTTAGATCTCTAATTTTTCTATCAAAGACAAAAATTTGTGCTAACACTTTCATTGCAGGGTTGGTTCACGTTTGTCCTACATTTTTTCTACCCTAGCTTGTGTTTGTAGGGATATTTTGTTCACTAACCATATTGCTTGTAGTTTTTTCCTTAATTTTGTTTTGGGAATGAAATTGTATGCCTAACCACTCATCTTTGAATGCATTATTAATGCTAAAACTCAATCTTGAATGCATAGTTAATTGAACACTTTTTCTTTGGAATGAATGACAACATAATCTTGCATGTCTAAAGATCAATGAACATTGCAATACACATTTCAATTTGGTGCTTAAAATGAACAATCACACAATCTTGAATGCATAATAGAATTTGATTCTTTCCTTATCAAATTTGCTTATGTTGATTTACTTATGTTGGCTAACTCTTGATTTTTACGATGTTGTCAAGTTGGAAAGAACATTATATGTTATAAACTTGTGTTTATTCACATAGATTACAAAACCTAAAGCTTCATTGGGAAAGAATGTGTGTCTTTTAAACCCCAAGGCCACTTACATATTCTCTCCCCTTGCACCTTTGGGTAATCTTGGTTGCACAAAAAATAAGTGGTCTTGTTTTTCTCTTTTTAGGAGGCCTTCTTGGGGATTTCATCACCCCTTGGGATGACCTCAACTCCAGTGTTCTGTCAGAGTATACAAATTGAGAGGTGAATTGAAAGACACCTCTCTTGGAAGCAAAATATTGTCACTCTTGGCTAAGCTCCAAAGAACTTTATACCTTTGGGAAGTGAAGGAGGATATTTAGGTTACCGTCTCCCCCCAACTGTGTGGCAGTATTTTCTTTCATCTATAGATTTGGGCCTCACATACCTTGCATATATTGAGGACACCCTCTAGTTGATCCTTGTACATCCTAGTCAAAACCTTATAGGATTGTTAGTGTGTTTGATGTTCTTGAGTGTTTGAAACAAACTTTCCTTGTACATATTTCCTTGTTTTATTTTTCATCTTAAACCATAAAATCCAAAAACATCATAAAACATAAAAAATCCAAAAAAAAAAATTCAAAAAACAACAAAAACAAGTTTTGGTTTAGGTCCTCTTAGTCAAGTTGTCCACATCACTTCCACATCATATCTTCTTTCCATCAAAGTCATCACCCTCATACATCTCTTGTCTTCATCATTCAAACCATTCCTTGATCATCGCTCTTTGTCCACATCATTTCTTTGTCTTCCTAATCAGTCAATCTACTTCCTAATCTTCTTCCTAGTCATGCTTCATCATCATCCAGCTTCAATTTCCTCTATCAATCTCATCATTCATCCTTAATTCAATCCTTCAAATCATCATCCTTCTAATCCAATTCCTTGTCAAAATCATTCTTTTCTAATCAATTCTTAATTCAATCCATTTACATATTCCTCCATAATCAATCTTTCTAATTTCATTCACATTTTCTACTAATTCAACATTGCATCAAATCTACTTTGAACATAGGAGCATTATCACAAACATTGGACTTCAATTCAAATCCCACTTTCACTTTTTTGCAATATCATAGGGTTTTTTTATCAAATCAAGTCAAACCCTAACCCAATCAACATCAAATTCAATCAAATCCATATCAAGTCCAATTCAAATCAAATCAAATAAAATCAAAACAAAGTCCAAAATTGCTCCTAGTCCCAAGTTCATATTCCATCCATTATCAAACCTTTCGTCACTCTTCTTCTAGCATCTATGGATCCAAATTTTCTTAATCAAATGGTTGAGAATATTCAAATACAATATGGAGTTATACCTCTTGTTCAACCAGCATATCAAATCCATCCTCAACACTTCATATCCAAATCTAATCCACCTCATGTTCATTATTCTTCTACCTTTGACAAGGGAAATCTACCTCATTATCCTTCATCTACATACAATTCCACTCATAGCCCACATAATTCCTCAAGCACAAATACCCTTGCCATGGAAATGGAGCAACTAAAGAATTTATCTCTTAGCAATTCAATAGAAAGAGTCCACCTTCCATGCCATGTGTCCTCTTCCTCCATGTTTCGAAGATCCTAGTCCTCATGTCCCATCCAATTCCAATCCTCCATGCAACTCCCCATCCTTTGACCTTCATGCCAAAAACCACTATCCTAATCCTTCAAAAATATCATCCCCACCTCATAAAGGGTATTTCTCATCGTTCATGGCTAAGTGTAAAATTCAAGATAAAGTGAGCCAATCACCCAAAGTTCTTCCTCCAAAGCATGTCACTATAGATTCCTCTTCTCCTCTAGATCCGAGCATTTCTCCATTCAATCCTTCCCTTATCCATCAAGATGCATTTATTCCCCTTAGTAAATGTAATGATCCCCTTCCTAATCAAAATCAAGACATTCCATGTACCATGCACATTATTGCTTCCATTCCATCTCACGAGTTAGCCTTTGTAGATCCTCCACTTCATGAAGAGATTCCTTCCACTCCATCCACTAATATTCCTCCATGTCAAGATCAAATCACTCCATCTAATGAACCTATTCCATCTCATGATCCACTCATTTCATTAGTGTATATTTCATTTCCGCGCCCTTGTGATCACTACATTTTGTTATTGTGCCCTTATGATCTCTACATTTTTTTGTTGTTCCCTTGGTGGAGATTAGTGGAGATCTAGGATTTATTTGTCATGCCCTTGTGATCTCTACATTTCATTGTTGCTCCCTTGTGATCTCCTTACCCTTTCTCTACGATCTCATTGCCATTTCGTGCCCTTGTGATAATTGTGCCCTTTACAACTCACTACAACATTTGGGGTCAAATTGTGATGGCGGTGTAATTTGTGGTGTTTGAGCCCAAATGTAGTAGTGCTTGCTCTGCGATTTTCTTCAAGGGGAGAAGAGGTACATATGTAAATGTTCTTTTCTTTTCCTTCTAAAAATGTATCTCTATATATTTCCTCCAATAGTCGACCAAAAGGGCATGACAATGAGATGTAAAGATACATATATACATACATACATATATACATACATACATACATATACACATACACATACATACATACATGCATGCATACATACATACATCTGCATATGCAATTTTATCACCTTGTAAAATTATATTTGATCTTTATTCAATCGCCAAGAGATAATATAATTTGCATGTATATATTTCTACATACTTAGTTTGGGATGAATAGTTTTGATTGAATTCATCTAAGTAGAGTGAGTCTACTCATGATAATAATGGCTCCATGGATTGGGTCTTTAGAGGAGAGAGACATACAGAAGATTAGATGGTGAGGTAGGAGGAAGATGGTTGTGTGAATGGCTGATCAGGCAAGTTGCAAAAAATTAGGGTGTTAGTTGCAAGTGGTTTCATTAATTTGATAAGGGAATCATCTTTGAAAGTGGGATGATCAAAAGTGGATGTCCATCCTTATGATAGATGTCTCTATCTCATAATAGAAAATTACCTCAAACAACAAGCGAAAAATTATTAGATATATGTAAAATCAAAATAACATTCACCGATAATATTTTTGAAGGACAAAAATAGAATAAAAATATAATTTGGTGGAAAAAGCCATGAGCTATATGGCTCCTCATTGTGGCTATTCCTCTATTCGGTAGTGGAAACTCTTCACATTAAATATAAAGGTCTTGAAATTAAAAAAGATAACTATCAGAGATCTGTATTTTTTTTTTAGTGACAACAAATATATAGTCTAATTCTAAGAAAAATAATGGTCTTAAATTTATATAATAAAATAAAATAAACAAGAGTACTAATTATAGATGTATAATTCTAGAATTACTGAGTATGTTAAACAAAATGTTCAATAAAACAAGTATGAAGTAACATAAATAGATCATCTACTCAATCCTATCATGACTTAATGTGAATGTATCTGATCATTACCTGGACGATATTATGCACGAGATCTTTACTCAATCACCAAGAGATAATATAATCTATAAGTATAGATTTCTACATACTTAATTTGGTATGAATAAATTTGGTTAAATTCAAGGATAATTGCTCGTGTAGATTGATTCAATTGAATACATGGTGATTAATTCAATTTAGCACAAGTATTATGCAAGTGTGTGTGTGTGTGTGTGTGTGTGTGTGTGTGTGTGTGTGTGTGTGTGTGTGTGTGTGTGTGTGTGTGTGTAAAGCAGTTCACATAGTGAACTGATTTACATACATACAATCATCATAATCAATTATCCTTTAATCTTACCAAAGCTATTATACATGAACAAGAGATACATGTTTAGAACAAAAAGAAATGAACATTTGCATGGGTACCTCTTCTCTCCTTGAAGAAAATTACAAAGCAAAGGCATGGAGATCACAAGGGAACTGCAAAAAAATCCTAAATCTCCACTGATCTCCACCAACATTCAAAGTTCTCCACCCTCTTTCATGTGCAACTCTTCACAATCAATTAAAAAAAATGGGGAATGATTAATTTTGTGTTTTCTTTTATTTTATTTTTATAATCCATAATCCACAATCCTCAAGATCTCTCTGTATACATACATATATACATACATATAAATACATATATATATATACATATATACATATATATACATACATACATGAAAACAACAATGCACTTTCTAAGAGTTTACAATTGTTCAACAAAATTAATGTTCTACAAGAAAATGCATCTAAAGGTACTATGACATTAGAAACAAGAGTTAAATTGGTGTACTTATTGATTAACTAGGTTGATTACTTCATTAAGAGCTATCAGATTTCTATAATCCATCAATGTTGTGATTTGCTATCTAGATTTGATTGTGTGACCAATTTTTTTACATCAATGTTTTGGCTCACACTCTGTGATCCATCATCAAGATGCATACAATAGAAGAGAAGGATAAAAGACAAAGTTAGCAGACCAAACTTCAAATAAAAGGTAGGGGGTAGGGGGGAGAGGAGGAAGAATGCACACAAAATAAGGACAACTACCAAATAAAGGAACCCAAAAGACAACCAAGCCAACCTAAAGAGGAAAAAGAGTTGAGAGGAGCAAGACACAAGGAGAAGATCCTAATCAGCAACTTAAAGACCCCAAAAGATATAAAATAAAATAAAAAGATGGAGAAATTAAAAAATAAGATAATGGGTGAATTAAAAAAGATATAAAGTAGAAAATGATCCAATGGTGATGTTAGTTATTATTTAGACATACATGAAAAAATTATTATTATTGATTATTATATTTACATACATACATGAAAACAACAATGCACTTTCTAAGAGTTTACAATTGAACAACAAAATTAATGTTTTACAAGAAAATGCACCTGAAGAAGTGCTAGCTTAGAAGAAAGAACATGGTGTTGAAATAGTACAGGAAGTGCTTGACATGAGAGGTTAGCAAGTGAGGCTGTTGACCAATCTTGAGAACTTGAATGATGAAATGAAAGCTATCGATGATCAAACACCTATGTTAGAGTTATAACACAATGTGAAGTTGATTTTAGATCAGATAGAGGCGGATGTCTAGAAGTTTGATAATCAAAATTTAAGACATTGGAGTGAAGGAGAAGGAGCAGATTTAGAAAGAGACTAAACAATAGAAACAATAGTTAGACAACATAGAGGATATTATGGGAGCCATTGGATAGAATCTAGGAAAGTGTTGTGGTAGGTACTATGACATTGGAATCACTTGCAAGTGTCTTTGAGAATTTACAATCCAAATATCAAATTCTTATAAAAGTGTTTCAAGATTGGGAACCACTTTAATATCCTTTGCATGATTTAGAGGTAATGTCACTTTTTTAGAGGCTTTTGCAAGGGAATGAGCCTTGTAATTATGGTGTTTATACAAAAGCAAAACTTGCTTCTTCAACTCCTTACACTACTCTTCACTTAAGTTATTCTTCAATTCCTTGCATATGCAATTTTATCACCTTGAAAAATTGTATTTGATCCTACTAGCTAGGAACAACAAATTGTCCATTTTATTGTACCTAATCTGATGACAGCTCTACAAGAATTTGTAATCAACCCAGTGAATTAGCAACTAGATCCATTTAATTGGTTATGGCTAGTTTATTTCTAAAAAATTTGCTATGATATATTTTTGTAAAATTTATTGTGAACTCTGCCATTTCTTCCTAGTCTACATTATTTTTGTGGAGGATCTCAAGGTAAGTCACTTAGGATGGGTTGAGTGAGGTTTATTATTTTATTATTTGGATTCTTCAATATATATACAACTAGATCAATTTTTCTATTGTGCTAAGATGTAATAAGAACCTTTAAAAAGATCTCTAAATATACATGTTCAGAAGGAGATATAAAGAGATACATGTTTTGAAGGAAAAGAAACCAAAATTTACATAGCCCTTGAAGAAATTTGCAAAGCTAGGCCATGCCAACAAAATCATAGAGCAAGGACACGACATGGAAATGAAATTGTAGAGCAAGGGCATGATATGTCAACAAAATTGCAGAGCAAGGGCATGGAAAAAAACACAAAGAAAAGGCACAACAACGAAATATAGGGATATCAAAAGAACAAAATGCACTAAGCACAAGGGCATGATAACATTTAGAGCTCTCCACCTTCTTTTGCGTGTAGCTCTACACCTTCTTTCATTCGGAGCTTTCCACCTTTTTTTGTTACACAACTCTCCACAATCAAAAACAATGGGTAATGGTTTAAATGTCATGTTTTCTTTTCTTTTTTTGTTTATACTTATGTGGGCATCACCATTACAACTCTGACATTGGTATTGTGATAGTGTCGGGAAAAATTGCAAAAAAAAATGAAAATCACCACAAACTAGACTATCATCGCAATTTGACCCCAAATTTTGTAGTGATCTGATTGATGAAGAGGATTTGAGAAGTTGTTCATAATAAAAGAATCTATAGGATAGGTTGAGTTATGATGAGAAAACTACAAATGGACACTTGATTAGTTAGACTTTGATAAGATGTATTGATTATTTAAATCATGTTGCAAGAGGAGAAGACAATACAATGTTCAAGTCTTGAAAGTGTGAGTAAAGATAGATCAAATGTATAGGCTTGATTGAGAAATAGAGTAGAACATAAAAAAAATTTGATGTACATGTCAAGTGATGCTAGTGTCAACCGAACCATAATAAGTGCCAAGAAAATTTAGTGTTAACCAACAATTAGTATCGACCGGGTGATAGTGTATATGCCAAGCAAGAATTTTAATAGAAACCAAGTAACCCAATGATGATCAAGTGTCAAAACTTAGTGTTGGCTGAGGAACAACATTTTAACTATTTATGATGAATCATAATTTCCAGCCAACTAAGTTGATTTCTTGGGATATGGAAAGTGTGTTCAAGATAAGGATCGATGAGTTCAATCATTTAATTTGAGGAGAGGATTAGGTAAACAACCTAAGAGATGGATTCCAAGAGAATTTTCTATAAAAGGGGAGAAAAAAATGGCAAAAAAATACAATTTATTTGATAGATCAAATTGTAAACCCTAAGATCTATGGTGTTGATTAAGTGGCAATAGACCAATATTACCTATTTAAGGAGGTACAAGTGTGAACTTTTAAAGAGAGAGCATAGAGAAGAGGCTCGAGATGTTCCAAAGAGTTGGAATTGTTGTTGATGTTATTGACTAGCTAGTCTAAGAAGAAGGCTTAATCAAGTTGAGAAGCAGTGAAGGGTGATTGCTTGAAGGGTTGCCAAGCGAATCAAAGCTAAGATGATAATGGAGGCTAGACAATGAATCAATTTATGAACATAACAGAAATCTATACATGAAAAGTGAGTTGTACTTAATAAATCAAACATTTTTGTTACTTTCTAACCCTTATGAATAGTATTTGAAATCCTTTAATAAAGGTTGACCTAATAGTCTATGTAAATCCTTTAATAGGGTGAAATTCTAATGTAATGGTCTAAAGTCCTCTAACAAGGCCAGTCCTAACAAGTTAATTAAATCCTTTAACAAGGTCACATTTAATAGTGTGTATTTAACCTTTAACACGGGTGGCTCCTAACAGATCTCACTTCAGACGAGTGAAAATTGGTTACATGTTGCTGGGGAATTTTTCCAAATAGGCTTTCCATGTTAAATCCTAGTGTAGAACTTGTTTGGATGTTATTATGATGTTTTACTAACTAATTTTTACATTCTACAAGTATTATTTTAGAACAGTTGACAACTACTTGATGTTAATGATATTTTACAGTAGAGACCGAGCAATGGAATGATGAGATCTAAAGTTGTTTAAGTGTTTGTTTGTTTAATTTTTACATCTTGACCTTGGATAATTGATTCGACACCCCCCCCCCCCCCCCCCCCCCCTCTCATTTATTCTAATATTCTAATAGAAGAGTTTGCCATAATTGTTAAAGGGGGCCAAAATATTAGAACTTGATTAGATTTCGCATTTAAAAAAAAAAAATAGCATTTTATGTAATGCCCTACCCAAGAATCCTTGGAATGAAGGATCAATCATACTCTAACATATGTTTTTTATTAAATAAATCATATAAACATACTTATATTATAGATTATAAATATAAACTAAAAGAACAAGACTTAACCAACTAACCAAAGATTCCAAATTCTTTCATTACTTAAATATACATATTGTTGGCATTATCTAGTTGATAAGGAAGTCAAATTGTTGATGATGACGTAAGGTTAGAAAATGATTGACAACATGATAATTAGTTATACCATTTTTCATTGATGTCAAACTAGTTGGCATATTGTTTTGACTTATTACCATATCTTTCAAAAGGATAATGTTTTTGATGCATAGAGATATTAAGAGAAGAAAAGGTTATGTTGACAGGAATACTACCGGGTAAGAGTTGGAGAAAATAGTGGTGGATAGTTGAATAATTTGATTACTTATTAGTTTTATGCTAAGGACTTAGTTAATGGATACTATTCATTAAGACAATGATCAAGATATGAGTAACTATGAATTAAATTTTATTATTGAGAAGATAGATTCTAATAGAACCAGCTATCAGTAAAACTATCATCTTATTAGTGAATTGGACAAAACCTTATTGGGATGAAGGATGAATTATCAATGGAGAAAAAAATGGTGGACAGTTGAATGATTTGATTACTTATTAGTATATGCTAAGTACTTAGTCAGTGGATACTATTCATGAAGATAATGATCAAGATATGAGTAACTATGAAGGAAATTTGATTATTGGGAAGATAGTTTCTACCAAAAACACCTATTAGTAAAAATATCATGATATTAGTGAATTGGAAAAAACCTTATTGGGATGAAGGATGACTTATCAGAAATAGTGAAAGCATATAGGAAAGAAAGGATCTATTGATGAAGTTTTGAGATGCGAGTGTAATATAAAGTTGTACAACTCAAGTGTAATTCAAAGAATGTGGTGTTGACATAAACATTAAGATAACATGATTAAGGAGGATTCTTCAAGAAGTTTCTACAAGGGTAAAATGGTGGAAATTGTAAGGCTAATTGAATGGTGAAATTATAATTGTTGGATCTAGGTTTAGGATTTTGAGATTAAGATTATCTACTTAAAAGGAAGAAAGATGAAGTTTTGAAGGTATTGCATTATGGAAAGTCTAAGGAGAAGGAGATTGTGGCAAAGTTTATTCTAATAGGATATCGATAAGATAGAGGATATGATCAAAAAAAATTATTGTGATCGTAATAGAGGATACAAATCAGAATAGGGTATTGGAATTGTTGGAAACCACAATTACAAAAATTGTTATCTTGTCATTGATGTCAAACCCTATTAATAAGACATTTACTAACAGTGTAGAGTGTCATATAATTTGATTGATGAAGAGGATTTCATAAGAGATAGCAAGGTGAGCTAGTCAAGTTGTTGAGAAGAGAAGTTAATTATCATAGAGTTAAAATGGGCACTTGATAAGTTGGTATTTGACAAGATAATGTGTTGTTTAATCATTACATGAAGTAAAAAAAGACAAGTGAATTGATGTATAAGATAAATGACAAGAAGTTGAGTAAAAATATAAGTTTGACCGAGTACCAGTGTTGGTTGGTCAACGAAGCAGAAGATTAAGGAACTTAGAAGAATCCAAATAAATAGTATAATCCAAGTAATAGTTATGCTCAAGTGGGTTGATGAAGGAAGCATCAGTAATGACTAAACATGATAGTGAATGTTGAGAAAGATATAACAATCATGATCAAGTTACATAGTAATGACTGAGCAAAAGAACTTAGTGATTTTTGAAGGACAACAAGTTGACAATTTATGAAATATTTGAGATTTGATGCCGACATAGTTAAAATTTTGGATTAGTCAAAACATATGGATGATAAGGATTGATGAGGTGTCATATTTAATGCATGGTGAGATTTTTTTTACTAGTCTATAGAAAGGATTTTATTAGAATTTTATAGAAGGCAGAAGGAGAACACAATGATGGAAGGATTTGATGAATCTAACCTAATCCTAAGATCTACAAATGTGTTTAAGTGTTTAAAGATCAAATTACCTATTTAAGGAGGCATAAGAGATGTTTTCTAAGGTTGGTTTTTTGTTGATTGGAGAAATTAAGGAGAACTCGTGAAGAGAAGAAGTGATGAGATTGGTTAAGTGTGATTGCTTTAAGGGATGCTAAGCAGATCAGTGATAGAGATGATAATGAAGGCCAATCAATGAACCAACAGATGAGTGAATGGAGATTTGAATTTGCAAAGTGATTTATTTTTTATAGATCAAACCTATTTGTTACTTGATAACCATTGTGGTAGTCAAAATCCTTTATTCAAGGTGACATTCTAATGGAATGATCCAAAGTCCTCTAACAAGGTCGTTCATAATAGGTTGATTAAATCCTTTAATAGGGTAACACCTAATAGTGTGTTTTGTAACCTTTAGCAAGGTTGGATCTTAACTGAGCTCACTCTAGAAGAGTGAAAAATTGGTAGCAAGTTACTAGTGGTTTTTTCTAAATTGGGTTTCCATGTTATATCTTGGTGTAATTTACTTGTGTGAGTTTTTAGTTATGCATGTAATTTTTATAATTATTTATGTTATTGTTAGTCAACGTACACTAAATAGATAGCTGAGTAACTATATGAATAAATTGATTCACTCATAAGGATACTATATTGACTGAGTGGGTTAATGAATTGAATTGAGTTGTTTGAAGCTATTAAAATTGAATTGGTACATCTAGACCTAAGGATAATTGATCCACTGCCACTACACCCCCCACCCCCTCTCAGTTATTCTAAATATTCTAATAGGAGTAAGATGTTATTATGCTAAGAAAAAATTTTGGACCTGATATATCAAAGTTAGTGTGAACGAAAAAGTATTTCTTAGTTGTTACTCTCTAACAATTGTGATAGTAAGGATACTAAGAAAAAGAAAAAACTTGACATAGCCATAGAACAAAAGGGAAACAAGAAATTAAAAGTTGATAAGGTGGTAGAGGTTGTTGGAGAGGATTCTGGTGAAGATATTGGGGGAAAAGCAAGAAGAAGGTCTGGTAGGCTAGCTCAGTCCCAGGCTAGGGGTAAGCAGAAGTCAATTAGATACCCTATTGAGGAAGTTGAAGAAGATAGCTCTAACAATAATAGTGATAGAAGGGAGGAGGAAAGAATTTCCAACTCTAAAAAGGGAAAAAAGAAATCTAAGTCTTTTTTTATTTCTATTCAGTTATGGGGTCCATGGATCCAAAGACTTTATATATTGTTATGACAGTTATAGTTTTTCTAGTTATCAGCTATAATTATGTTTTTATTAGGCCTGGGTACCTCGTTGGACCTTGGTTAGTTGCTAGGGTTCCTTTCTGGTTCTAGCTCTCTTGTTTTAGGTTCTTGTCTTTGACTGTTGGTTCTCCTGTTCTTTTTTTCTATTGTTGCTACTGGTTGGTAATGTGTTGGTTACCAACCTTTTGATTGTTAAGGGCCAACCCCCTTGCTTTTGGTCGCTTTTAATTTCAAAAACAATTGTGATAGTAGAATCCTTAAGAGGATGGCATTTTCACAAAGTTCCTAAAATACTCTAACTATGTTAATCCTAATAGGATAGGGAAATCCTTTAACTGAGTGGCATTTAATATGATGCATGAGCATCTTGGGATTACGAGCAATCTTGCCTTCTTATTTTCTATACCATTTTGTTGTTTGCAAAGTAGTCATCATTGCTTTTGGTTTTAGATTGTGCTTAGTTGATATCATGTCAAGGAACTCTCCTAGATCATTTCCTTAAGTGTGTGCATTATGATGTTTCATATTCTTTGAGTTATGTGTCATTCTTTATGGTCTCTATTTCTCACAATTTTCATCTAGCAAGACATGGTGTTTCTATTGGTGTAGTTTCTAGCGATGACACAGCACCTTGCATAGTTGGGAGATGACTCCTAACTCTCATTTGGATCTATCTTTGAGTGTGCATGATTTTTTGTTGTCCATTTATTGGGTTTTGATTTACTTTTCTAAGATTGGACCTATATTGTAATTAAATGCTTGACTAGCCAACTTGTAGCATAGTTGGCTATATAAGAAGCTTATTTAGATGTAGGAAAGAAATGAAGCTAGAGGGGATAATCTATAGGAGTAGAAGATATAAGAGGAGATCTTAGATTCTTAATTAGAAATCCTATTTTGTATAAGTTTGCAACCTACAAGGCCTCACACTCAGGCATGTTCTTTTTTTATATGTGAAGTTAAATAATTACACCTATTGAAATGTTTCTTATGGACTCTCATTCCTTCTGTGTATTTGATTAATCTTTCATGTTCTTAGCAAGGATATCTTGGATTTTTTCTCCTTGGGATGTCCCAACCTTGTGTTAGGTGGTATCAGAGCATAGTTATTTCTTGAATATTGGATCACAGATAACCTTGTTGGATAGGTTGTAGGGTGACAGATTTGAAATCTACCATATAACTTGCAAAATCTTTCAATCTTTTAGGAACTATTTTTCTAAATGATTCATGTGATAGAGTAAATGTTGATAATTATATTATGTATATGTTGACGTAAATTGCATCAAGACTTGAAGTTTTTGAGACAACATAGAGAAGTGGTGCACTTCTTGAAGATGTTAGTGATGATGAAGAAGCATCACCAAATCCCAATCCTAAACCTAAGGTTGAACAAGATGAAGTTTCTTACTATGATGGAAGAATTGAGAATAATGTTGTATTAGATTGGATCTTTGAGATGGATAAGTACTTTGAGTATGAAGGTACCCCTGATAGTAAGAAGGTCAAGATAGTAGTCACAAAGTTGAAGGATCATGCTTCACTTTGCTAGGATCATTTGCAAATTAAAAGATAGAAAAGAGGAAAATAAAAGATCACAACATCAACAAAAATGATTTTTAAAATGAAAAATAATTTTTTCCCTATAGATTACCAATTAAACTTGTTGAGATAAATGTAGAACTTGAGACAAAAAAACATGATTTTGAAGGAATATACTGAGGAAATCTACAAGTTGGATATTATTTCTAGACATGTGGATGGGGTTGAGAAAATGGCTAGATATCTTAATGGTTTGCGGACATCAATTCAAGATGAGATTAGTTATGTTAAGAGGGACAGTGTGGAAGAGGCATATTAGTATGCTCTGAAGGTTGAAGAAAGATTGGCAAAGAAACATGATCAAAGATAGATAGGAATAGGTAGAAGATTTCAAAGAAATAGAGGCAACACTTATGGAGAAAGTAGAAGATCTAAAATGCAAGAGAAAAGAAAATTTGATTAGAAAGATGACAATATTGGAAAGAGAGGTATCCATAGTAGAGGTCATTATACTAATTACTTTATGAATAGTAATAATGGTAAAAGGGACGAAAGATATTGGTTTAAAGGTACTTGTTACAAATGGGGTGAAGAAGGACGTACAACTTTTTGATGTACTAATTCAAGTAAAAAGGTTGGAGGAAGTGGCAAAAATGTTTTTTTCTTGTGAAGAAGTTTCTAAAACACCAAATGAACCTAAGAATAGTGAGAATATAATGATAAGAAGGGTCTTTTGGAATGATAAATTAGATTAACGTATTTTTTTGATAATTTTGTTCAAAACTAGATGTAAAATTGATGGAAAATGTTGTAAAGTGGTCATTTCTAGGGGTAGTTCAAACAATCTGACTCCTAAGGGATTGATAAACAAGTTGAAGTTACACAGGTTTAGACATTTGAATCCTTATATTGTTGATTGGATTTAGGATGAGTATAAATTTTTGGTAAGTGAGCAATGCCTTATAAAAGTTAAAATTGGGAATTACTATGTTGAATTCTTGTGTGATATTATGCCTATGGATTTTTGTCACATTTTGTTGGGTAGACCTTACCAATATGATAGACAAGAATTACATGATGGTAGATTGAATTAGTATACCATTTGAGAAAATGAGAAGAAGCAATTTTTTTTATTTTTGATTGAGGAACTTGATGAGGACCATTGTACCATAGTAAGATTTTGTTTAGTGGAAGGAAATCAATTTGTTAAAGATATGAAAGAATGGAACAAATGCCTTGCCCTGATTCCTAGGAAGACTAAAAAATAAGATAAACTTGAGCATGCACCTAAGATAAAAGATTTGTTAGATGAATTTCAAGATTTTATTTCTAAGGATTTATCTAACAGATTTCCTCCTACGAGAAGTATTATGTTAGAACTCTAATGGAAAGTGAGATACTGAGAGGGGCAACAAGTGAATCAAGATCTCCAAAACTTTTTCCACTTCAAATATTAACCATACTAAACATAATTTTCCATACACCTCATTAACCTTATCTGTGTATGTAATCAATCTTTTAATATCATGTAATAAATGATTTAATATCTACTAACATGATCAAAACACATAAACAAGAAAATAAGTCATGACACAAGATTTGGTAATGCAGAAAACCTCTAATGCGAGGGTAAAACTAAGGTGGGGATGGAACCCACAAAATCTTCACTACTAAAATAATAAAGTGTCTATTAGGGCTACAATTTGATCACTTCTGGTGACTACCCTATGAGGGCTCTACTCGTCTAAAAGCATACAAGACTATTAAGTATTACTTCACATAAGGATTTGAACTTCACAATTGAGTGAGTACTCTATTAGGAGATTTTAAATAGGTCTGATAGGACCACTCTATTAAGAGATTCACATGATACATTGGTTAGAATGTAATAGTACCATGATTCTTTAGTCTTCACTAATTTATTGATAACAATTCTTCTCTCTCCAATATCTAATCACCTCAATGTGACTATTTTGCAATCTTCTCACTAGAGTTTGTGGTTGCCTTTGGTCCTTCAATGCTTAACACTCATTGATTCTCCTTTTGCTTTGCATACATGAATTCCTCCAACTCACAACTCATAACAACATATTCAACCTTGAAACCCTACTTATGTAGTCATCCTAGGAATCTTATAGATTGTAATCAATAATTGTCATTCATCCTTTTTTTTGCTTAAACTTTCCTATTTTTGATTGGTTCTTTACACTACATAGGGATTAGTGATACAATATTATAGGTGTACTCACCTCCTTGATCTTCACCTCAACCATAAAAACATGTTTCATGCTTGGAAAAATAGTTTACATAATATTTTATGCCATTCTAAAGTCATAAACACAAAATACATAACTTAGCACATATAACCTCTGACGCTCAATCGTGCTTGATTCTTCCTCTTGATCCTTGGCATGTACTTTACTCAACTTAAATTGTTTACTCTCTGAATTATTTAGCTCATGTGGCACTCATCTTATATCATGTGTTTCCTTCTTGATATCTTGTCAACTACTATATTCTCAGTGACTATTATGTGCTTAGCATATATTAAACTTGTGCACTTTTTCTCTTTGTAGCTCAACATTTTTGTGGCTTAGTCATAGTGTTGACCTACCAAATCTGCCCTATAAATGACTAAATGTTTTGTAATAATAAACAATACCAAGATTTCTTTTAGGGTCAACAATATCCCCATTTGGCATTAGTGGCAAAAACACTTATCATTATTAAAAAAAAATGTCATAACAAAATCTTCAAAATATTTATCTCCCCCTTAGGGTGTACTCCATACTTGTAGCTTGGTCTACATGTAGTACATTATAACTTATATTTTCAAAATTATTTGTAGAAAAACTTTTTGTTCAGCTTCAGATCAATAAATTGTCTTCTTATTACTCCAATACAATAGATGTAATAAGCATTTCCCCCTTTTTCCTGTCACTTATGTCAAAGAGTGACGATTTCTTTTGGACCAAGGATTATATAAAATGAATCCAAGAATGGTTGATGTAATCTTAAGATAATAGTTTCTTTTGTCCCAATTAGTCTTGAGTGTCTCAAGAACTTGTCTCTCTATCTCCAATTTGCTCCTAAGTTCACCATATTATCTCTCTATCTTTTATTGCATTCCTCATGCATTAATTATGATTACTTTCCCTACAAAAATCTAATCTTAGATAAATATACTAAACTAGAACTAGGGTCCATGTCCAAATTATTACCACTCTTCTGTAGATTAGCATCAATATTGTCCATCTTCTCTCTAATTTCTTTGGTGACTATGGGGACATCACATAATTTAGTAAATAATGTGTTTAAATTATACACTAACTTCTCCAAATCAATAACAAGAGTGGAGATCAGTTCAACCTATTTGAGTGCAATCTTAGTTGCTATTTTCTCCATCATTTTATTCTCGAACTTTCTCTCATACCTCTACATAATTTTTCTAGTGTTTCTATTTGAAGGTCATTTGGTTTATCAAAAATCTTAACCAACTAGTTTATAATGGGGGCCTTTTTATCCAATTTGTCTACATCAATAGTCTCAAGAAATATATCTTTGATATCATAGAATACTCTTCTTTATTGATGCTCTCTCCTCATCTACTCTTTCTTGGTCTTTCTATCTAACAAATTACTAAGTTTCCTCATTTTTTCAATACTAAGATTAGATGTGTCACGATTTGGAATCATGATCTGTTCATCAAGAGTAAATTGCTTACCTTTTATACCCAATGGAGACTACTTCATCTTTTTCTTCAATTTATCTCCCTTTGAATCTAGAGTGTTGCAACTCAGCAACATGTATTACAACCTCTATAAAAAACTCTACAATCATTAAATTTCATGTTCAAGTTAGCTTGAAATGGTTTACCTCAAATTTTGTATCATTGCAGACTTTTATGTTCTCTATGTATTACTTAGCATTCATTGTCTCTGATGCTCGGTCATAATTGTTATTTCTTTTGTTTCTCGGCCTTAACTATACTTGGCTCCTTATGTATAACTCTACATCAATGTGCTTTGTTTTCTCAGTATTTACTAGGCTCGACTTATACTAAAATTACTTGGTGACCAAAGACTTTCTTGGCTCCTATTGAGCTCGGCATATACATGATTATTTACATGTCTTTTCATGACTTGGCCTATATAGAATAGCTCAGTCATAGTGATTGCCAACTGGCTCTTCCTTATATATGACTAAGTGTTTGACACTAATAGACAACAAGACTTAGAGATACCAACAATCTTCCCCTTTGACATTAGTGGAAAAAATAATTTGTCATGATTACATCTTTATAATAAAAGAATAAGAGTACTCCCCCTAAGCCTATGACTTAGTTCTTATAGAACTTCAAAAGTTTTTCTTTACAATACATACTTTACATTACTCAAATTAGTCTTATTGTAGCTTTGTCAAACCTTGTCTTCTTTCTATCTCTCTAAGTTTTGAATCTTTGTATTGTGTAAATCATCATTCTGCCTTGATCATTTCACTTTATTCCTCTTGTTTTTTTCCTTATATATCAATAATTCCCCCTTTCTTTTACACTTATGTCTATTGTTGGGGTATTTTTTGTAAAAATTTAGCTTAACCAAAAAATAATCTAGCTAGAATGATATAACAAAATATGCATCTATGGGAAGAAAAAAATTAGAACAGAAGATGAAAATGGAACTTCTCATTTCAATGAAATAATTACAATAATATATGCTTCCTCAAAGCATAAAGGAGAGGAAAAACAAGAATAAAACTAAAAAAATCAAAAGTATTCATTAGTTAGCTTACACACTAAGAAAAGAAGATTTATCCATAAAGCATGGATTAAAAAAAAAAAATCCATGGTATATTTTATTTTTTAACACCCCCCCCTTAAGTCTAACTAAGGAGAAAGAATCCTAAGAATAGGAAAGAGGAAAGAGGGAAAACATACTAGGAACAAAACCCCCCCTCAAAATATGCATTAGAAAATTATGTTTTGAGATATAGGAAAAGTGCAAATGATTATCAAATGATAACTACCATAGTGATGAATGAAGAACCTCTTTTGAAACTAGGATAAAAATTAAGATCAATCTACATGAGTTCCCCTAGCAACACTACTCAAACAATGAGAAGGTGGAAAACTAAGTAAAACTTCTATCAATCAAAGATATAGAAGACAATAATCTAGATAGAAGCCCCCAAACAATAAATAGATGGCAAAAAAAGACAAAAAAAAAATCTATCAATTAAGGATGCAGATGACACATAAGTCTATACAAGTGACCCAAACTAAACTACTCAACCGTGCAAAAATAAATTGCTAGTTGAAAATACAGGTCCCAATTGTCTACCAAATTGATCAATTGTAGAACCAAGGAAACATCAATACTAATAGTAGAAAACCCTCCAAAATCTTGAAATGAGAGGAATGATACATCCACTAAAATTGTGTGTCACTAAGAAGAAAATTAAGGCAAGACCCATGCAAAAAGAGCATGATCTTGGCCTATCTTTGATGGACCAATAGAATTCAGTTCAATCTCTATTGCCATTACTATTTCATGCAAGTCTCTAATTCTGAGCTAAAGCAGAATCTTTAACTTCCATTTAAAATAGAAATATAGCTTCAAGAAGACAAAGGCAGAAAATTCCATTCTTCAGAAGCTCTAAGTTTCTTCAATGTCTAAAAAAACAAAAAAATCATTCTCCTTTATAGTAGTCATGATCTCTGATACCATGTAAAAAATTAGCTTAACCATCAAATAATCTAACTAGAATGATAGAACAAAATATGCAGTTGTAGGAAGAAAAATTTTAGAATAGAAGATGAAAAATGGAACTTCTCATTACAATGAAAGAATTACAATAATATAGGCTTCCTCAACGCATAAAGAAGAGGAAAGAAAAAAAACTGAAAAAAATAGAAGTATTCCTTAGTTGTCTTATACACTAAGAAAAGTGTCTTTATCCATAAAGCATTGATAAAAAACAAAAAACATTCTAAGTTTTATTTTCTTACATTTATTGCTATGGTTTCGAGGGTGGAGTCAAACCATATTTGTCAATGAATGGTTTAATAATTTGATTGATCATGGAAAGGGCATCATCCCATCTGGTTCTCATTGATTCCAAAACATGAATCTGCATCTCCAAATTCACAGCTAAGTCATTTAAGCTTTCAACAATTGAAAGATTATTAATCTCTTTGCACTAGATCCTTTGCTGAAATTAGCTCTCATTGAAAAACCTTTAAATGAGGTGTCAACATTGTCAAGATAGAGATTAGTCTATCCCTCATTCTACTATCTTTTGTTTGTAGCTCGGCCAACCTCCCTTTGTAAACAATAATCTGTCATAATGCATTGAGCTTGATTCAGCTAATTGAGAGATAGAACTACCTAATGTCTTCATGTTAGCTTGAATCCTATGTATTTTTTCCTAAAATTCATTTGTAAGCCTTGGCACACCACAAAGTATATTATACATATCTTTTACCTTTTTCACAAGTTCTTTTGTGTTCTATACAAGTGTTTGTAGCTCAACTTTCTTACTACAATGATAGTAGAAACTTTCTATAATACTCTTTTCTCAAATTTATTCTCAAAGTTTATCTCTATCCAATCAATGTTGATAACTCATTTAGAGGTTAAGCAAAGAGAAACCAAATCAGCACAAGATCTTATCAATGAAGATCATAATATTTTGGTTGTTGAGAGTTTGATTGATTTGGAATGTAAGTTGTAGTTGCAAAATCACATTTTGGAATCAGCAAGAACTACTTGGGATCATGCACTTTCTATGATCAACCAAGTTCAAAAAATTTATATTGAAAAATATAGTTTGATTCCACCCATTTAACCCTCATAGAAGACATAAGTGACAAAAAAGGGGGAATGAATGTAATGATGATTACATATTTTGAATGGAGGCAATGACAGAAGAAAGAAGGGAACATAATGATGATTAGATGAGTCAGAATGAATTAGAATTCAAAGGTCAGCATTCAGAGTTCATAAGGAAAATAGGGTATACATATTTTGAATGGAGGTAATCACAAAAGAAAGAATTGAATCTAGTGATGATTTGATGAGTCAGAATGAATCAAAATTTAGAGGTCACATTCAAAGTTCAGAAGGAAAACAAGATATGACACTAAAACAATTAGGTTACTTAGAGTAATGTGCATATATGTATTGATACATTTTTTATTATTCATTGTTTATTTGGCTTAAGTCAAAGTTTTGAATCTATACACGAACTAATTCAGAGGCTTAGGGGGAGTACTCATATTATCATTGTAACTATATAATCATGACAAAGTGGTTTTTCCACTAATGTCAAAGGGGGATATTGTTTAACTAGTGTTGGCTATTAGTGTCAAACACTTAGTCATATAATAGGAAAAGTTAGACGATTGTCAATACGACTAAGCTATTCTATATGAGATAGACTTGTATATAAGCATGTATATTCCAAGCTCAATAGGAGCTGAGAAAGTCTTTGGTCATTGAGTATTTTCAATGTAAGTTGATTCTAATGTTTACTGAGCAATTCAAAGCACACTAAAGCCAAGTTATATAGAAGGTGTTGAGCATAGTAGAGACTAAGTGTCAACAACATATATAGTGAGTGTCAAGTATCAGAGATAGTAAGTATCGAGTAACGTAGAATTAACATTCAAGTTAAGAATGATACAAACTTTGAGGTAAACTATTTCAAACTGACATGGGCATGATATTTAATACTTGTTGAAGTTTCTATAGAGATTTTTATGCATTTTTATGACATGGATCATGGATCACTATGTCCTATAATGAACAAATTAGATAAACTAGAGGCAAAACAAGGAAGCATCTAGAAAACTCTTTATAAAATCTTTAAATAGAGTACATATTAACCTAGTTTTGATATGGTGAAGAGTAAATGGTGATGAGAAGGAGTGAACAAGCTATTCATGAAATTCAAGTGTGAATGGGTGAACATTGTGGAAGTGGTAAAGAATTCTATTATTCTTGAATAGAGAAAGTAACCTAGTCAAGCAGTGAAGGACAGCAAAGCTATATTAGACTAGAGATCATATTAGATTGAAAAGAGGAGATCCAAAAATAACTTATTAGAGTAGACCAAGGATCAGGTACTAAATCAATTTTAATAGATTGAGATAGGGTAAAGCTCTTAACAAAGTGGTCTTAACAAATCTTTGTAAATCTCCTAATAGAGTCCTTACTTTTTCTAAGAGTGAAATCCTCTAACAGGGTGAGATCTAACAATCTCAAAAGATTTTAATAGGGCATACCCCTCACAAGGTAGATCATTGGATATGGTCAAACATTTTAACCCTAACATGTTAACTTTATTACTATAGTAGTGAAGATTTGTGGGTGTCATCCCCCCCTAGTTTTACCTTCAAATTGAAGGGTTTCTGAGTTACCAAAATCTTGGTGTCATGTGATTACTTTTATGCATGTGATTGATTGATTAGATATATATGTTATTACAGTTTGATTATTTAAGTTATGCATGCATAAGAAACTAGATATGAGATGGTGAATGTGGTGAATGCACTACAGTATTATGAAAAAGTCAAAAGTGTTACGGATCTTGATTCAATCCCCCCCCCCCCCCCCCCCCCCCCACACTCTTAGTATGTTGGGTTCTAATTAAGAATTCCAACAACATGATCTTGGCCAATGTGCCTTCTCTTATTTGTTTCTCAACTTTTGTTTCATGTTTCCACTTTTTATCTAGCCTATTATACAAATCATTTGGAATCTTCTTCTAAAATTCAATAGGAGAAAATTTATTGTTAGCCATCATATTTATCATGGCCTCTTCTACCTTGGATCTATCATCATTTATCAATGTATAATACTGCAGATACCTAAATATTGATATGCCTGTAGAGTTTATGATGTTGGCACATACCTCATATATATTTCTTGGCTTAGTAGGTACAATGACTCAGTGATTTCTACGTTCATCAAACTCAATTTTCTTTGCATCTTCCTCTTCAAATTCTTTCAGCTTTACTATCCTTCTGCTTTCTATTTGTCCCATAGTGGCTTGCACTTTCCTCTTCTCTACACTTGTGTCACTAGGCTTTGTAATTTTAACCACTCCTTTATTGATTGGTGGCTTGGTACTTACTATTTTTGTTGCCCTAGTCCTTGATCTTTCTGGTATAGGAGGAGAGAGAGTCTTAGATATTTGAAACAATTGATTAATTTTGTATTGTCCTTAATGTTACACAAAATGTCATATCATCACCAATCAGTGTATGTCGAGCTCACTCAGGCATTGAACACAATTTTTTGTGTCTACCAAGCATTCCAAAGTTTACCTAGTTAGGGCACAAAAGGAAAGTCTACGAAAAATGAGCATTAATTGAGCTCACTCGGTTAATGAAGGAAATGTTGGATGGAATCAGTGTTAATCGAGCTCACTCAGTTACCAAAGGAACTTTGCGAGTATGCAATATTGATCAAGTTAACTTGGTTAACATAAGAAAATCATTTCTAAGTTAGTGTCTACCAAGCAGGGTCGGTTAATGAATGATTTTCTTGTTTTGACATATTGAGTTCAATTGATTTATGTGTTGGTTCTAGCAGACTAAGAAAATGAATATTAATTATTCTATGTTGTATTCTAGCTGACTTGACAATATGAAAGATATAAATATAAGGTCAATTTGAGGATTAGAAGACTAAATGCATGGAAGATAATTGAGGATTTGATGATGCTAAGAGGAAGTGAATCAAGAAGGATAAGTAGAATATCCTTGAGAAGCTGAAAAGATATGTTCGATCAAGAAGAATCAAGTATATAAGCTAGAATTGAGATCTATAATTAGCAATTTAGTTGCATCCAAATTATGTCATGTCATTGTTACTCTCTAACCATTATAGCCATGATCTAAATCTCTTGACAGAGTTGGCTTAATAGATATTATTAAATCCTCTAACAAGGTGGCATTTCTATTGAAGTGTCTAAAGACCTCTAACAAGGCTACTCATAATAGAGTGATTAAATCCTCTAATTGGGTCACACCTAACAATGTGTTTTGTAATCTTTAATAAGGTTGGCTCCTAACAGGGCTCACTTTAGAAGAGTGAAAAATAGTAACTAGTTGCAATTGGTGATTTTTCCCAAATTGGGATTCTGTGTTAAATCTTGGTGCCAAATCTTTTCATGCTATTTCTTTTATGTGTTTGCAACTAAGTTAACGTAATAAGTAATTATAGATAACATCTTAAGGTTTTCATTTAAGTGTTTGCCAAGCATTTTCAGTATTTAACGAGCAATAGCAAAGTTTAGTTTTCAAAGTTTATTTTGTACTAATAGCTAAGGGATCAGGGATTAATTTTTGTAGTAATTGATTCACCCCTCCCCTCTTAGTTACTCCTCTTATATTTCCAACATAGATGTCATCTTCTTTGTAACCTTCCTCACCATAGGCTTAGTGGATTTTATTTTTTTAGTCTTATTAATAGGTGGGATGATAAGTGCTAGGGATTTACCCTATTTCTCTACACTTTCTTCCTCTTCCTCATCACTAGTGTTATTTTCTTCATCTTCTCCAAGACCTTGTGTCAGCATCAAAGGTTTTTTGCCTTTTTTTTTGCTAGATTTCCTTCTAGGTCTTCAATCATATTCTTTCTCTTCTTATCAGTAGAAGAAATCTTGATATCAATAGTTATTCTATCCTTTGCTTCTTAGTACTTGCCAATGGGCTCACCCTCTACATTAGTTTCTTGCTTTAGCGATGTAGAAATAATTGCACTTACATCATCATCTTCAATTTCATAACCAAAGGGTTTAAGATATGCTTTCCTTGGCTCAACTTCCTATACAAATGTATTGTATATATCAACAAGAAAATACATATCATTATAATATTTCATAACTAATGATGTTGGGATCCTCAATTTCTTTCTCATCTTTTGTTTGAACTCTTCAAAATATCCATCTAGAATATCTTCAAAATTTTCTCCCAACTATGTTATATACACACTGATATGTCTTTTAATAGGTTTGTCTTGTTCTCATGCAACATTTCTAATAGCAAGAAAATAATTTTGAGTGTAAAAGAAAATACACATAATCAATGATTCAAACTTATACATTGAGTTCTTCATCTTCCTGCTTGATGGTAGGTTCTCTACTAGTTGTAACTGTTACAACTTGGAAAAATCATATTCATGATCCTTCATCATGATCTTCCACTCCACTTAGATTTGGTATTTTCCTTAATAGCTTACTTAGTTTGGTACCACATTGTCTTGTTCTTTTTCAAGTCGAGGATAACTAGTAACATCATGGATTACGTTCTTTGCAATCTTTACTAGTCCATTCTCTAGCCATAATTCCATGTCATGAATTTTTCTTAGCACAACCTTAATCCATTCAATTTTAAAATTCCATGGAAAATCTAGGGCATGATTTAACCCTTTCCTCTCAAGAATTCTCAACTCATCCTTCAATATTCCTTGATCATACAATTTCTCATATGCCACAAAAATCTCATAGTCTCCAACTTCACCAATTTTACACATGTAAAAACTCCTTACATTGTGAATCATAATGACTTTAGGTGTTATCGATGATAGCACACCCATTGAATCTCTTTTCATGGCAATTTGAGTTATAGCACAAAACTTATGTGGAGAAAAAATATCACTCTTCACCAATTGAACATTTCTTACCTCTTCTCCTTGATTATTTGCTATAGATAATGAAGATTCCATATTCTCGTGTTAGGTTTCTAAAACATTTCTTCTTGAACAACTCGGTGCAACTGAAAATCAATACTAGATCACTCTTATATTGCTAATTCTCTTTTAATCACCTTTGAAATTTCTTTACTAATTTCTCAAATCACTTTGTGCTCTTTAAATATGAATGCAAGGTGTGTAAAATACCTTCAAATTTTTTATATATAACTCCATTCATTCAAGTTAAGGTCTCCATTAATGTTGTATCCTATGTTAGGTGGAATGAAGATGTCTCAATTTGATATAGACACTTTTGAACTTAGTCTCCACTATATAACTTGGTCAATTCCATCTAACTTGGCCTATTTATTAGTTTTTTATTTGGGGTACTTGATCCATATCACAATGCTCGGTCTATATAGATAATTTTACTGACATTTGTCACCCATCATGTAAATGATTCTTTTCTACTATTCTTTCCATAGATCTATTCTATTGCATGTTTTCTCATGTGGATATGAAATTTTGCATATTTTATGTTAGAAATAGATTAAGATAAATAATTAAGTATGCATTTCCTTACATACATTTCTTGATTAGTTAGAGGTGGTGTGATCACTTTCTCCATTGGATTGGGTGATCTTAACTTCATTTGTTCCACTGCCTCTAGATTCCACCTTTTTCTTTTAGGTTTGATTCATCTCCTTGTTTTTTTGTTCAACGTATACTTTTTTTTTGTCCTTGTTTTGTTCATTGTTTGATACTGGTGCTTGCGTCCTACAGTTCTTACTCACATTTACAATCTTGTGATAATTTGAAAAAACTTTCTTAGGTGCATTATTCTACCTTTTGTTTTTCTAGTAGGGTTTTGTCTGTGATCTGCATTCATATGCTTTATGTCCAAAATTTTGACAATTGTAACAATATCTCTCAAATCTATGAACAGTAGGTGTATTGTTCATTCTTGATCTATAGGAATGTATTTGATGACCTTGCTTCTTGCAAAAAAAAAAATAACTAGTAAACTTAGGTTTAGGGTTTTGCATACCATTCTTGCTTCTACAATTTTTTGCAGTATGTCCAAGTTTACCACAATGATATCATGTAGGTTTTCCTTTTGATTTTTCATTCATTAACTCTCCACTCATGCATGATTCTCCTTCTTTAGTAGATGAATGTTTCTTTGTATGTCCTAGTCCAGAGGTGCTGCCAAATGATCTAGGTGATCTAATTAATTATTCAAAGTATCCTAATGCTTTATTGGGATTTTTCATTCTTTCCACAAGTTCTTCCAAATATCTTAACTTATTCCTCAATAGATTAGTCTATGATCTCAAATTTTCCATCACCATGTCTTGCTTGTCCAATTCTTGATTTGCAAGCATCAGTTGATTCATCATGTCTAGCTAAGTATTTATAAGATTTTGCACATCAAATGACCTTTCTTCAAGTCTAATACTCATTTTTCTTTTTTTTTCCATAGCTAAAACTTTGTCTTCTTCAACTTTCTTCTTCTATTTGGTTACTTCACATAGCCTTACTAACTAAATTTTATGTTCTCTTTTTAGTCCTTTGAATTCTTCATTCAAGATATTTTTCTTATCTAGTAGATCTATAATGTCTACATCATTTTCATTATAATTCCAGTGTCAAACAATCCTTATGTATCAACTTCTTCATAAAGTGTATCATTCTATTAAATGGTCATATCCTTTCTTTTTCTAAGGGATTTCCTCAGTTTCTCTCTTGCTACGTCAATCACCACAGTATGAGTTAGATGTCAATCACTTGATTGTCAATAACCTTTCAGAATTTTTAAGCCCCCTTCTCAAAGATCTAAACTCTCAAGCTATTAAACTTCCTTCAAGAGAACCAAATACTTTGATACCAATTGTTGGAAGTTTAATTGGGAAACTAAGATACTTGGGGGGGAGTGAATCAAGATCTATAAAACTTTTATCCTTAAAAAAAATTCTATTGTATTCATCATGTTAACCATCTCATATCTAGTTTATGCATAGCATAACTTAAAATATCAAATTCTAAAATAAATCTAAGAATGCATCACGTCCATGAAATGTAAACATAGAACACAAAATATTTGGTTACCTAGGAACCCTCCAAGTTGAAGGTAAAATTAGGGTGGGGATGACACCCACAAATCTTCACTATTATAGTAAAAATGTTAATCTATTAGGGTTATAATTTTGACTACTTCTGATGATCTACCTTGTGAGGGGTTTTCTCTATTAAAATATTTTAAGACTATTAGGTCTTACATTGATTAAAGGATTTTACACTTACAATGTAGTAAGGACTCTATTAGGAGATTTACAAAGGTCTATTAAAATCACTATGTTAAGAGATTTTCCCTAATTCAATTTGTTAAAATTGACTCAATACCTGATCCTTCAGTCTGCACTTATAATTATTGATTATGGATATCCTCCTTCCAATCTTTGATTTGATATATGATATATCTTTTCTCATTCCTTCACTACTTCATTGGGTTGTTGACTTTGTTTACTTTACAACTTTCTCTTGCAACATCAAAACCTTAACTCCTTTGCATGATATTTTTCTTCCTTTTCATATTTCACACCCTTCTCTAATTGCTCACTCTATAGATTAAAAATAAGGTTTGGATCTTCTTATTTAAAGACTTCTAGAGAGTCTTCTAGACATTTCCATTTTTGCCTCTTCATTTGATTGGTTGTTCTTCCCTCACAAGGATCAATGATCCATGTTAGAATGTGTAAAAACCTCTATAAAAAACTCTACGATCATTAAATATTGTATTCAAGTCATTTTGAAATGGTTTACCTCAAATTTTTTATCATTCTAGACTTTTATGTTCTCTCTATGTTACTTGACACTCACTGTTTCTGATGCTCAGTTATAACTATTTTTTCTGATGTTGTTTAGCCTTAACTGTACTCAGTTCCTTCTATATAACTTGGCATCAATGTGTTATGCCTACTTGACATTTACTAGGCTTGACTTATACTAAAACTAATCAATGACCAAGGACTTGCTTGGCTCATATAGAGCTTGGCATATTCAAGATTATTTACAAGTCTTTTCATGATTTGACCTATATAGAGTAGCTCGGTCGTACTGATGACTAACTGACTCTACCTTATATATGACTAAGTTTTTGACACTAATAAACAAAAAGACTTAGAGATACCAATAATATCTTCCCAAGCTCTTCTAGGAATAGGAAAAGGTGAATAGAATCCTAAATTCTAGCTACTTTCTTTAGCAACTTGACAAACTCTACAATGTCTCACAAATTTCTTAACATCCTTATACATCTGAGGCCAATAGTATCTTTTGGAAATCAACTTCAGGGTCTTGTCAATTCCAAAATGTCTAGAAAGTCCACCACTATGCTTATCTTTTATGATGTTACTCCCCATAGATCCTCTAGGTATGCAAATTTGAATTCCCTTGAACAACATGTCATCTTGAATGAAATATTCAATCCACTTATCATGTTCATCTATCAAATGATACTTATAAGCTATCCAAGGTTCTTCAAAATCAAGGTCAATTTCATAAAAAGCTTTCAATTCATCAAAACCAATCACTTATACCTTCATTTCTCTTAGCAAACTCATTCTACTCAAAGAATCAATGACTTTGTTTGATTTTGCACTTTTATGTTTCAACACAAAGGTGAAATTTTGCTAATATTCTACCCACTTCATATGTCATTTATTTAGTTTGTTCTAATTTCCAATGTAGGGCAAGGTCTTATGATCTATAAACAAGACAAATTACTTAGGCATCAAATAATGTCTCCACTTCTTCAAACCTTGCACAATAACATAGAATCATTGATCATAAATTGATTATTTCCTTCTCTCACTAAAGAAAGTTGCAAGTATACCTTCTTGAGTCAAAACAACTCCAATTGCATTCCCATTGGCATCATAGTCTACTTGAAAAACCTTAGTGAAGTGAGGCAAAGAAATTTTATACTCTATAACCTTTTGTTTTAATGTTTCAAAACTCTTAATTTCTCCCTGTGTCCACTTGATATCTCTTGTATCTCCTCTCATAGTCTCTTTCATAGCATTACATAGTAAACTAATTTTTCTAATAAACTTTCTATAAAAAATTTCCAACCCATGAAATGATTTAACTTCTCCAATAGTCATAGGTGTAGGCCATTCTGATATAGATTTTACCTTCTTAGGATCCATCTTCTAACCTTTAATTGATATTATGACACCAAGATATACTAGTTATATTTTCATAAAAAGAGCATTTCTTTGAGTTAATCAAAAACATTTCCTCTTTCAACCTCTGTAACACTTGTCAGATATGCTCAAGATGTTCCTCTTTAGTCTTAGTAAAAATCAATATGTCATCAAGGTATACAATCAAAAACTTTCCCAAGATTTTTTTCAAAACTTTATTCAACAATCTCATGAATGTATTAGATGCATTAGTCAAACCAAAAGACATAACTAACCATTCATAAAAACCTTCATCAATCTTAAAAATTAGTTTTACATTCATATCCTTTCCTGATTCTAATCTGATGATATCCACTTTTCAAATCAATTTTGGTAAAATATCCAAGTCCACTCAAACAATCAATGATTTCATCAATCCTAGGCAAAATAAACCTATATTTTAGTGTGATCTTATTTATAGCTATGGCAAAAGTGCACATTATCTACTCTCCATTATTCTTAGGTTCCAACACAATAGGTACTATACAATGACTCAAAATTCCTCAAATCAAACCTCTCTCAAGAAATTCTTGCACTTCTCTATTTAGTTCAACATTCTTTGCAGGGGTTAGTCTGTGTGGTGCTTTATTTGGTAAGCTAGCTCCAAGTATCTATTCTACACAATGACTAATATTGTTTAACCTAAAGGAAATATTTGTATTTTCTATTAGTTCCAAACACTTATTCATTTACAAGAAAGATTTGGTCAGTCAACACTACAACCAAGCTACAAAGAGCACAAGTGCACAAGTTCAATATGTGTCGAGAACATAATAGTCATCAAGCACATAGTAGTTGTTGAGTTATCTAAAAGGAAACATATGATATAATCCAAGTTCCACGTGAGATGACTAATTCAAAGATGAAACTATTTAAAATGAGTGAAGTAAATGTCAAGGATCAATAGGAAGAATCAAGCACAACCGAGTATCAGAAGTTATATGTATTAAGTTATGCATTTTTTGTATATGAGTTTGGAATGTTACAAAATCTTATGTAAACTATTTTTCTGAGAATGAAACATGTTTCTATGATCAAGGTGAAGATCAAGGAGGTGATTATGCCTATAATTTGGTATCACTAATCCCTATGCAATGTAAAGAACCAATTAGAAAATAGGAAATCTTAAGCGATAAAAAGGATGAATGACAATCATTGATTCTGATCTAGAAGATTCATAAGATGGATATATAAGAAGGGTTTGAAGGTTGAATATTTTCTTGTGAATTTTGAGTTGGAAGAATGCATGTATGTGAAGATGAAGGAGAATAAGTGAGTATTAAGTGTTGAAGGATTAAAGGAGACTGAGTAGTGTAGTGAGCAGATATTGTAGAACTGTCATATTGAGGTGATTAGATGTTGGAGAGAGAATATTTATCATCAAAAAATTAGTGCAGACCAAAGGATCATGGTACTATTACATTCTAACTAATGTACCAGGTGAATCTATTAAAAAAGTGGCCCTGATAGACCTATTGTAAATCTCCTAATAGAGTACTCACTAAGTTATGAACTACAAATTCTTTTGTAAAGGTAGACTTAAAAGCCTTGTATTTTTTCAAAAGAGAAAGCCCATTATAAGATAGATCATTAGAAGTGATCAAATCGTAGCCCTAATAGGCACTTTATTACTGTAATAGTGAAGATTTTGTGGGTGTCATCCCCACTACAATTTTACCTTCACATTGGAGGGTTCCTCTGTTACCAAATCTTGTGACATGAGTTGTTTACTTGTCTATGTTTTTTGATCATGTTAGTAGATATTAAACATGTTATTACATGATATTGCATATTTATTACATACAAGACTAAGGTTAATAAGGTGTATGGTAAATTATGTTTACTATGGCTAATATTTGAAGTGGTAAAAGTGTTTGGAGATCTTGATTCACCCCTCTCTCAGCATATCACTTTCCATTATAATTCCAATAATTGGTATCAGAGCTCAAATATCTATTTAAGAAGTCTAACCACTTGAGAGTCAAAGGTCTTGGAGATGGAAGCCTAAAAATTGGGAAAGGTGATTGAAAATTAGAATCGTGATTTGTAGATTGCATTAGAATAAGTCAAGGCTAAAAAGGAGGAATTGGAGAAATCCTTGAAAAGAAGGAGATGAAAATCCAACAAAATAACACATAGTACTAGGAAGAAATCATTGAAGACATGTGTGATGAAGGAAAATCTAGCAAATTTGATGCAACAATAGAAGATCTATTGGAAAAGAACAAAAATCTGAATGAAGAAGTAACAACACTAAAGAGAGAACATGAAAGGCACTTAGTAAGACTATGTGAAGTCATGGAATAAAAGAGAAAAGATGAAGATGATAAGGAAATGACTGATGAAGATAAGAGGTGAATGACTACAATACTTGATGAAAGGGTCACTAAAATAAAAAGGCTAAAAAATAATCAACTGGACATGGTCAATCAGTTATTAAGTTTCAATCATGAAATTTCTAAGAAGTTGGAAGAGATTTTATGTTGTAAATATAAGAGGAGTAACTGAGAGAGGAGGGTTGAATTAGTTACTACAAAAATAAATCCTAGATCTCTTAGATGTCAATACAAATCAAAACTCTAATTAAATTGTATTCTATTGTGACTTAGCAAACACACATGCACTTGATTTACTATAGAAAACATTATAACTCGACAAAAACTAAATATACTGATCTTAATGTGATTAACCTTAAGATTAACTTAGTTTCATACACATAAAAGAAATAGCATGAATATAACTCACACAAAGATTTAATGTCAAAACCCCATTTTGGAAAAACCACCAATTACAACTAGTTACTGATTTTCACTCTTCTAAAGTGAGCCATGTTAGGAGCCAACCCTATTAAAGGTTACAAAACACATTTTTAAGTGTGAACCTATTAGGAATGGCCTTTTTAGAGGTATTTGGACACTTCAATCTAGAAATTCCACCTTGTTAAAAGATTTACAAATAGTTGCTAAGCCAACTCTGTTAAGAGATTTAGATCACTACTACAATGGTTAGAAAGTAACAATGAAATGATCTAATTTTTGATGCAACTAAATTTATAATTACAAATCTCAATTTTGGCTTGAATATTTGATCTTTCCTAATCAAATGGATCTCTGTAGCTCAACAAGGATATTCTTCTTATCCTTCTAATTTGCTTCCTCAAAGCATCATCAAATCTTCTGTTATTTTTAACACTTTCAATCTTCAACTTTACCTTATATTTATATCTTACACATTGTCAAGTCAGCTTGAATACAACTAGAATACTTAATATTCATCTTCTTAGTTGGCTGGAACCAACAACTAAATCAATTGAACTCTATATGCCAAAACAAGAAAAATCCTTTATTAGTTGACCATGCTCAGTAGACACTATCACAGAAATGATTTTCGTATGTTAACCAAATGAACTTGGTTAACATTGCATATTCACAAAGTTCCTTTGGTAACCAAGTGATATTGGTTAACACTAGTTCCATCCAATATTCTCTTCATTAATCGAGTGATCTCAGTTAACACTCAACTTTTGCAAGCTTTCCTTTGATGACCAAGTGAGCTAGGTAGACATTGTCTTCTAAACTTGGTAAACTTTGGAATGCTCAGTAGACACAAGAAATTGTCTTCAATGCCCGAGTGAGCTCGGCATACATTGATTATAAATGACATGATATTTTTTGTAACATCAAAGACAATACACAATTAATCAATCATTTTCAACATTGTAAACCTAAGATCAGAAAATAATCAATTGAAGAATTTATTAACGTCTGAAAAATAAATCAATTAAAGAATAAAGAGATTTGAAAAAAGTATGAAAATACTTGATGTACAGTTAAAAGAACAAAGAAGACCTAATGATAATACTAGATTAGGTTATATCAAGTCCCTATTATCTGCCAAGAAAGGTGAGTCATCAAAGCATGGAGAGAAAATGAAGAACAAGAAGCCTACATGCTATCACTATGGAAAACTAGGTCATACAACAAATGTTTATAGGAGAAAAATTGGTAAGTCCAATCCTAAAGATAAATTTGATGGTTATTGTTATAATTGCAACAAATATGGACACCAAGCATATGAGTGTAGATCAAAGACCAATAAGACACTAGTTATATGTAGATTTGAAGTTTATTGCCATACATGTAAAAAGTATGGTCACAAGGCACAAGATTGTAGATCTAATGAAAAACATAATTGGACACCTAAAAGATAAGGTAATACAACTAGGCAAGTTCATGCAATAAATTGGGATCATAATACTTGAGTCACTTGTCAGTTATGTGGTAGAAATGGACATATTGCAGTAAATTGTGCAATAACACATTTTAAAGGAAGGTATAGAAATTGGAAAAACTTTGGTACGATATGTTTTTAATGTCATAAGGTTAGTCAGCTATGCAAAGACTATAAGAATCAAGCATTAGCACCCAATGATGAAGAGAACAAAGGAAAAGAAAAATTTAGTACTGAAGAAGTAAAAATCCAAATAAATAAAACCTAGAAGAAGAAATATGAAGGAAACAATAGTTCAAATAAAGCACTTGATTTCACCCAATCCAGTGGATCGGGTGATCCACCACCACAAAATAAAATAAAGAAGTAAGTCTAGAATGGCATTTCAAATTGTTGGATTATACACCAATTCCTAAGATTGAAAGTATAAAAGTACAAATGAGCATAAGATTAGATTCATAAGGAAAAATTTGTAGTATGGACAAGAACTATCAATATCAACCAAGTGAATGTGTTTGGATATCAAGTTGCAAAGTCAATAATGATTGAATGTCAATATTAAAGGAATTTTGAGATGTGTTACTATTGAGCTTCATAGTAGTGGGCAAGATAGCCTATGATGCACCCACTATAGGTATGGAACATTAATAAGGCCCTAAAATCACATTTTTGACCTATATAGAAAACTTTATCATTCATTTTGAGAACTTTGCATTTGAATTTTCAAGAGAAAATTGAGCCTACAAAATTTTTGTATGTGATTAATTAATTCTGAAAATATTTTAGTGTGTATCGTTGGCATTGGAAGAAGATTTGTGTGCAGTTGTGTTGCATTTGAGTAAAGAAGAGTTTCATGTGATCAAACCCTAGTCAAGATTATGGCATCTAGTTCATCAGTTCTAGAGAAGATGATGGAATCAAAGGAAAGAAAGGTTAGTAGTGTTGATTTGGTTAGGAATGAAGTATGAAATCTACCAAAATTTAAGTCATATCCTGAGATTGTGGCTAAGGGAGATTCTTTAGGTGCCCTATCTTTGATCCTACTGGAAGTTATATTGCTCCATGATGTGAGATCATGCTACATGTGCAAGATTGGTGAGGTTGGTTATTTTAAACTAATATTTCATATGAGAAGTTGTGTGTAGATGGAAGATGGAAGGATGAATACAAGCATGTTGCCAAGAAAGGGCTCATAGATGCCCTAAAATTTCTAAGGGTTTTCAAGATTGATTAGATAAAGATTGTGCCAAGCCAAGTTCATGAAATGAAGTTATGGTTGGAAGGAGAAACATTTGATATTATTAGGCAGATCATTCATTGTGTCACTAGCTATCTTGTTACAAACAAGATCAAAACCATTTGATGCTAGAGCAAGGAGGTTATTGAGGCTAATACATTGGCAAACTGGAACAAATGTGGAATGACAATTTCAAGTATTAAAGATGTAGAGATTGAATTTTATGTTAGAATTATAGCACATAAGTTCTACTAGTCTAGCCAACTAGACATTGTTCCTTGTGTGGTTGTGGGTTTTTTGTGGAAGATAGTGAAGAAGGATCATCATATGACCTTTCTGACCTACAATGTTATAATTGAAGCAATTAGCTGAGAACCTGGAGAGCATTAGGTAGGAAAAGAATAGTATGTGTAAGTTTGACTCTCTACTTGTCTGCATTTTCTTTTATGTTCAAATTATTTTCCTTCCATAGAAGATGTAACCTGGAACAAGAAGTATGTCACACAAAAAAAATTGAATTTATTAATCAACTGGGTGACAATTTTGAAGTAATTGTGGATATTTATTTTTAGGAGTTTAAGTAGAAGATAAAGAATAAGACATGGATCCCCAAATCCTTAGTTAACAAGTATTATGATTATATCTATTTTTTTATGGACATAGACAAAACATATATGTAGATAGTTGTCCCAAAAATAGCTTGGTTAAGGCCATTAGGCTATGAAAAAAATTGATGAGTCTACTACAATTATTACAACATTATTGGATGCACCTATTGATAATAATTTTGAGCCATTCAATAGATATGAGATTGCCAATTTGGAAATCATAATGAAAATAAATGTTACCAAGATTAATAAGAAAAGGAAAGGTATGATAGAAAGTTTGGAAAGAGCATTTGGAGAAGGTGCAAAACAAGAACAACCATTGCAAATCACTAAGGGAAAAGGAGAAGACATGTCAAGTGATGAATAGGAAGGTAATGAAGAAGAAGAGGTTGAAGGTAAAGGAAATTTAAAAAGTTATGTTGATCTACAAGGAAGAAAAGGTAAGAAGAATGTCACAAAGCATGCCCCTACAACCCAAAGAGTTACAAGGATAATGATAAGAGAATCTACTGTAGAAGTGGCCAATCCTCATAAAGGGGTTGTTAAAGTTACTAAGCCTCCTCAAGGAAAGAAATTGACAAAGAGGAAATATATAACAATAGAGGTTGAGCTGAGAAAAGCTACAAAGTAGGGAAGAAAGGTTATAATGCCAAAAGATTATGATGATGATGATGATAATGAAGAAAGAACTGAGTCAAATGACACTAGTCACTTCAAAATTGTAGTACATAAGCCACCTCAGACAATTGATGAATTTTGTGTAAATATCAAGGAGAGTGTAGGTATGACAAGATTTAAGTTTGTGAAATATGATAAATTGGATAAAGTACATAAGGCTAAAGTTGAAGAAGTATTTCTTGATATGATTTCAAAGTTTAAGTATATGCTATTAGAATTAGGTAACTTGATACTTGATGAATTGTATGGAAAGATAGATGAAAGATGGAAGTATACACTAAAGACTGAGAGACAAATTAGAGACTATGCACTTACCCATATTATTCCAAACTAAGAAGGAAACAAATTTCTAAAGCCTTGAGTGACTACAATGACTAGTATCTTCCTAAAAGAAGAGCATTTTTAATTTTGAAAAGTAAAGTAGAAAATGATGTGGAAGAAAGTAAATTTATATTGAAAAAAATATATGGACTAAAGTTAGATGATGAGAAGAAATATGAGGATGAGAAAGATGAACCTAAAAATATAGAGTTGGTCAATAAAGAGGACATCATTGATGACACATAATAACTTGTACACACAATTCACAACATGGTTCAACAAAGTGAAGAAAAAACTAACTTATCTATGATTGACAATGTGTTGGAATTATTTTAGAATAACTGAGAGGGGGGGTGAATCAGTTATTCAAGGTCTAGATGTACAAATTAAACTTTTCTTATCTTAGTGAACCCATAAAACATCCATATTCATGCATGCATCCAAATTAATATGTGAATACTTAAAACTTGCAGGTTACTGTCTAATCAAATTCTAGAAATGTAAAGCATGAAACACAACACATTCACTAGCATATTTTGACACAATGATTTAATGTGGAAACCCAATTTGGGAAAAACCACCAGTAACATGCTACTCCTTTTCACTCTTTTGAAGTTATTCCCTTGTTGGAATTATAGATGAAGTAACTGAGAGGGGGGGGTGAATCAGTTACCACAAAAACAAATCTTGATCCCTTAGATGTTTTAAATAACTAGTTACTGTTGTCACTCGGTAAACATATCACAAAAAAATGTTGTAACTCGATAGATTTAACATGGAAACCCAATATTAGAAAAACCACCAAGTAACTAGCTACCAATTTTCACTCTTCTAAAGTGAGCCCTGTTAGGAGCCAACCCTATTAAAGGTTACAATACACACTGTTAGGTGTGACCCTGTTAGAGGATTTAATCACCCTGGTAGGAGTGGCCTTGCTAGAGGTCTTTAGAACAATTCAACTGAATTTTCACCTTGTTAGAGGATTTACAAAATGGCTGTTAAACCAACTCTATTAAGAGATTTTGAAATCACTACTATAATGGTTAGAAAGTAATAATGAATTGACCTAAATATGATGCAACTAAATTTTCTAATTACAGATCTCTATTCTGCACCATTAGATCCTCTTCGATAAAATATAGCTTTCTTGCTCCTCAATGATCTCTGATCATCTTTCAAAATTTTCTCTCACAATAATCAATCCTCCTTCACACTTGAATCACATCAAATCCATCACACACACTTAGAATTTGCAATTTGACCTCTTATATATACCATTTAGATTATCAAGTTGGCTCATTCACACATTATATTTACCAATAAACCATACATCAGTCGACTAAAAATATTACATTAAACAAATAGACTTTATTTCACAAAATAATGAAATCCTTCATTGGTCAACCCTGCTTGGTAAGCAATACTTCTAGAAAAAATTTCCTAAGTTAACCATCTCAACTCAATTAATCCTACAAAATTTGCAAAATCCTTTGGTTTCTGAGTGAACTTAGTAAGAACTAAATTTCCTTCATTGACCATGAGAGCTTAGTAAGAACTATCTCTACCATATTTCCCTTTGATGACCGAGTGAGCTCGATAACAACTAAATTTCCTTTGCTAACCTTGAAAGCTCGATAACAACTTTTTGCACAAGGTAAAGTCTGAGAATGCTTAGTAAACACTATAAACTTTTTTTGCTAACCTTCTGAGCTCGGTACACTCTATCTTTTTTCTGATATGACATTTGTGTAACATCAAAGACAACACACAATTGAACAATTATATCCAACAATCTCCCTATTTGGCATTGATGGCAACACAACATGTCATAGCAAAATGAAATTTGAAAATATGTCTTCTCTGACAGAATGCTTCTCCCTCTTATACAAAACTCCTTAAATATAGTAATCTCCCTCTTTCATAGTAATCTCTCCCTCTTACATAAACTCTCTTTTTCTTGCAAATTTCAAAAAGATATGATAATAAACTCTCCCTCTTTGACAACACATGCCAAAGACAACACAATTTCAAACTTAAATGAAATTCAATGTACCTTAAGTACCAATTCATATGCAATGTTTCCATGTCTATTTTGCATCAACTAAAGGGTTCTTCAAAGTGATACCTGTTGATGCATCACTAGAACTATATTTTAGTGAGCTTCAGATAGGGGAATGACCCCTAACTTACCTCTTAGATAAAAGAATTCATCCTTAGGTAAAGGCTTTGTGAATATGTCAGCAATTTGTTCCTTTGTATGGACATATTCCAATCTGATTTTCTTATCTTGTACCAATTCTCTGACAAAATGATACTTTATTGTAATGTGCTTGGTTTTTTAATGCATCATTGGATTCTTGGATATGTTGATTGCACTTGTATTGTCACAAAACATAACAATAGGTTCTTTGATTTCTTGCTTCATACCTTCCAATAACTATTTAAACCAAACAATGTTTGAACAGTTTACTGTTGCTGCAACATATTTAGCCTCTACTATGGACTGGGATGTACAGTTCTACTTTTTACTTGTCCAAGAAACCAACCTCTTTCCTAGAAAGAAAGCTCCTCCACTTGTACTATTTTTTTCATCAACGTTCCCTACTCAATCTACATCAGTAAATACTTTTAAATCTAAATTTCCTCCAAGTTTATACCATAATCCATAATCTTCAGTTCCTTTCAAATATCTCATGATCCTTTTGATTGCCATCATGTGATTTTCTTTTGGTTTTTCTAAGAATCTTGCTACAATTCCTACTACAAGGGCAATGTTTGGTCTCGTGTGCACTACATACTACAACTTTCCAATCATAGATCTATACAATGTCTGATCCACTTCCTTTGATTCATCATCCTTGGTAAGTTTCAATCTAGTACACAAAGGAGTCCCAACTGGATTGCACTCTTCCATACCAAACTTTTTCAGTATCTCCTTGATCTATTTAGATTGAGTGATGTAGATGTCATTCTTACTCTCATGAATTTGAAGACCAACAAAGAATTTGATCTCACCCAACATTGACATTTAAAATTCCTTGTTCATTTGTTCTGAGAATTCTTTACGAAGATCATCATTTCCTATGAACAAAGTATCATCTACAAATATTTCTGCCAAAACAATCTTATTATCTAGTCCATCCTTGATGTACAAGCTACTATTATCATTAGTTCTTTGAAAGCCAATCTGAATAAGATAGTTATGCAATCTTTCATACCATGCTCTAGGGGCTTGTTTCAGTCCATATAATGCTTTATGTAATTTTTAGACCATGTCCTTCTTATGTGGATCAATAAAACCTTCAATTTGTTCAATGTAAACCTCTTCATCTAGTATAGCATTGAGAAATGTTGACTTGACATCCATCTGATAAACTTTGAATCCTTTGTATGCAGCATACGCAAGTAAGGTTCTAACACCTTCCAATCTTACAATAGGAGAAAAAGTCTCTCCATAGTCTAAACCTTCTTCTTGAGACTATCCTTTGCATACCAGTCTAGCTTTGTTCCTTGACACCTTACCATCTTTATTTATCTTGTTTCTGAATACCCACTTAGTTCCAGTCACATTTTTGTCTTTAAACCTAGGTACAAGAGTCAATGTTTTTTTTTTCTCTATATATTCTATCTCTTCATTCATAGCTTCAATTCAACTTTCATTTTCTAATGCATCTTTGACATTTCTAGGTTCAAAATCAGCAAGTAAACAAGTTTCTTTCAACTTACTTCTTATCATTATTCCTTCATATTTATCTCCAATGATCTGATCTGGTGCATGATTCTTTCTAACATATTTGGCTAGCATGGGCTTCTTTCCTTTTGAATGACTTGCATTGTTATCCTTCTATGTTTTAACTTTTGGTTCTAGTTCTAGTTGCTCGAGCTCGATAGCTATTGATTCGGTAGCTTCTATTTGCAACTCGAGTTCTTGCAACTTAGTAGGTATTGACTCAGTTTGAACTTCCTACAACTTGGTTACAGAAGACTCTAGAGTAGAAGATTTATGAATGATAGGTGTACCTAGCACTATATCAGGTTCAATGAAAACAAATCTCATGTAGTCTTTAGGTTCCCTTTTTCTTTCTTCTTTAGTTCTTTCTACAAACTCATCAACTTTTACATGTGCACTTTCTATGACTTTGAGAGTAGACAAATTCAAACCTCTATATGCTTTACTTTTGCAAGACTATCCAAAAAATATTCCTTCATCACCCTTCACATCAAATTTACCTTTTCTAGATTCTTTCAAAATGTAACATTTGCTTCCAAATACTTTTACGTAACTTACATTGGGTTTGTAGCCATACCATAACTCATAGGGGGTTTTGAATGAGTCCTTTAGCTGTACTTAGTTCAAGGTATGAACTACAATTCTGAGAGCTTCCTTCCAGTATTTGATAGCAATGCTCTTTTCAATCATTAAGGTTCTTGCATAGTCCATGATAGATCTATTCCTTCTTTTAGCTATTCCATTTTGTTCAAGAGTTCCAGGTGCTGAAACCTATCTTTCGATTCCCCTTTCAATACAAAAGTTATTGAACTCATGTGAAATGAATTCGCCACTTTTGTCTAATCTCAAACATTTCAATCTTTTTCCTGTTTCCTTTTCTACTCTGGCCAAATCCTATTTGAACTTTTCAAATGCTTCTAATTTCTCTCTTAAGTACATGACAATCATCATTCTTGAGTAATCATCAACAAAAAGAATGAAGAATTTTTCACCAGTATAACTTTCAATGCCAATAGGTCCACAGAAATCAGTATGCACAATTTCTAAAATTTCTTCAAACTGATAGTTCTTGCTTTTAAAGCTAGTCTTTCATATCTTGCCAATTTGATAATTCTTGCATAAACCAACCTCAAGTTTCTTTATGTTAGGAATGCTTCTTACTTTCCTGAATTTACTTATTTTTACCAAGTTATCAAAGTTCACATGACACAACCTCCTATGCCATAACCAACTTTCTTCAACTTAAGAAATAAAACATGAACATTCACCAAGTTCAAGATAAAACAAGTTTGAGTGCCTGATCCAATTAGCTTTCCTTTGCCATCCAGCACTCTTGCTTTTCCATGCCTGAATTCTATTTTGAATCCATTATTGAGTAGTTATGCCACACTCAAAAAATTGTTTTTTAGTCCTTCTACCCAATATGCATTATCACATACAAGTTCTTTGGTTAGAGAGATTCTTCCTTTTACTTTTATATAATAAGGTTCATTATTACCAAATCTCACACTGCCACCATCATAGTCTTCAAAATGTTCAAACTTAGTTTTATCACCAGTCATGTGATGAGAACAACCACTATCTATAATCCATGTATCATTTTTTTTTACATGAGAAATGAGAGCCATTTCCTCATCATTATCAGATTCATCCTTTACAACAATGTAAACAATTTCATCTTCTTCTTCATCATCAGAATCATTAGAATCCTTAACCATGAAACATGTTTTCTTACCTTTATCTTTGAATGATTTGAAGTCTTTCTTGCCATTGCACTTGTGACCTTTCTTCTCATCCTTGTTCTACTTTTTTGGGCACCTAGCAGCAATATGTCCAATTTCTTCACAAGAAAAATAGATTAGAGGAACCTTACCTTTGTATTTCCCTTTGCCTCTTGAATATTTCCTTGCTAGTAGAGCTTCAAACACCTCAAGATCACTATCTGAACTTTGTTTTGATTCTTCATCACTATTTGATTGAGGATCCTTTATCTTCTTGCCATTTTCCTTGAGTGAAAGCTTGGCTTCAAATGTTGATTCAATGTTCTTAGCAGTTGGAACATAATTATCATAGTTGTTTAGCTCGAATGCAGTCAATCTTCCAACTATGGCCTCTAAATTTATCTTATGATTTGCTTCACATCTTCTTTCTTGAATTGTAGAAAATCTGATTGCATAAATAGGAAGTAGAGTTCTAAGAACTTTACTTATAACTATCTCTTCCTTGATATCTCCTCCAGATGCTTTGATTGCACTAACACTTGCTTTAACTCTTTCAACATATTTTGCTATGTTTTCATCCTCTCTCATCCTCATTTGATCAAATTATCCTCTCAAACTTTTTGCCTTGTCTCTTCTCACATTATCATCACCTCCATAGATCTCTTTTAGCTTGTTCCACATTTCAAAGGCAGTTTTGCAATCCTTGATGTCATCAAATTCTTCATGACTTCGAGCAGATGCAATATCTATCATCATGTTTTTGTGAGTCTTCTTTTCATCAATATCATTGAAAAATAATGTACCAGTATTTTCTTTATATTTTTCATCAAGATACTTCAGTCCTAAATCACCAATAGAAGCCAAATGAAGTATCATCAATCCCTGCCATGCTGAGAAGTTGTCCCTATTAAGTCTTGGAATTTCCCTCGTGTAAGACATCCTGATATTTAGCTTAGATCATTGAAATATTTTCCTACAAGCACCAAGAGCTCTGATACCGATTGTTGGAATTATAGATGAAGTAACTTAGAGGAGGGGTGAATCAGCTACCACAAAAAAAAATCTAATCCCTTAGATGTCTTAAATAACTAGTTACTTTTGTCACTCAGTAAACACATCACAAAAAAATGTTGTAACTCAGTAGATTAACTTGTTATTGATCTTTAAGCATTCATAATTATTAGCATGCATGCAAAAGTAAATAACATGAACACAAGAGACACCAAATTTAACATGGAAACCCAATATGGGAAAAACCACCAAGTAACTAGCTATCAATTTTCACTTTTATGAAGTGAGCCCTGTTAGGAGCCAACCCTGTTAAAGGTTACAATACACACTATTAGGTGTGACCCTATTAGAGGATTTAATCACCCTATTAAGAGTGGCCTTGCTAGAGGTTTTTAAAAAAATTCAACTGAACTATCACCTTGTTAGAGGATTTACAAAATGGCTGTTAAACCAACTCTGTTAAGACATTTTGAAATCATTGCTACAATGGTTAGAAAGTAACAATGAATTGACCTAAATATGATGCAACTGAATTTGCTGATTATAAATCTCTATTATGCACCATTAGATCCTCTTTGATCAAATATAGCTTTTTTGCTCCTTAATGATCTTTGATCATCCTTCAAAATTTTCCCTCACAATAATTAGTCCTTCACACTTGAATCGCATCAAATCTATCACACACAATTAGAATTTGCAACTTGACCTCTTATATATACCATTATGATTATCAAGTCATCTCATTCACACATTATATTTATCAATAAACCATACATTAGTTGGCTACAAATATTACATTAAACAAATAAACTTTATTTCACAAAACAATGAAATCCTTCATTGGCCGACCCTACTCGGTAAGCACTACTTCTAGAAATAATTTCCTGAATTAACCATCTCAACTCAGTTAATACTACAAAATTTGCAAAATCCTTTGGCTACCGAGTGAACTTGGTAAGAACTAAATTTCCTTTGCTGACCATGAGAGCTCGGTAAGAATTGTCTCTACCGTATTTTCCTTTGATGATTGAATGAGCTCAGTAACAACTAAATTTCCTTTGCTAACCTTGAAAGCTTAGTAAAAACTTTCTGCACAAGGTAAAGTCTGAGAATGCTCGATAGACACTGTAAACCTTCTTTGCTGACCTTTTGAGCTCAGTAGACTCTGTCTTTTGCTTGATATGATATTTGTGTAATATCAAAGACAACACACAATTGAACAATTGTATCCAACAGCCCTATGAAAAGCCAACCTTGTTAAAGGTTACAACACACACTGTTAAATGTGACCTAGTTAAAATATTTCAATCACCTTGTTAAAAGTGAGCCTTATTAGAGGACTTTAGGCCATTCACTTGGAATTCCACCCTATTAAAGGGTTATCCAATGACTGCTAGGTCAACCTTAATCCAAAGGATTTACCCTAGACCGATACAATTGTTGGAGCATAACAATAGAGCTTTGATTTGATACAACTCGCAACTTCACTTATAGATTATAGATTCTATTTAGTCCTCAATTATGCTTGGCTTTCATACTTTTTAGCTCTAATAGCTTGTTCACCCTTCAAGCATTCATCTTCTTAAGCCTTCTTGCTTGGTATGCCATTGTAGACTCTTCTCTTGGGTCACTTGATGAATCAAAAACCCTTAATTCCTTCTCCTCCTTAGGTTCTTGCACATGACACCAACCTCTCTAACCCTTTTACTTCATGACTAGAAATTCCTAAATAAAGGAAAGTAGAATATTTTCTCACTCATTATCCATCACCTAAATTAGGGTTTTGGATGGATTAGGTAGGATACAATGTATCTATCCCATACCTTGTCTATTCTAGAAACTTCTCCTAGAATCTATTTGAATTCGCCTAAAAATGGTTTGCATCAAATTCTATGCCACTAGATCATCAATATTATCCTCCTCCTAGTTCAAAACTTCCAAGAAAATAAACTTTTGGACTTATATTTAGTGAATCTTCAATCTTTTTCATAATTCAGTAGCTCAACATTACCAATCTTCTAATGCTCAACACATACTACATCACTTGACATCAACTAGATTTTACCGATGCTTGGCATCAACTAAAATTTACTCAACATCAACTTTCTTGCTCGACATCCACTAGAATTTTCTTTCTCTAGGCTACAACTAACTTTCTACTTGGCTTGCATTAACTTTTCTTAGCACCTACTATCCACATGATCAAACTTGGTAGACAAACTTTATTTAACTTATTCTCCTAAAATTTCTAAGTGTAGCTAGCCATTTTGTAACCTTAAGTAGATCATCAATACATCATGTCATCACTATCTTAACTGATCCTTTTACTTCATTACATAATCATAACTCAACCTTTCCTCTAGGTTCTTTTGTTACATCTTATTGATCAAATTCTCCTTATCAATCAACTAAGTGATAGTATTTGAATCTTGTAAGCAATTGTCTTACTAGTAAATAGCAGGTTTAACATCAATGACAAAATAATGATTAAAACACATAGTCTTCTTTTCAAATGATCTTTTCAATAAGATGTCAACAATCTCCCTCTTTGGCATTGATGGAAAACCAAACTGATCAACCTATATCATCAAATGATGAACATCTTGTTCAACCAAACTTACTAGGATAAGATAGTAAGGCAATACCAAAGAAAGAACTTGTATTCCTCTTTCAACAATTTCAATCTTATGATTAGATTAAAAAAACTTTTCCTTAAAACTCCCTCTATGTTCCTTCTTATATCTCCATCTTGTTAGGTAGATTAGGATTTCTCCCTCTTTCTTTCTGGCAATCTGGTCAATGTCTCCCTTTCTGATCAAAAGATTAGTTTAGGACTTTCTTCCACTTTCCTCTTGATCTTCTAATGATGATCAATTCTCCCTCTTTGTTCTGATCCTTTCTAAAATTTCCCTTTCTCTGATTTTATATGATATTTCAAGCTTCAAATCAAATCTTTAAAATCAAACAACCAATATTACAAAGATCCACCAATTTCTCAATAAACCCCAAATCGGGTATGCCAGAAATAGTGCCAAAAGCTTCACAGCTTCACCTATTATTAATAAATCTGAAAGTGGACATTTTTATATAAATTTTAGAAGCATAAAAGCCTATAAAATGAAATTTCTAGATCTATATAACATGCACACAATAGCTCCCAAATGGAGGACAAAAACAATGCTCATCGAGCTACCGAAAATAGCACAAAATAGCCCGGAATCACCACAAAAACTTAATAATTTATCACAGAAGTATAATCATATCCAAATACATATATTTAGCTCTATTTTAACATTTAAAAGTCTGATATACAGTAGCATCCCAAACTGATATGAAATACTCAACCGGAAACACCACACTCTTACAAAAAATACACCCAAAAATCCACAAATCTGCACTGTTCAGCACAAAGGCAAACTCTGCATGAGCATGCACATGGAATGGCTTCAAACTCTCATCCTTAGCCTTCTTATAAACCTACAAACTCCCATTCTTGGGTCTCCTTCTCCACAAGTTTGGCAGCCTCTAAAGAACAACAAAGAAATGAGCAAAAATCCAGTTTTGGAATGAGCCCAAAATGCCTCCAAACCCCTTAAAAGAGGGAATAACCCTAACTCATGTCCAAGAGGGTTTAATAAAATATAATATAATAATAATTTTTATTTATTATTCCATTGGTTCCCAAATATTAGCACTTTTTGCCAAAACTTCACCTTTTTGGGGCATGCCTACCTTAGCAAAGTTTATTATTTTTAATTATTTGAAAAGGGGACATGAAAAGTCCTCCCCTCCCAAATATTTCTTGTCCTAAAGAAATGAAGGTTGGAATTCTCAAGAATATGTGCTCCTTTCCAAGTTGCATCCTCTAGTGGTAATCCTTTCCATTTGACCAAATGCTCTATGACGCTCCTGTTTCTCAATCTTTTCTCTCTTGTATCCAAAATCTCTTCTAGTATCAAAACTAATTTCCCTTCATCATCAAGAGGTGGTAATTCTGTAGATACTATGGTTTGCTGGCCTAGAACCTTCTTCAGGAAAGATACATGGAAAATATTATGTATTTTATTGTTTGGTGGGAGCTCCAATTCATAAGCTACCTCTCCTACCTTCTTGATGATCTTATAAGGCCCATAGAACCTTGGCTTGAGTTTCTCTGCCCCACTCCTCTTCAAGGTGCTTTGCTTATATGGCTGCAACCTAACAAATACCAAATCTCCCACCTCAAAATATCTTTCAATCCTTTTCCTATCAGCATATAAATTTTGTTGGTTCTGTGCATGTTGTAGATTATCCTTGAGGGACCTTATTATGTCTTGGCTTTGCTTGACAAAATCACTTGTTACAGGTACTCTGCTATCAGAAAGTATTAGATCAACAAAGGAAAGGGCATCATAACCATAAAGAGCACAAAAAGGAGGCATACCAATAGACATGTGATGAGATGTATTGTAACAATACTCCCCTAGGTGTAACCATTTCACCCAAGCATGTTGTTGATTTGAAACATAGTTCCTCAAATATCCCTCTATCCATTTATTAACTATCTCTGTTTGTCCATCTGTTTGAGGGTGATAGCTAGTACTGGGAGTGAGTTTAGTTCCTACCAAATGAAAGAGGTCCTTCCAAAAAGAGCTGAGGAATCTACTGTCCCGGTCACTAACAATGTTTCTAGGCAAGCCATGTAATCTAAAAATTTCCTTGAAGAACAATTAGGCCACTTGTGATGCCTTGAAATCAGATGTGATAGGAAAGAAATGTGCATACTTAGGTAGTCTATCTACCACCACATATATGCAATCCTTACCTTGAACCTTGGGCAACCTAGTGATGAAGTCCATGGAAATACTTTTCCATTTTTGTTCAGGAATAGGAAGTGGCTGCAACAACCCTGCAGGAAAATTTTGCTCACTCTTGCTTTGTTGGCATAACATACATTCCTTAATGTGTTTAAGGACATCCTCCTTCATACCCTTCCATGAAAATTGCTCTCAAATTTTCCTGTATGTCTTGAAGTATCCCTGATGACCAGCCAAAGGTGTGTCATGAAAGGCCCTCAATATCCTCTCCTTAGTTTTTGATCCTGGCACTAAGAAGATCCTGTTCTTGTAATAAATCAATTCATCAACAACCTTGTACCTATTATCATCCACTAACTTATCCAAAATCATGGTGGCAAAGGAATCTTTAGCATACTCTAAAATTATGGAGACTTTTCAATCAGCAGAGATAGATGTTAAGGAACACAAAGTGGGCTTTCTTGAGAGAGCATCAGCAACCACATTATTCTTTCCTTTCATGTATTCAATATCAAAATCATAAGCTTGCAATTTTCTTACCCATTTTTGTTGATGATCATTCAAATCCCTTTGATTCAAGAAGAACCTGAGGCTATTATGGTCTGTCTTTACAATGAATCTCCCACATACCAAATATTGTCTAAACTTATGAAGTGCATGCATGATTGCCAACATTTTTTTATCATAGATGGAGTAACCTTTCTCTGATTGATTTAATTTTCTACTCTCAAATGCTATTGGATGTCCCCTTTAAGTCAGGACAGCCCCTATACCTTCTCTAGAAGCATCACATTCAATAACAAAAGGTAAAGAGAAATCTGGAATTGCAAGCATAGGGCATGAACTCATTACCTCCTTAAGCTTATCAAATGTTTTTTGTGCCTCTTCTATCCAAAAAAAAGATCCTTTCTTTGTCAAATCAGTCAAGGGGGCAGCAAGCTGAGAAAATCCCTTGGAAAATCTCCTATAGTAGCTACACAACCCGAAGAAACCTCTCAACTGTGTAAGATTAGTGGGTGCAGTCCAATCCAAAATTGCCTGGATTTTTTGTTGATCAACTTGTACTCCTTTAGAACTTATAATATGTCCCAAATATAGGATCTCTATCAAACCAAACTCACATTTAGATAGCTTAGCATAGAAGGATTGCTGCTCTAAGATTCCCAAAACAGTGTCTATGTGCTTTAGATGCTCTTCCCATGTTTTACTGTAAATCAAGATATCATCAAAAAATACCAAAACAAATTTTTGAAGATGCTAGCTGAATACCTTATTCATACAAGATTGGAATGTTGCAGGTGCATTAGTGAGGCCAAATGGCATAACAAGAAATTCAAAGTGCCCATAGTGACATCTAAAAGTAGTCTTTTCCACATCTTCACTCCTCATTCGGATTTGATGGTACCCTGATCTTGAGTCAATTTTTGAGAAGTATATAGCACCATGTAACTCATCAATGAGTTCATCTGTGCATGGTATGGGATACCTATTTTTTATGGTCTTCTTGTTTAGAGCCCTATAGTCTATACACATTCTCATTGTACCATCCTTTTTCTTGACAAGTACCACAGATGATGCAAATGGACTAGAGCTAGGCCTTATGAATCCCATGTCCAGGAGTTCTTTAATAGTTTTTTTCAATTTTTTCCTTATAAACTCTTGGATAGCAGTATGGGGTTGTTATAACTGGTTTGGCACCCTGTTCTAACTCTATAACATGCTCAAAACCTCTAGCTGGTGGTAATCCTGGAGGCAAGTCATTGAAAACTATACTATGCTTATCAAGAATATCTTGAATTTCAAAATGGAAATTACCTTGATTCTTTGGAGAGCTTGTTGGATGGGTTATGACTCCTGCTGCCCATGCTACTTGTCCTCTTCGAAAAGTCCTCTCCATCCTCTTTGCAAAGATTGCCTTAGGTGCTCCATTCGATAAGCCTCTCAATATGACTTCTTTCCCATTAGAATAAAATTTAAACTCCATAGTTTGATAGTTCGTGTAATAGCCTCCAATAGAGTGCAACCATTGAACACCCAATACAAGATTTGTCTCCCCAATACCAACCACATAGAAGTCATCACATAACTCATAATCTCCTAAGGTCATCTTGAGTTGTTTCACCACCCGTGTGCAAGGCATAGTGAATCCATCATCTACAGTAAAATTGAATCCCTCAAAATCTTCTGCTTTAAGCCCTCTTTTCATGACAAATCTCTCATCAATAAAATTGTGAGTTGCCCCACTATCAAGAAGAATTGTCAACCTTTGCCCTGCTAGTACCCCTCGAATTCAAAGGGGATGGTATCTTGGGTCTCCTGATAATGTTGCTAAAGTGTCATCCTTATTGATTTCTTTTTCTTTCTCTTCTTCTACCTCCTCCTTAGTGTCATGAAATTCCTCATGCTCATTTGAATCAGATTCTGAAGTAACTTCAATATAGTGCACTTGACCTTTCCCCAAACATCTGTGTCCTAGAACCCATGGTTCTCTACAAGTAAAACAAAGCTTTTTCCTTCGTAACTCACTCCTAGTCTCTTCATCTACCTTCTTTTTTGCCACATTTATCACATCTTTTGGTGGTAGTGTTGGGAAAGTCTTTTTCTAAAAATTTCCCTTATGTTGCCAAAGATTTGGGGATTTTTGATTAGTGACTAATTTCATAGGCACGCAAGTTTCAAGTTGCAAGCTTCTTTTGATAGCTTCCTGTAAGGTTGAGGGTGAGAAAACTTTAACCAAACCCTTAACAGAATCTTCTAAACCATCAAGAAAAAGATAAACAATCCTCTTTTCACTCATATCAGGTACCATAATAGCCACTTTTTGAAACTCTTCTATATGCTCATTAACTGATTTGGTTTGCTTCAACTGTGACAATTCTTTAAAGTACTCTCCATCATCCTTGAGGTCAAATATATCTATCACTCTTTGACTGAAATCATTAAATGTAGTTACCTGATCATGACCTTGAGTAGTCATTCCATGATACCACCAATCATAGACTGCATCTTCCAAGTGTAGACTTGCAAATTGAACAGCATCACTCTCCTTCATGGGGTTAAGTGTGAAGAGAGTCTGTCATTTTTCTAGCCATGCTCTAGCTGAAATTTTATTTGTTCCATCAAAATTAGGTGTTGTAAATTTGGTTATTTTATTTTTGAGCTCTCTTCCACTTATTTCATGCTCCCTCCTGTTCTCTTTCTTAGGCATCAAAGTGTTCATCATATCCACATATTCTCTAAAAGGAACTAAACTATGAAAGTCATCATCTAAGCCATTATAAGTAGCTCTTAATGCAATCAAGTTACCTGTAACCTCTTTCACGAGATTAATGGCTGGATTTGGTACTGGTGGCTCATCTGCAGGCAAGAAAATAGTTTTGGTTGATTTAGATGGTGTGGATTTCAGATTTCTTGGCTCCTTTGAAGTGCTCCCTTTCTCATTAATAGATGCAACTCCTTGTAGTTTTTCTATCAATATTCACAAAGCCTCTCTAGTTTTTTCTGAACTATCCACTGTTTTCTTCTGAGTATTTTGGATGTCTTGGAAAAATTTCTTTTCCATCTTATCTGGATCAGCAATACTTTTCCCTTCCTTGGATTTTGTACTTTTACTTTCAACTGGAGGTTTGATCAAAATTTCTTTATTCTTTTCTTGCTACAAATATCTTTTTTCTCTTTCACTTAGTTGCATGTGACCATAAATTTTGACATGCAACTAATTAGAAGCAACATGCAACCATAAATTACGACATGCAAGATCTGGGTAGTTGTCAAAACTGACATGCAAACTTCTACAAACCCTCAAGCTGGCAAGATCATAGCTCTGATACCACTAAAATTTCCCTTTATCTGATTTTATATGATATTTGAAGCTTCAAATCAGATCTTTAAAATCAAACAACCAATATTACAAAGATCCACCAATTTTTCAATAAACCCCAAATCGGGTATGCCAGAAATAGTGCCAAAAGCTTCACAGCTTCACCTATTATTAATAAATCTAAAAGTGGACACTTTTATAGAAATTTGAGCATCATAATAGCCTATAAAATGATATTTCTATATCTTTATAACATGCACACAATAGCTCCCAAATGGAGGACAAAAACAATGCTCATCGAGCTCCTGAAAATAGCACAAAATAGCCCAGAATCACCACAAAAACTTAATAATTTATCACAGAAGTATAATCATATCCAAATAAATATATTCAGCTCTATTTTAATATTTAAAATTTTGATATACAGCAGCAACCCAAACTGATATGAAATACTCAACCGGAAACACCACACTCTTACAAAAAATACACCCAAAAATCCACAAATCTGCACTGTTCAGCATAAAGGCAAGCTCTGCATGAGCATGCACATGGAATGGCTTCAAAATCCCATCCTTAACCTTCCTATAAACCTACAAACTCCCATTCTTGGGTCTCCTTCTCCACAAGTTTGGCAGCCTCTGAAGAACAACAAAGAAATGAGCAAAAATCTAGTTCTGGAATGAGCCCAAAATGCCTCCAAACCCCTTAAAAGAGGGCATAACCCTAACTCATGTCCAAGAGGGGTTAATAAAATATAATTTAATAATAATTTTTATTTATTAGTCCATTGTTTTCCAAAGATTAGCCCCTTTTGCCAAAACTTCACCTTTTTGGGGCCTGCCTACCTTAGCAAAGTTTATTATTTTTAATTATTTGAAAAGGGGATATGACAGTTTCCTTGATATGCTTTCTCCTTCTCTGATCACTTTCTCCCTCTTATCTCTTGCACTTGATCAGTAAAACTCTTCTACTAATGATGATTAGTTTAATTTATTTTCTCCCTCTTTGAAAACAATGCCAAACACTTGGCACCTTTAATACATGTAGATATAAGCTTTTGCAAGTTCTTCAATCTCTCCCTCTATCACCTTGCTTGTGACTGGTTTGAAGTTTCAGCTCTATGATTACTTTTGGTAGTTCCTAAAGTAAGATCTACTACATCAATTTATATTATATGAACATCATCTTGTTTGATATAGGGCACTACTTTTGTTTCTTACATAGCCTTAGATAGGGGTATCAACTCTAGTTTACCTCTTAGATACTCATGAGCATCTTTAGGTAATGGTTTTGTGAAGATATCAGCAATTTTCTCCTTTGGGCTAACATTTTCCATCTTCACATCTTTGTCTTGAACTAACTCTCTTACATAGTGATACTTGATTGCAATGTGCTTTGTCTTTGTGTGCATCACTAGATTCTTTGATATATTGATAGCACTTGTATTATCATAATAAAGTATCACTGGTTCTATGATTTCTTCCTTCATTCCTTTGAGTATTTGTTTAATCCATACAATGTTTATGCAATTTATAGCAATAGCAACATATTCTACTTCAGCAGTAGATTGGGAAGTAAAACTTTATTTCTTGCTAGTCCATGTAACTAGTCTTTTGCCTAAGAAGAATGCTCCTCCACTAGTGCTCTTTCTGTCATCAATTTTTCTAGCCTAGTCAACATCACTATAGGCTCTTAGTTCAAACTTTTCATTCTTCTTGTAGTATAAACCAAACTCTTATATTCCTTTCAGATATCTCATTATTATTTCCACATCTATTAAGTGATTCTCCCTAGGATTAGCAAAAAAATGTGCAACTATCCCTACAACTAATATAATATCAAGTTTTTTATGTACTTCATATTGCAATTTGCCAATCATAGACCTATGCAGTGTCTTATTCACCTTAGTTGAATCATCATTCTTTGACAACTTGTGTCCTCCACTGATGATGGATCATAGAGTGTGATCCAAAATGTTAACACAACAAACTCTTACACAATCTCCTCTAAAAATTGATGTTATAGATAATGGATTGTGGAAAATTGATCTATTTAACTTGTGTCCTGTCACCATAGGTGTACTTACTAGTTTGAAAATTTCTAATCCAAATGTCTTCAATATCTCTTTGACATACTTTGACTGAGTGATGTATATTCCATACTTCATCTGATATACTTGAAATCCCACAAAGAATTTGACCTCTCCAAACATAGAAATTAAAAATTCTTGCTTCATCTGATTTGCAAAGTCCTTACACAAAGCATCTTGTCCTCCAAATATGATATCATCAACAAATATTTGAGATAGCAAAATACCTTTGTCTTTTTATGCATTTATGTATAGATTGTTGTTGTCATCAGTTCTTTCAAATCCAATCTTCACAAGATAAGTATGAAGTCTCTCATACCATGCTCTTGGTGCTTGCTTCAATCCATATAGGGCTTTGTGTAGTCTACATACCATGTTCTTATTGTTTTCATCAACAAATCCCTCTAGTTTTTCTATGTAGATTTCTTCTTATAGTATGCCAATCAGAAATACAGATTTGACATCCACCTAATAAACTTTGAAACCTTTGTATGCAGCATAAGCAAGTAGAATTCTTACTCCTTCCATTCTTGCAATAGGGGAAAATCTCACCATAGTCAATTCCTTCTTCTTGCACATATCCTTTGCAAACTAATCTTTCTTTGTTTCTTGTCACTTTACCATTCTCATCTAGCTTGTTTCTGAATACCCACTTGGTGCCAATCACATTCTTGTCTTCTGGTCTAGGAACTAGACTCCATGTTTTGTTCTTCTCTATCTATTGAATCTCTTCTTCCATTGCCTTGTACCAGTCATCATCTTCCAATGCATCTTTTACTATTTTGGGCTCCTTCGTGCTTAATAAACATGATTCACTTCTCAATTTATTCTTTTCATTGGCCTTGCATATTTTTTTCCAATTATTTAATCAGCAAGATGATACATTTTGACATATTTAGACAATCTTGGTTCAGCTCTTGTTTTTGCATTTTTTCTTTCAACTTTTGTGTCACTGTGTACATCTCTATCAAGTATCTTTGCATCTCTTTCATATATATTGATCTCAGAATTAGAACATGCATTTTCTTGATTTTACAACTCAATATTTGAATGTAACTCAGTTCTTAAGTGTAACTCGACATTCACAAGATGTGACTTGGCAATTACTGTGACTTGCTATTGGTTTGTAACTTTGATTTGTAGCATCTTCTTCAGTAGGCATTCCTTCATAGAAGTGTACAAATGATTTGTATTCTTCTTGTTCTTTCATAGGTTCAGCCTCATGTACTTCTATAAATTCATCAAAATTCATATTCGCACTTTTCACAATTTTGTTGGTGTTAGTATTTAAACACTTATAGGCTTTGCTTCTTTTAGAGTATCTAAGGAATATACCTTCTTCACTTTTTACATCAAACTTTTCATTCCTAACATCTTTAAGAATATAACACTTACTTTCAAATACCTTAAAGTATTTCACATTAGGTGGATATCCATACCATATTTCAAAAGGTGTTGAATGAGTACCTTTCTTGACTTGCACATGGTTCAAGGTATATACAGCAATACTTATAGCTTCTCTCTAGTATTTTAGAGCAACATTCTTCTCCATCATAAATGTTATGGCACAGTCTATTATAGACCTATTTCTTCTTTCAACAATTTCATTTTATGGAGGGGTCTTGGGTGTAGATGTTTGTCTTTTGATTCCTCTATCATCACAGAACATCTCAAATACATTTGAAGTGAATTCTCCTCCTCTATCTAACCTCAAGCATTTTAGACTCTTACCTATTTCTTTCTCAACTCTTTCCAAGTACCACTTAAACATTTGAAAAGCATCAAATTTTTGTTTCAAAAATATGATTGTCATCATCCTAGAGTAATCATCAACAAATAGCATTATGTATTTATTTCCTCTGTATTTTTACACTTCAATAGGTCCACACAAGTTAGTATGAACAATCTCTAGTATTTCTTTGGAGGTATAAACTTTACTCTTAAAGCTTCACTTTGACATTTTGCCTAGCTGACATTGTTTGCATATTATATTATCAAGTTTCTTCAACTTAGGCAAACCTCTAACTCTTTTCATGTTACTGATACTAACCAAATTATTAAAATTAGCATGACATAATCTCTTGTTGCAAAGCCATACATCATCAAATTTTTCAATAAGACAAATAGCATCCTCTATATCCAAATGGAATAGATTACTTCTAATTTGATCACCTTTACCAATCAGCTTCCCATTTGTGTCATATATCTTGGCAGTTTTATTTTCAAATTCAATCTTGCATCCCAGATTATTCAATTGTGACACACTTAAAAAATTATAATTTAATCCTTCGACATAGTAAGCATTGTCACATGAAATCTTATCTATGAGTTTGATAGACCCTTTTCCTTTTATCAAACATGGTGCATCATTACCAAATCTTACACTATTTCCATCATAACAAGTTAAGGTAATGAACTTACATTTGTCTCCATTCATATGATGTGAGCATCCATTATCAATGATCCATCTATCATTCTTGTTCACACAAGTCACAAGTGTAGTTGCCTCATCTTCATCAGATTCAACCTTTATTGCAACATATACCACATCATCATCATGTTCATCAAAGTCATGTTCATCAACAATGTAGCATGACTTATTGCCTTTGTCTTTGTAATCTCTGCTATCATCTTCTCTTTTGTTTTTGTACTCATTTCCTTCTCTTTATTTCTTCTTTTGTGTACATCTTGTAGCGATATGACCAACTTCATTGCAATTGAAACAAATGATGGGTAACTTGCCTTTGAACTTTCCTTTACCTCTGTGAAATATCCTTGCCAGTAGTGCTTCCAATTGTTCAATGTCTTGATCATCTATATTACTGTCACTGGATGCATATTTTATCTTTCTTTGCTTCTTCTTCTACTTTACCTCCTCAGAATCCTTTCATAACAACTTAGCTTTGAAAGAAAATTCAAGAATCTCTGGCTTGTAGTTGTCAAAGTTAGATAGTTCAAAAGTAATGAGTCTACCTAAAAGACCTTCAAGGGTTAGATCATTTCCTGGAATACATCTCAACTCTTGGATTGTAGAAACTCTAATAGCATAGATAGGCAATAATATTCTCAAGACTTTACTTAACACAGTATCATCATCTATATGACCAATAGCTCCTCTTATTGCACTAATAGCTTCTTTTATCCTAGCAAGATATTGAGCAATATTCTCACCTTCTTCCATTCTCATGTCATCAAACTTACCTCTAAGGCTTTCAAACTTGAATCTTTGAACATTTTTGTCTCCACCATAGATGGTGGTCAAGACATTCCACATCTTCTTTGTAGTGTCATAGCCTTTGGTATCATCAAATTTGGCATAGCTTAGGGTAGAGATAATCTCCAACATTTCCTGATCATGCTCTTTTTTCTTCTTCATATCTTCAGTAGTTAGAGCTCCTATTGGATCAACATGTTCCACTATAATTGTAAACTATGCATGATCTCCAAGTCCTCCAAGGTGTAGCTTCATCAAACTTTTCCATGTGGGAAAATTATCTTTGTTGGGCTTGGGTACTTCTCTTTTAGACATCTTTATCTTTGTGCTTCTAGTACCTTAAAACTAGTCCTCTTAAGTAGATGGCTTTGATACCAATTATTGGAATTCTATTAGACTAACTGAGAGGGGGGGGGGAATTAGTTATTCAAGGTCCAAATGTATAAATAAAACTTTTCTTATCTTAGTGAACCCATAAAACATTCATATTCATGCATGCATCCAAATGAATATGTGAACACTTAAAACTTGCAAGTTAATGTCTAATCAAATTGTAGAAATGTAAAGCATGAAACACAACATATTCATCAACACATTTGACACAATGATTTAACATGGAAACCTAATCTAGGAAAACCCACCAGTAACATGTTGCTCGTTTTCACTCTTTTGAAGTGATGCCCTGTGAAAGGCCAACCCTATTAAAGGTTACAATACACATTGTCAAATGTGACCCAGTTAAGGGATTTCAATCACTCTATTAAAAGTGAGCCTTGTTAGAGGACTTTAGGCCATTCACTTGGATGTCACCCTGTTAAAGGATTTTCCAATGATTGTTAGGTCAACTTTAATCCAAAGGATTTACCCTAGATTAATACAATTGTTAGAGAGTAATAGTAGAGCTTTCATCTAATACAACTTACAACTTCACTTGTAGATTACAAATCTCTATTCAATCCTCAATTTTACTTGTCTTTCATAGTTTGCAGCTCTAATAGCTTGTTCACCATTCAAGTACTCATCTCCTTAAGCCTTCTTTCTTGGTATGTCATTGTAGACTCTTCTCTTGGGTCACTTGATGAAGCAAAAACCCTTAATTCCTTCTCCTGCTTAGGTTCTCACACATGACACCAACCTCTCTAACCCTTTTGTTTCATGACCAAAAATTCCTATATAAAGGAAATTAGAATATTTTCCTACTCATTATCCATTTTCTAAATTAAGGTTTTGGATGGATTAGGTAAGATAAAATTTATCTACCCCATATCTTGTCTATTCTAGAAAAATCTCCTAGAATCCATTTGAATTCACCTAAAAATAGTTTACATCAAATTCTATGCCACTAGCTGATCAATCTTATCCTCCTCCTAGTTCACAATTTCCAAAAAAACAAACTTTTCAGCTTATATTTGGAAAATCTTTGATCTTTTTCATAATGCTGCAGCTCAGCATTATCAATCTTCTAATGCTTGACACATACTGTGTCACTCAACATCAACTATAAAATCACTTGGCATCAACTAGGTTACATAAACTAAAATTTACTCGACATCAGCTATCTTGCTTGGCATCCATTAGAATTTTCTTTCACTCGGCTCCAGTTGACTTTTTGCTCAGCTTGCACTAACTTTTCTTAGCACCTACTATCCACTCAGTCAATCTTGGCAGACAAACTTTATTTAACTTATTCTCCTAAACTTTCTAAGTGTAGCCAGCCATTTTGTAACCTTAAGTAGATCATTAATACATCATATCATCACTGTCTTAACTAATCCTTGTACTTCATTACATAATCATAGCTCAACCTTTCCTCCAGGTGCTTTTGTTACATCTTATTGATCAAATCCTCCTCATCAATCAACTAAGTGATAGTACTTGAATCTTGTAAGCTATTTTCTTACCAGCAAATAGTAGGTTTGACATCAATGACAAAACAAAGATTGAAACACATAGTCTTCTTCAACAATCTACTTCTTAACAATCTCTTTTCAAATGATCTTTTCAATCAGATATCAACACAATGGACCAAAGATAAGCCCAAAAATAGATGTTTCGCATGAATAAAATGTCATGGATGAACTTGAAAGTAAAAGTAAAGGTCATATGCTGACTAAGCTAGAGAAGATGGATGAATCTCTACCATCCAAGTCAACTCATGAGATATTATTGAATCCAAATCTTCTGAAAGAATAAGTAAAAGATTATCTAAAGATTAATACATGAGAGAGCACACACTAGGTAGATTCAACACCTATTATTTCTACTACTCCTAATATTTCACTTAGTCAAGGTGATGTAAATAATAGTCAAGTCAAGCAACAGAGTCAACCGAGTAATGAAGGTGATAACACCCAAAAGCAAGAACAAAAGGATGATGCCAAAGAGGGGAATGATAATGGTGAGAAGAATAAAAATATTGAAGAATAAAAACAAGATTAGTCTACTGCTAGTGATAAACCAATTTCCATGTGACCTTTGAATGAGGAAGAAAAAGGGGTTGGACATTAGAGTTTCACTAGTGAACTCAAAATTGAAGATGACAAGGAAAAGAATAATGAGTCTATACAACATTCTACTAGTACTGAGGAGAATAAGCCTACAAATGTAGAATCTCTGAAGGCCAAGGAGACCAAAGAGGAGATACATAGGTAGAATCTGTAAGTCCACACACAAGGACTACAACATGGATCATTGATCCCTATGAGGGAAGAACAACCAATTAGATGAAGAGGCAAAAAAGGAAGCATCTAAAAGAATCTGAAAAATTCTTTAAAGAGGAAAATGCAAACCCTATTTATAATATAAAGAGTGAGCTATCATAGAAGAGAGTGATCTTAGTGAAGGAAGAAAAGTATTGTGTAAAGGAATTAAGGTTTGGATGCTACAAGAGAAAGTTGTGAAGTAAACAGAGTTAGTGATCTAATGTAATAGTGAAGGACTAAGAAAAGATATCTCAAATATCAAATCATATATTAGAAGGAGGAGATCATTAGCAATTATACATGTGGCCCAAAGGATTAGTTACTGAGTTAGTTTTAATAGATTGAATCAGGGAAAATCTCTTAATAGATTGATTTTAACAGACTTTTGTAAATATCGTAACAGAGTCCTTACTTCATTGTAAGTGTAAAATCCTTTAATCAAGCTAAGACCTAATAGTCTTAAAATATTTTAGTAGAGAAGACCCCTCACAAGGTAGATCATCAAAAGTGAACAAAATTGTAACCATAATAGGTTAACTTTGTTATGACAATAGTGAACATTTGTGGGTGTCATCCCCACCCCAGTTTTACCTTCACCTTGGAGGGTTTCTAGGTAACCAAATCATTTGTGTTATGTGTTTACATTTCATGGATGTGATGCATGCTTATATTTATTTCATCATTTGATATTTGAAGTTATGTTATGCATAAACTAGATATGAGATGGTTAACATGGTGAATACAGTAAATTTGTTTTGAAGAATAAAAGTATTATAGATCTTGATCCCCCCCTCTTAGTACCTTAGTTTCCCAATTAAACTTCCAATAGATATAGGCATGGATTTCATACTTGGATTTCCTAGAACTCATAAATATTTTTATTCTATCTCTATGGTAGTGGACAGATTTTCTAAAATGGGACATTTCATACCTTGTAAGGAAACATTTGATGCAATACATATAGCAGAACTATTTTTCAATGAGATAGTGAAGTTGCATGGATTTCCAAAGAAAATTATTTCAAACAATGATACTAAGTTCACTACATACTTTTGAAAGACACTTTGGAAGAAATTCAATACTCAACTTAAATTTAGTTCTATATTCCACCCTCAAACTAATGGAAAAAATGAAGTTGTGAATAGAAGTTTGGGTAACTTGTTGAGATGTTTGGTTGGAAGTAAGCCTACAAATTGTGACTTGGTGTCAACACAAATAGAATTTTCATACAAAAACTCTATGAATAGAAGTAATAAGAAGATAAATTTTTAGATCATAAATGGGTTGCATCTTAGAGGAACTACAGTACTAAGAAACTTGAGTAAGGAAGAAAAGAGTAGTGTTGATGTTGAAGATTTTGTGAGTTTCATAAAGGATTTGCATGATGATGTAAGCGATACTTTACAAAATATTACTTAGGAATATAAATAGTAATTTGATTAGAGGAGAAGACATAAATCTTTCATGAAGGTGATCAAGTAATGGTCCATTTGAAGAAAAACATATTTCTAGTTGGGACATACAACAAGTTGATGATGAAGAAGTTTGGGACATGTAAAATTCTAAGAAATTTTGACAGTGGAAATGGTTTTGAATTTGAGTTGCCAAAAGATATGGATATTTCACCCATATTAAAAAATTTCAATATCTTTGAGCATCATGAGCCTAATAGTGAGTTAGTTGATAATCTATATTATCCAAAGAAGAAAAGGGGGGGCATTGAGAAGATCTTGAATACTAGAATAATCAGAAGCACCAGAGGAAAGCATTACATATAATACCTTATTTAGTGGAAAGGAAAACTAGTTGAAGATAGTTCATGCATATCACAAGTTGAGCTGGATTTTTATGATTAAAGTTAGAACACTCTTGAGTCCTGATGTGAGCATCGATTGTCTTCTTACCCTAGGTGTCTAATGCAGGATCTTCTTGGGATTATGAGTAATTTAGCATCAACCAAAAACATTTCTCATTTTCTATACCAATCTATTGTTCATGAAGTAGTTTTTGCTTCTTTTGGTTTTAGATTGTACACAATTGATATCTTGTCAAGGACTTTTCTTAAATCCTAGTCCTAAGTGCATGCATTATCATGTTTCATATTCTTTAAGTTTTATTTCATTCTTTTTCAGCTCTACTTCCTGTAATTTTCATCCACCAATGCATGTTGTTTCTATTGGCACATTTTCTAATTATGGTATGGCATCTTGTGCAGTTGGAAGATGACACCTAACTCTCATGTAGACCTATCTTTAAGTGTGTGTGATCTTATGTTGTATGTTTCTTTGGTTTTGATTTACTCTTCCAAGACTAGACCTATAATTTAATTAAATGCTTGAGTGGTGACTTGTGGCTTAGGTAGCTATATTATAAGAAGCTTGATTAGATGTAGGAAATAAATGAAGATAGAGGAGATAATCTATAGGAGTAGAAGATAGAAGAGAAGATCTTGGACTCTGAATTATAATTCCTATTTTTAAGGGTACAACCTAAAAGGCCTCATAGTTGGGAATGTTGTTATTTTATATGCAAAGTTAAATAATTATACCTACTAAAATGATACTTATGGCCTTGTGTTCCTTATTATATGTTTGATTAAGATTTCATCTGTAACTCTCAACGGGGATAGCTTGGGGGTTTTCTCTTTGGGATGCTCTATCCTTGCATCATAATAGTACTTTTGTAACCATTAATTGGGTAAGATACTAACTGGGTGTATTCTAGAAGAGTACAATTATTTATGGGCATTGATCTCACACCATGGTTTTCACCCTAATCGAGTTTCTACAAGATAAATACTGGTGTCATTATTCGGTGAATGTTTTCTTTATGTTGTGTGGATGTTTAATTTTCTCATAACCAATAATGTAGTTATAGGTTAATTGAGCTTTAATTGGTAATTTTTTTGAAGAATTTTGGGGGCTATGATTTATTTATTGAGTTGGTGATTACCGATTCAACCCTCCCACTCTTAATAATCTTTCTTGCACCTACAATTGGTATCAAAGTACATGTTCCCTTATTTGTAAGCTTAACCTATAAGGGAAAAGATCTCAAGATGTATAAGGACACATCTAAGTATAGTAAGAAAGTGGATAATTTCAATACATGGGCAAGCAGGGTGAAATTGTAGCTATTAGGACTTTTAGACAATATAGTAGATTATCTTACTAATGAATACACATCACCAACTAGTAATCTTATTGATGCACAAAGAAGAGGAAAGTTTATTCATAAATCTATTAGCACGAATGCTAATGATATCCCTATGAGGAAGTATTCTAGCATTGTTGGAGAATTGGAGAGATTGATAACATGACTATGCATTACATTCATGACTATGTTTGTCATTGATGCCAATATACTCAAAAGATTGGCAGGGTAGTAGATAATATTTGAGACCATCTAAGTCAAGGATTGAAGATGAGGTCAAGTGTAGTTAGGAACATTTCTATAGAGTATCTTGATTCAACGGTTAACTATGCATGTAGATCTTGATCTCTAAGCCTTCTTTCCTATTAGTGTCTAACACTTAGTCATTTTCTAGGCAGGGTTGGTTGATCATCACTACGATCGAGACATCCTAAGAAGGCTGAGCTACATGGACCTATTTATATTTCACTACATGTCAAACAAGTCAAACCTTTTTGAGCACTCAGTATAAACCGAGTCACAATACATGTCAAGTGAAACATATGGAGACCAAGTGATGTAAATTTAATTTATGCCAAGTAAATCAGTACATGCCAAGCCTATAGAAGTTGAGGGACAACATGAATGTTAGTTATGACTGAGCACCAAGAAATTCAATTGCTAAAAAACCAATTTTGGCATATGTGTTTGTAATGGCACAAACACTTATGTAAATCATTTTAATCTAACTTCTATGCTTATTGTTGTATTATAGAGATAGCTAAGGAGACAATTATGTGTTTTGTCAAAGGACATCAATCCCTAGAAAGGAAGAGTAACCAATCATAAAAATATAAGGACTAAGAAACAAAAGAATGAATTTTGGATCATTGATTTTGACCTAGAACTTTTCATGATTGTCTATTTAAGAAGGGATCAGACCCTTAATTATTACAGCATGCGAAGGAACATTGTGAATGTGTTACAGGATAAGATACAGGAAAAAAGGCTAAGTTTAATAGAGAGATTAGATAGAGAAACCTAGCAGTGAAGGGTAGAATAGAGAAAATCAAATAAGGAGATCAGATTTAGACATTGAAGAGAGGAGATCTATAATCATCTTCATGAGAGAAAACTAAAGGATCAGGTACTGAGACATTATAACTAGTGTATTAAGCAAAATCTCTTAACATAGTGGTTTTAATAGCCCTAGAGGATTTATGGGTTACTAAAATCTTTGTGTTATGTGTTTAGATTCATGTTGATGGATCTCATACATAGTTAGCCTCATTTCAATTTTATAGTTCATGATTATATGGCATATGATCTATATTTGAGATGAATTAGGAGTGAATATAGTTAATCTATCATTTTGTTCAAGAAGTGAAAAATTTATAGATCTTGATTCACTGTGCGTGCGCCCCCCCCCCCCCCCCCCCCCCCCAAAAATAATATCTTGCTTCCCAATAAGACTTCCAATAGTATAAAGTTGAAGATTGGTGACAATTATTCAAGATATATGGAAGATTGTTTGCAAAAAGAGTTCTTGAGAAGTGGTTTCTAGTGATTAGATTATATCTCCTAACAAAGACAGAATATGGTTAAGCATAGTTAGATAGAGATTAAATACATCTTGATGATGATCTTGGGGAGTGTGTGAAGTCCAAAGTCACACATGTGGTAACTTGTAATTATTGTGAGTTGATAGCATTATATAATTATGAAAAGATGTAATGTAGTGTGTTATCTTAATGAGGTCATATTATAACTATTATCAGGAAAGCCTCAAGGCTGACTCAATGAATTATTTTGAGGACTTGGTATAAAGGAAAGTTATTTTCCTTCTGATGAAGTGTGTAATGAACCCAAGTGAAGTGTATATGCAAGTCAAGAATATTGGTAAATGTGAGTAAATAATCTAAGGGATTATTGTGATTCAAGTTTGCAAATATGGTATTGAGATCTGAGAAGTGTTTGATGCGGAAGAGACATAGTAAGAGGAAAGAGAAAGAATTTGATTTGTCTTATTTCTATTATTGTGAAAGGAATAATACAAAAGCTAGTTGGATAGTGAGTTATGTGGTCTTGCCCCTGAATTTTTTTGGATTGTGGATCCTTCTACCTTCTACAACTCCTAAAAAGGTCGGCACAACTCCTAACAAGGTTGGAATCTCCTCATAGGGATTTAAAGTCTCCTAATATGGATAGATATATACTTAATGTATTTCATTGGCTTCTAATAGATTCCATCCTCTTACAAGTAAATTATATATTAGTACATCATTTTGTGGGTACCATCCCTAGTGGAGTTTTCCCTCTCCTCAAGGGTTTCCCTAGTTAACACATCTTGTGTTATTGTGTATGTGTGCCTTCTTATGGTTGATGTTTATATTGATCACATGTTTGAGGTTTAATAACGTTAATAAAATTTGTATTGATGTGATAAATGATTCACCCCTCTCCCCTCTTAGTTATCTTGGTGGACTTTACTTTCTAACAAAATTTATGATGATAGAACTTGAAAAGGCCTTGAACAACTTATAATATGTTGGCATCCAAGTTCTACCTAAACAAAAAAGAAGATGTTGGATAAGTTGGTGATGGTGCATAGAGGAGATGACCATGTTGTATAGGCCAAGGTTGAAAGTTTGAAAGGAAAATATGATTAGATGAAGATGCCTGAACATGAAACTATTGGAAAATATGGAGAAATAATAAAGGAAATTGTTGCAACCATCAAAGGAGCTAGAGCAAAATTTGAAGAAAGTGAAGTACTAAGTAAAATGCTCAAAACACTTCCAAACAAGTATGATATTAGAATTTCTTCCATACAAGATTTTATAACAATTGATAAAAGTAAGATCACAATTGATTACATATATGTAGGCTTAAAACATTTGAATTGAGTAATTACGATAATAGCCAACCTATTGATGAAGTTGCATTTCAAGCCTCAAATAATGTTGAATCATCTAGGAAAGGAAAAACTATTATTTTTAATTCTGATGATTATGAAGGTATAGAAGCTAAAGAAAAAGAGTTGTAAGAACTTGAAGCCTTGATAGCTAAGATATTTCCTAGAGGAAAAGGATGATACAAAGGTAAAATTCCTATTGCATGTTAGAATTATAGACATATTGGTCACTTTTTACATAGATGTTCTAACAAACTAAAGGAGTGTACTAGATAAAAGAAAGACAAATATAAGAAATACAAGGATTTCACTGAAAATAAAAAGAATTTGTGTTACATAGTTGAAGATGAAGAGGATGAATACAATATTGATGGAGAAGATAATGATGAGGAAATATTTTTTGTTATTGTAAAGGAAAATCCCTTTGCAGCAACACTAAAATTGGTGAAGCAAAAGCTTTGATCTCAAGTGTGAACTATAATAATAGTTGGATCATTGAAAATGGCTATACACATTGCATGACTAGAGATGAAAAATTCATAACCATGGAGAAATGTGATGATGGTTAGGTTAGATTTGGAAATGGTTCTCCTTGCATAAGCAGAGGTAAAAGTTCTATTACTTTAACTCATGATATCACTTGTGAAGATTTTTATTGGGCTAATAGATTAAAGTTCAACTTTCTAAGTGTATCTCAGTTGAATAACCTAGGATTAAAATTTGAGTTTAGTAATAGAAAATACAAATTTTCTAGAAAGATTAGTAAATTGATTACTGTCGATGAACAAACAAAAGGTAACCTTTTAAGCTGAATACTACATTTGGTCAATACTTATTTGCTAAAGTAGAAGAAATTTGGTTGTGGTATAAGAGACTATGTCATGTGAACTTTCATAAATTGGTAAAAGCTGGAAAGAAGAAAGGTGTTAGAGGAATACCAATATTGAACAAACTAAAAGAATGCAATAGTAAAGACTGTCAGTTAGGTAAGATGAAAAGCTCAAATTTCTCAAGTAAGGTCTCCATAAAAAATATCTTAGAACTGGTACACATAGGTTTATGTGGTCTTATTAGTCCCAAGATCTACCATTGAGACAAATCATTTATATTATTTATTGATGGCTATTCAGAAATAATTTCATCAATGTACTTAAAGGTTAAGTTATATGTCTTTTATATGTTGAAAATGTATAAAGAAAGAGTTAAGAAAGAAATCAAAAGAACATTGAAATGTCTTAGATCATATGGAGGTGGTGAGTTTGCTTCTAATGAATTAAATGAGTATTGTGATTAACATGGAATCAAAAGATAATTAACTGCACCAAGAATGCCTCAATAGAATGGAATTTTAGAAAGAAGAAACATATATGTTGTATAATGTTCTAGGACATTGTTAAATTAGAAAGGAGTGCACAAAAATCATAGAGAGGATTTTTTGGCACTATTTTATACACATTAAATTGGGTACAATTTAATAAATGGACAAACAAGACACCTTATGAAATCTAGTATGGGTGATCCCCTAATGTAAGTTACCTTAAAATCTTTGGATGAATATGTCATATCAAGAAGGATGATAGGAATGGAAATTTTGATAGTAAAAGTGATCAAGGAAAATTTCTAGGATATTTTGCCAAAAGTAAAGATTACAAGTGTCTGATCAAGAAGACAAATAAGGTAATAGAAAGTGCCAATGTAAGGATTGATGAATTTTTTGAATAGAATATAGAGAACATTGTTAAGAAACATGAAGGATATAGTGAATTGATTTGCTTTTAATCTAAGATGATATAAATAGAACAAGAAAATATAGGTATTGGTAATACTCAAATGATAATGGTAAAAAAATTGATAACCGGATAGGTAATGAACAAATTTAGAATGTGGAACCTATGACACCAAGGAAAATAGGGATAAATCATAGCTTAAAAGATATAATAGGAGACAAAAGTGATGGGATTCTAACTAGTGCATGCTTACTATCGAAGATGGAATCAAAAATGGTAATAGATGCACTAAAGGATGATGATTGGATGCAGGAAATGAAAGAAAAGATTGAATAGATTGAGAAGAATTAAACATGATCAATAGTACCTAGGCCAAAAGATATAAAAATGTTATAGTTACAAAATGGTTTTTTAGGAACAAACTTAATGAGAATGGTGAAGTTATAAGGAACAAAGAAAGATTAGTCTGCAAATAATATGCACAAGAAGAGGATCTATATTATGGTAAGAATTTTGCACCTATTGATAGATTGGAAGGAGTTTGTATACTACTGGCTTATGTAGCTTATAAAGGATTTAAAGTGTATCAAATGGACATTAAGCCCACATTTTTTAATGTAATAATAGAAGAGGAAGTCTACATTGAATAACTTGAAGGATTTATTGTAGAAGAAGGTAGAGGTTTGGTTTGTAAATTGTACAAAGTATTATATGGTTTGAAGGAAGCACCAAGAGCATGGTACAAAATATTACACTCTTAATTAAGATTAGATTTGAAAGAATGAGTGAATATAGTGATGTTTATTTGAAAGTTGAATGTGAAGATAAAGTTTTGCATAACAATTTTTTGTTGATGATATAACCTTCGGAGGAAATAACTTGATGAGTAAATATTTTGTTGAAGAAATGAGAAAAGAGCTTGAGATGTCTATGACAGGAGAAATAAAATTCTTTATAGGATTATAAGTGCAAAAAATAAAGAAAATAATCTACATAACTCATTCTATATATATTAAGGACATATTGAGAACTTTTAGAATGGAAGATTCAAGACCTCTTAGTAAACCTTTTTGGTCCAATCATAGGTTGGTATACAAAGAGTGGGGGTGAATTAGTATACTCAAGTAGTTTCAAATTGTCTACTTTTACCACACTTTACAACAATCTACAAGTTAGTGTTGGTTACAACTTAACTAGTAGGGATTAAGTAAAAATAATAGAGACAATCATAGCAACACATAACATAATATTTATCTCATGAAAACCTAGCTAGGGTAAAATCCATGGTTTGTGAGTCAATCCTCTCAAATCTTGCACTCCCTTGAAGTGCACCCAGTCAAGAGCTTATCTCCGTTAAAATATTACAATGGCATAGTTAAATGTCACCTCATTAAGGGATTTAAGTAAGACCTATGAAAGTCTTTCCTTGTTAGGAGTAGCCTAGTTAAAGGACTTTAGAATACAAGTTAATGTGCCACCCTGTTAGGGGATTTAGTAGATAAAACCTATTAGGGTCCATCTTTGGTGGGATCTACTATTATAGATATTTTTAAACAAAAGAGGAATGATGTAATGAAATATATACTAAACTTAGCTTTAATTTAGATCCCTATACTACTCCTTTGACATGTCTTCAACTTTGTCCTTCCTTTTCTTGGCTCTACAACTTCAAACATGATCACTTATGTGCTTGGCACTACTCACTCTTGTAGGTAATCTCATTTTTTTTTTTCAAGATCATTGGCTTCTCCTAAATACATTATCTTATTAGCTACAACTTATATTTGTCACTCTTTCTCACTTAAAAATTACACTTAGCTCAACTCTCTTGGCTCTCTAGCTAATCAATCAACAATATATCATTTTATTTTTAGACATTATTTTATTTTATAGTCTCTTCTCATTCATCTTTAAAACCCTAATCTATGAACTCAAAATTTTAATTCTCAAGCCTACTCGAAGATTTAATTCCTATTGTTTTCATGTATCACTCTTATTAGATGTAGTGTGTTCGTACAAGAGTCACGGATGTCTTGTGTCCTCAATGACTTGCATCCTTGGAAAGAATTCAAATTTGAATTATTTCAACTATTCCTTTATAAGCAAATATTCATTACCATTAAGTGTAATGATAAGTTCACTTATACCTACTTCGTGATGTGGCAGTGACAGGAATCCTTCTTCATGCTACCTTTGCTAAATCAGCTAGTCCATCTCGTATGATCACCAGTCATTCTAACTTCCTTTCTTAGTTGAAATCATTTTTCACACTCTTACTTCACTTACTGTAACTCCATCTAAGTGGATATTCTTTATCATTTCCTATGTTGGGTTTGTCCTTTACCTTTCTTTGATCACCCTTGTGAACTAGAGTTAGACACACAAGATCGATGTGCCTTATTGGTCATGACTTTATACCAGTCTTGGTTCCTTCTATGCCTTGACATCAATGACAACATAGTCATAATTGAATGCACTAACCATTCTACTGGTCATTCCTCCATCTTTGAGACAATTATGCCAACAATCTCCCCCTTTGGCATTATTGGAAATAATTCAACATTTTCATCACTTTGGCACCTTTTTCTTCTTCTCTAAACATGTCCCCCTAAGATGATTCATCCACATTATTTGACTACTCTGAGTCCTACTTTGTGGGTTTACTTTGAATTCACTCCTTTTTTCTTCTTCCACTTCTCAACTTTCCCATGCTCTTGTCTCTTTCTACTTCTTTCTCTTCTTCTTCTCCTTGCTCCCCCTTTTGTCTTGCTCCCCTTTGACCATTCTTCCTAATTCTTCTACTATTCTCAAATTCTCCCCAATGCTAATGACAAATAATCTTAACTCTATAACTACTCCCCCTATGGAGTATTCCCTTTTCTCATCAATACACTATTTTATTTCTCTACTTGTTGATCATGGATTGATGTATGCCTGGATATCTTAATCCAGGCTTGATAGGGGTAATACCCCTAACTTCTCTCTCATATACTCGAAGGTAGCCTTTTGAAGAGGTTTAGTGAATACCTCGGTCAATTATTCATTGTTTGATACATATTCAAACCTTAATTCCTTTTCCTTCACTTTCTCTCTCAGAAAATGGTACTTGATTGATATGTGCTTGATCTTCGAGCACATTACGGGGTTTTTGGATATGTTGATTGCACTAGTGTTATTGTTAGAGTAATAAAGTTTTTTCTTAGTAATTAAATTATATTGATTTAATTATTAAGTCACTTATTATCTCTAGTTTACTAAAGCTAAACTTTGGGCATATAATAATTGATTATTTTATTAATTATTATCATGCAACCTAGGTTAGTTACCTGTTAGGGTTTTGATCTCCTTTTATAATGATTGATCTCTTTGTAATTTATTGATTCGATTTTGATAATAGAAATCTCTCTTTTTTCTCATCAAGATTGTCTCATCTATAGATTTGGGAATTCTAGCCTCCATAGCTTTTGATTATCTCTTTCTATGACATGTGTCTATATGTAGGTTATTCTTGGGAGCTATGGGGTTGATCTTTCATCAACTTCAATAGTTTTGATAACCATTGGTCCTTCCATATTCTCTTGAATTCCTTAAATTACTTGTTTATCCAAATAACTTGTACATAATTTATTGTGGAAGAAACATACTCCACTTCTTCTATTAACTATGATATGTAGTTCTTCTTTGTGTTGGAATATGCAACTAGTCTTCCTCCAAGAAAAAATGCACCCCTAGGCATGTTCTCTTTTTTTCATCTATGTTCCCCACCTAGTCAGCATCAATAAATACACTGAGCTCAAAGTTTCCCTTGTAAGGATACCATATGTTATACTCTTAAGTACCCTTTAGATATCTAAAGATTCTTTTCAAAGCTACCATGTGTGACTCCTTTAGGTTGGCCTAAAATTTGGTCACTGTTCCAACTGCCTATGCGATGCTTGATCTGTCATGTATAATATAGTATAATTTATCAATAATTAATTGGTAAATTGTGCCATTCACTTTATGTATTTCATATTCTTTTGAAAACTTACAACCAAACACCATTAGGGTGCTCACTAGTTTTGCTTCCTCCATATGGAACATCTTTGGAATAGCCTTCACATGTTTTATTTTCTCTAGGATGATTTTTTATTTTAGTTGGGATATGTGAACTCCAATGAAGAATTTGATCTCATCATTCATGGACATTTTGAACTCTCTCTTCCTGGCTTCAGATAATTCAAAAATTTTCTTATCATCTCCTCCAAAGATAATTTCATCCACAAATATCTCCACTATCAAAAAACTTGCTTTTGTTTCTTTCTTTAGATATATGTTGTTGTTGTCACTTGTTCTTACAAACCCATTTTTTATCAAGTATGGGTGTAGTCTCTCATACCATGCTTTGGGTTCTTGTTTTAGTCCATATAGGACTTTCTTTAGTTTTTACACTTTATTTTTTCCTTCATTCTCAAACCCTTATGATTGTTCAATGTACACTTCCTCCTCTAGAAGTCTATTTGAAAATACAGATTTTACATCTATCTAGTACACTTTGAAGTTCTTGTATATTGCAAATTCTAGAAGTAACTTGATTGATTCTAGTTTGACTACTAGTGTAAAGGTTTCTCCATAGTCTATCCCTTCCTCTTGTGCATATCCCTTCCAAACAAGCCTAGCCTTATTTTTGATGACTTCTCTACCCTCGTTCATCTTGTTTCTAACCACCCACTTTGTCCAATGATATTCTTTTCTACTGGTTAGATCTCCAAGGTCCATGTGTCATTATTTATTATTTTATCATTCTCTTCTTCCATGGCCTTTCTCCTACATTCATCCTTGAGAGCTTCCCTTGTAGCTATGGGCACCATGTGTGAGATTAGACATATTATCTCACTCGCTTTTCTCCTTGTCATCATTCCAGTGTCTTTATGTCCAATAATTTGATCTACTAAGTGGAGTCTCCTTAAATACTTTTCTAGCACAAGTTCCCTTTCAAGCACTTCATCTCTTTGTTCTTTGGCTAAGAAATTGTTACCTGAGAAAATACAACTTGTTGCACAACTTCTACTTCCATTGGTACTCTCTCAATTATATTATTTATTGGAAAATATTCAAACTATTTGTATTCTTTGAGTTCTTTCTTTCTTATTTGTTCTTCTTAGATAACTCTGTTGGAAATATAAGGTAGACTAGGTTACTAAGAGGGTAGGGATGAATCAAGAACCAATAAAAATTTAAACTTAATTCAGTAATTAAAACATCACCATATAATATAATCTAGTTGTATGCATGTAAGAATGAAAGCAATAAAATTGTATCATCTTAAAATGGAAGCACTTCCTTGTTAAGAGAGTTTAGCCCTCTGAGTAGGTGGTTTGGGGTCATGTCAAGCACCTTGAATAGGTCTTTGCATGGATCTAGCTATTTTTATCCTATTATGCTTCTATCCCCCTATTTCTAGCCTCTTTTTGACAACTTTTACTAAGAAACTAGAGACTTTGACTTTTTGGGTCAATGACGACCTGAAGGGTCAAGGGTTAAAACCATCACTCCTATTGAAGTGTTAACAATGACTTTAACATAGGGGCATAAACTCTACTCAATTATTACATACACACACTTTTCAAAAACAAATATTATTTTTCAAGATACCTGTCATCCCTTTTTGGTTTAGTGACTAATCCTTAAAGTATGGATTTATATTTTAGGGTCTCTCAATCCCTCTAGTTTCAAAAAAAAATTGATCCCTTAAGGTTGAAGCTTTCCTTAAGATTGGAACTCTTTTTCTTTTTTGTTTTATTGTTATGGAATAGAATATTCTTGAGGGTGAATCCTTGATGGTTGATTAGTGAGTAGCCACATTCACTAGGCGGGCCAATTCCATCTTTCCAATTGCATTGTTTCCTTGTGTGGTTCACAATGGGACATAAGTTCTCATTGGATGAGATAATCACACTCTTTCTTTCTTTCTCTTTTTCTATAGATGTCTCTCTTATTTTGATCTTGGAGTTGACAAAGACTTGATTCTCTAGGGGCTTGAGGATCCCTTTCTCCCTTTGATTTCAATAAGATTATCTTTTCATTATGATCTCATTTACCATGAGTTTGCATCAAGTCCATACTCTTGCTAAAGTGGGGGCTTAATGTATCATCTTAAAATGGAATCACTTCCATGTTAAGTGTGTTTAGCCCTCCAAGTAAGTGGTCTAAGGTCATGTCAAGCTCCTCGAATAAGTCTTTGTATGGATCTAGTTGTTTTTCCCCTGTTCTGCTTCTCTCTTCCTATTTCCAGCCTATTTCTAACAACTTTCTCTAAGAAACTAGAGACATTGAAATTCTAGGTCAATGATGACCTAAAGGGTCAAGGACAACCTTGACCATGACCTAGGTTACAAATGACCTTGACCCTAACCTAGGGAAAAGTTGACCTCAAAACTGACCACAGGTCTAAGTATCAAGTTTTGAAGGTTTTGAGATATTCGGCTTTAGAAAGTTTCATTTTCTTGATTCAAGGTTGGCTATTTTGGGTTTCAAAATGGTACACACTTAAGTTGTATTTAATCTAGGTCCATTTCTAGGGGTTAATGTTAATCAGGATTTAATTCTCCAATGTCAACCTTTCTAGAAGTTTGTGCCCTAGATTACTATATAAGGAAGCCTTCTTCTCTCATTTTGACATCCACTTACTATGAAGTTTTAACATCTATTTTTTGTGAGGAGAAATTATACTAGACAATCCATTATCAAGAATTAAAGCATTCAAGCATTCAAGATCCAATTTATCAAGGAGATCCATTGTTAGCCATTGAAGAATTTAATCTCTATAAAGCCCTCTTATTAAAGATTTCTCCATTCACATTTATTCAAGCCTCTTCTTATGCATCCATTCAAGATTGGTGTTGGATATCTAATGCCATTGATTTGAGACAGCCTACATTCAATTCTACATTCATTTGGAGCATCCATACTTATGGATTCAAGGATTCAAATCCTCCACAAGGATTTCAACATAAGCAAGGTGAATAGTTCCATTTACTCTATTTGCTTGTATTGTAATTTACATTACAATTTCAAGGTTTATTCCCAACTAGGGTTTGACCGAGGCAACCCTCCCCCCATCAAAACAAAAAAAAACATTTTTCTTTAAGGTTAAAGTATAGGATGGTGAATTGAAGTACAAATTTGGATACCCTTTTCAACAAACTTCTAAGATCTGTGAACAAAATTTTTGTCAAAGTAGTGCAAGTCAAGGTCAACTTTTTGGGGTAAGATTGTGCCCCACTATCGGGGTCAAGGTCAACCTATCCTGGAAAGGACAAAAATTTTATGGGTTTTTTCTTTCTCAAAATTTCCAGTCCAGAACAGGTTGTAGAATCTTCTAAAATTGTATACGAACATCATAAATCACTATTTTCTACATTTTTTGTACTTTGAGGTTAGTATTTTTCTTCTACTCATTGAATATTTCTAATATATACTCTCTAAAATAGATTATATTATTTCCTCTTTCCTTGATATTCTTCATCATTTGATTCATTTGTCCATTGATCACTTCTTTGTGATTAATCCATTTAGATTTTTCCTTCCTATTCATTTTAGTAAATACACTCCCTTGGACACCTTTTTATCTTATTCAAAAACATTCATAACACTTTGACACAATATTTGGTAACCCATAAACCTTCCAAATAGAATGTAAAATTGGGGTGGGGACGATACCAGCATGATTTATTATTGCAGTTTAAAGTTAGCTTATTAAAGCTTACAATTGACCACTTCTGGTGATCTTCCCTATTACGAGCAATAAGAATTGTTAGGTCCACCTTGTGAAAGAATTTACAACATAAAATGAAGTATGCACTCTATTAGGAGATTTGGAATGAGACTGTTAAGTCCACCTTGTGAAATGATTTGACTGATGCACCTGTTAGGATGAACCAGTGGTTGATCTTTGATCTGTAACTTAGTTTACTGAATGAGATTCCTTTGAATAACAATGATCACCTAACTATGATAGATAAGTCTCTACTTTTCCTTATACTACTTGTAGCCTTCTTCAATTCACACTCATCTACTTCTTATTTGTTTACATACTTGTTTTGGATATGATATAATACATTACATATATACCCTTCCACTTAATTACCTTCTGGAGTCGGCTACAATACCAAATTTATCATAATTCACTAAGTCAGCCTAGTGCTTTAACTTAGGTTCTGAAGACAACTCAGTGATGTTCTGACACTCAAAAAACATTGTTAACAGTTAGTAGACTCTGGCGCTTGGTTAATGTCAAAGCTCAATTCATATTGATCACTTTGAGTAGTATGAACTTGGTCATCACTATATTACTAGGTGAACACTAAAAAACTTGGTAGATACTAAAATTCTTAGTTTACACTACATGGCTTGGTCAACACTGACTTCATTCACTTCATTAACACTGTGAGCTCAATAGACACTAATATACTTAGTTAACACTACAGAGCTCTATTAACACTATAAATTGTCTCAGATGCTTGATAGATACTATGAAGCTTAGCATGAACTATATTCTAACTGATTAGTTTTATAGCAACTAAAATGTTTGGTTAACACTGATAGAAGTATGGTACGCTTGGTAGCAATGAAACCAATTGACTAAGTGTTAAGTCACTAATAGACAAATTATTTGACCATAAGGTCAACAAACTCATCTACCTTCACATTAGAAAAGTCCACAATCATATTTTTCTAGAGGTTCAAACATTGGTATGCTTTTCTTTTGGTGGAGTATCCCAAAAAGATACCCTCATCACTTTTAGGTTCAAACTTTCCTTGGTATTCATCCCTTTTGATGTAATATTTTCTTTAAAATACCTTAAAGTATCTCACAAATGGTGAGTGACAAAACCATAGCTCATAGGGAATCTTCTTTGTTCCCTTCTTTATGTGTACCCTATTTTAGGTGTACACAATTGTGCTTACAACTTTTCTACAATATATATGTGCAATATTATTCTGAATCATCAATGTTCTAGCACAATCTATTATTGTTATGCTCCTTCTTTTAACAACACCATTTTGTTTTTTTTTCCTACGAGTTGACATTTTTCTTCTGATTCTATGCTCTTGATAGTAACTCTCAAATTCTTGTGAGTTGAACTCACCTCCCCAACCTAATCTCAAGTATTCAATTCTTTACTGGTCTCCCTTTCTACCTTTTCCATGTAGGATTTGAACATGTGGAAGGCTTCAAATTTTTCCTTCAAATAGACATCTCACATCATTCTAGAAAAATCATGAATAAATAACTTTAAGCATCTATCACCAAATACACTCTTCATCATCATGTCTTTCTGGTTAGAACAACCTATGAAGATAATGAAGAAGATGGTACACTGAGTTACAGGTTAGCCTATACTAGATAGACCCAAAATGATGAAAACACTAGCTCGTGGTGAATTGGATAAGAAGACCCTAGTAGAATGGGATGGAAGGGGAATGAAGCTAAACAATGTCACTGATGTATAGATCAAATTCAGGATCCATGTCATTTCTCACAAGATCTATAGCTCAAGTAGACCAAATAGTGTACCTTGTGAAACTATTGACTTGACTTATAAGGTGGTGAAGAACAACATATCATTTGACCTTACTGAGTTGCAACTCAATCAACTTAGCAAGAACATGGAGAGCATCTGAGCTTCAAAAAAAAACATATGTAAGTTTGGATCCCTACACATTTTCTTATTCTTTTATGTTCAAAAGTTCTTTCCATCCAAAAGTAGTGTGGTCTAGAGTAAGGATGAACCTAAAAATTAATCAAATCAATAAATTCATTCAAGAATTGGGAGAAGATTTTGATGGGATAATGGAAGCATATTTTGAAAATTTCAAGGAGAGAATGCAGAATAGGTATAGGATACCTCATAAGTTTCTTGAGTAGTATGCTCAAGATATTTGTTTCTTGGCTGATTGTGATAACACTCATATTCAGGTAGTCATTCCTAGGACTACATGGGTATAACCCTTGGGATTTGAAGTCAGCATTGATGATACAAGGGATATCATAGAAGCTCTTCTTAATGAACTAGTTGACCCTAAGGTAACCTATTTTGGTACCTATGATGAAGCAAAGACTAAGATATATCTAGAGATAAATATTCCTCGAGACTTGAAGAGAGGGAAGAAGAGGATGGAGACCCTAAAGAATAAATTGAAAGGTGATCCTCTCATATTAACTAAGGTTAAAGGTGAAGATGAAGAGGAAGATGAGGAAGAAGAAGAAAAAGAAGAAGAGGAAGAAAAGCAAGAAGAAGAAGAGGAGCAAGAACCTCCTCAAAAGAAAGGAAATGTGTTTACAAGGGTACCTAAGAAGACTATACCCAAGAAGGTAGCTAACCCTATATTAATAACTACTAGGAAAACCAAGAGGAAGGTAAAACTTTAGGATGAAGATGATGAAGAGGAAAACACCCCTATTATATAGTTGAAGAAGCCTCCACTATCCTTTAAGAAACAAGTAGAAATGTTAAGAGAAGGAAGTGGCATGGCAAGTTTCAAATACATCAAGTATTAAACCAGAGGTAGAGATGAGAAAAAAAAATGAAGAAGCTCTAGTGGAGAATATGGAAATATGGAAATATGACCCAAATGATTTGAAAGGCCAAGCCCTCAATGTCCTACTAAATGTAGTCACACATAGGTGGACTAATTCAATGAAAATAGAAAAGGACATTAGAGAGAAAACATTGAAAAGTGTCATGCCTAACCTCTCAAATGTAAAAATCAAGAAGGCCATGATAAAACATGAGAATAGGAAAACTCCAAGATTCAAGGCTTTTAAAATTTTGACAAACAATATTCAAAATGTTGTGCAGTCCACAACAAAGTTGTGGAAATCTGTTTTTGAGTGAGAGGGAAAATTGAAGAATGATGAAGAATAAGAGGTACAGACTATAGAAGAGTCTAATATAGAGATGATGGCAGAAGTTATGATTACATATCTACCCTCCACTCTAAGCCAAGCCATTGCTACTCCTAGTCTAGAAAAATTAGAGAAGAAGGAACAGAGTCTTCAACCCAAGTAGAAACCAAGTTGTGGACTCAATCTACCTCTAGGATAGCCTTAACTAAGTAAAAACCAAAGGATGAAGACAAGGTTGACAAAGAAAGAAAAGAAGAAACTTAGATTCAATTGAGTGAAGAGAAGAAGAAAGATGATGAAGAAGATAAAGCAATCATAGTCTCTCCTAGGGCCAAAAAATAAAGGATAAGGTAAAGATCTCTGATGAGATAGACTTGGACACTAAGATTGTGATTCCAAATTGGGATCAATTCAATCTCACCACTAATTAGATGGAGATCCTTAGTGATCTATGGAGGAAAGGGGCATAGCAGAGGAGGTTGAGAATAGAAAGAGATAGAGGTAAAGTTCTTGAAGACATCAAGGACATATTTTTGGATTTTCTACAAATAGAGGTAAATAATGAGGTCCCTGTTATTGAGAAACTAGTAGATATTGTACATAGATTCAATAAGGATATAGATGGGTAGGAAAAAATTATGCAAAGGGCAGAAAGAAAGTTTGAAAATAAAGTTTTGGAATTTGTAGCAAAGAAGATGTCTATTGATCAAGTGGAATCGTCCACTCTTATCGAACTCTTGAAGGAGTTGTGAAGAATTTTTTTTTTATTATTCACAAAATTATGTGATACATCAATTTTCACTAAGGAAATAAAAGACAAACATATAAAAAATGATGAAGATTTGAAAGAAGTGCTAGTCAGATAGCACTTGACCCAAGTACTAGCTCAAATCATTTTATAAAGGTTATATTTTTAATAGATTTGCAGGCAGAGTTATTTAGGGGGGAAGCTAAAATAAGGGCAACCATATCAGACATCTAAAGCAGGATACCTCCTCCTATGGATGTGATGCAAAAGCATTTGGCACATGCAAAGACATTAGTACATGACACCAACTTCTCAGTTGCAGATCTCATAATGGATCTATCAGTTGAACTCCAAATTGAATTGCACATTTTAAAGGTAATAAAAGAAAATTAAAATAAAACTATCTTTAATTTTGAAAGTGCATAAATATTTCCTCACACATTTTGGTATTACCTTGTAAATACATGTTTTGGCATTTGCAACAAAAACAAGGGCAAAAACTTAGTATGTATATAATCAAAGGGGAAATATGTATACGAGGAAATGTATAGAGGAATATGTATATGATATAGATTAGATGTTTAGTCAAATAAAAATAATTTTGAATAATCCAAATTCAAAAAATTTGTAATTGTGCTACAACATTCTAGTTCAAACTAAGTTACAAAACCAAGCACATGCAAATGGGGAGTTTGACAAGAAAATTTTGGTTAAGAGATTTTTGATTACTAATAGAACTACTCAAGATAAGTGTTTTTGTCACTAATTCCAAAGGGGGAGATTGTTGACCCTATGGTAAGACATATTGTCAATTAATGACAAACCACTTAAGCTATCTAGGAAGGTCAATTGATACTACAACTGAGCTTTCCACCAGGGAGTAGATTGTAGTGTAGCTCGAGTAGATGAAGGAATACAATGTTAAACAAGCTCATAGTATGACCTAAGCTATTCAATATTAATAGTGGAAACAAGTTCATGTGTGAACCAAATTCACATAGTTAACCAAGATCATTGTGTAAACTGAGCTCCTATATCACCCTAGTTCCATAGTGTCATCCAAGCTTCCAATGCTAACCAAGAAATAGTGTCACCTAAGATCACTGCATTGCCTAAGTTTTAGTAGAAGGTCAAAAACACTATATTAGCGGAGCTTTAGTACTTGAAATGACTTAAAGGTATATTTGGTATTTATGGAGATATCTATTGTGGTAGCCAACTTGGTATAGTGTTATTGTTTGAAGGGTGTATAAGGAAGAAAAAATCATTTCTCTAAGTGTGTAATATATAAGAATAGGAGATACATGATAATTTTGAAGACAAGAAGCGAACATGTAATCAAGATACAAGGTAGTACAAAGTGTAGAGTAGAGACTCATCCATCATAGTCAAGTGATCATATTATTCAAAGGATCTAATTCAATAAATCAAGATTCATTGCAAAGATCATCTTGTTGATTCATCCTAACAAGTGCATCAGTCAAATCCTTTAACTAGGTGGACCTAACATACTTTTTCTAAGTCTCTTAAAAGATTAGATACTTCATTGTATTGTAAAATCCTTTTGCAAGATGGACCTAATAGTCCTTCATACTACTAACAGAGTAGAACACCAGAAGTGGTCTATTATAAGCCCTAATAGGCCAACTTTATAACTACATTAGTGAAGCTTGTGGGTGTCATCCCCACCCTAGCTTTACCTTTTACTTGGAGGGTTTATGGGTTACTATATCTTGTGTCAAAGTGTTATGGTGTTGATTTCTTTATTGCTTTATGTTCATGCATGGAAGTAGTTTAGATAATCTAATGGAGTAAAGCTGAAGTTATCTTAGTGGGAAAAGTTTTATTGGCTCATGATTGACCCTCCCTCCTCTTAGTCACTTTCTTTTCATTACATTTCCAACACTTTTATCTCCTATTTAGTAGTTTGCATTGGGTACTTGCACTTAGAGAACACTCTTTGCTCTCTCTCTCTCTCTCTCTCTCTCTCTCTCTCTCTCTCTCTCTCTCTCTCTCTCTCTCTCTCTCTCTCTCTCTCTCTCTCTCTCTCTCTAGACATGAAATCTGTTGATTTATGGAGGTGTAAACTAGATACTAAGAGAGGGGTGAATCATAATCTATAACACTTTTTAATTTTCACATATTCATCCACATCTAATAATAACTTGTGCATGTAAAACTAGAAATGTAAACTTGTTGCAACATATAAATCAATTCAATCACATGCATGAAAGTAATAACACATAACACAATATTTGTTACACCCTGTAAGGTGAAGGTAAAACTAGGGTTGGGATGGCACCCATAAATATTTATTATTGCAGTAATAAAGTTAACCACTTAAGGTTACAATGTTTGACCATAACATACGATCTACCATGTGAGGAGTATGTCATGTTAAAGACTTAAGAAACTATTAGGTTTCACCTTAGTAAAGGGTTTAACACTTACAACTAAGTAAGGACTTTGTTAGGAGATTTACAAAGATTTGTTAAGAGCACTCTATTAAGAGATTTCCCCTATTTCAAGTCTATTAAAACTGACTCAGTACTTGACTCTCAGTTTTCTCTACAAGCTAATTTCAAGTCTCCTCCTTACTAACTGATCCTCTCCTTTGATTTGATAACTCTTGTCTCTCCCTTTCACTTTCACTACTTATGAATAGGTCACTTTCTCTATTAGATGGCCTTACATGCATGCCCTAGTTGTACTTTAGTTCAAGATGTATCAATTGTTGGGGTTAAACCACACTTTTCCATTTGTCTTTCAAAAGATTTCACTACCCAAATAGGCAGTTACATATCCTCTAATTAGTCATATATCACTACTACATTTGACATCATTTTTCTACCAAAATTTTTTACCATCAACTAAAAAAGTTTAGTTTGATCAGAATGTAGAAGGAAAAAATTTATTTTTTTTAAAACTAAGCCCCATGTTGGTCAAAATTTTGACCAACACATGTTCGTCGAAATGGGGGGCTTAGATGTAAAAAATAAAAACATTTCATGTTTGTTGTTTTTCGCATGCATGGGATTTTTTTTGGAGTTGGATACTTGATACGCCATCACCAGACAAAAAATTAGATGCCTCGGTTCAACCCTAGCTTGCTCACAGTTGGAGTTGGAAACTTGATATTTTGAAAAGGAGGTGATCGGTCTTTTGGAAGTTTAGATTTGGAAACAGCAAGGCCGAATGCATAAGGTAGAGTTTCAATTGTTTTCTCTTTAGATTCATTGCCTTTACATCTACCAAAAGCGATTTCTTACTCTTTCATCTCTTCATTATCATTTGTTCCATAATTGTATTCAATGCAGTTGTATAACTTGTACATGGCTACTTCTTTTCAATCCAAGGAATCATTACGTCCAATTCTCTTCCATCGATTTGATGGGCATTTTTTCCTTGTTCTCTCTTTGATGGGCATTTCTTTCCCTTGTTCTTTCTTATCTTTTGAACTTGGTAGCAAGTTCCAGGGACCCATTCTTCACTTTCCTCATATGGTATTTCTTGGCCAGTGATGCCCTCTCCTCAATGAATTCTATTATATTTCATGCTTGAGAATATGCCTCCCTCCGAACAATCCTTAATGGACTTTGCATGACTTGGAACAATGTTCTCTTCTATGCTAGTTTCCCAATGTCAAAAGTTAAAATTAATATCTTTTATATATCAGGTTTGGACTTCATTCCTAGAAGCATCAATTCTAATTTTTGGCAGTTTTGTAGAACATCTTTTGTGGACATAATTTACTCCTTACCTACATTGCAAACAACAAAGAAGGAAACATCTTTTTTGCTAGTTTTTCTATCTTAAAACTATTTTAATCCTTTTAAAGCCTTCATATCAGATATGTACATTTCTTGATCACATGGCTACATACATCATCATGAAATATGGAGGGAAAAAAAATGTCTTGTTTTTTTATAATAATTATAGACTACAGAAAGCCATATTTTGGGCATAAAAAGGGCATTGAGATCTCTGTAGTCTTTGAGCATGAAGCATGAACTGAAGAAATCATCATTTTACCATCTAATAACTTAGCTTAATCATTTTCATGTGCTTAGAACTATCACAATTCTAACCTTTAGCTTTTAAGGTCATACTAGAAAAAGATTTATGTCTTAGTGCAAAGTTGCTTCTTAACCGCACAAACAAATTAATTGATTAAGTTGCATGCCTATGGTATTTTTGAATCTTCTGCACGAACAAAAAACCTAACTAATAAGAGCAGTTATATTTTGTTATTAGTTTAGTTTGTCTTGTGTTAATATTTTAATTTTAGTGGGATTTGAGTTGCCTGACAATACTAGGCAATAGAAGAAAATAGTTGTCCATTTTTGTTCAAGAGAGGATATCAGATATGTAACTTTCAGAGTTAAACTTAGCAAATACTTAATAAATCAAATTTGTGCTAATAAGTCCTGGTATGTAATAAATCCAGATAACTGATCTAAATAAAATTTTTAAAAACTTACTTTTTGCATGTATTTGTTGTTCTATAATTATCAGCATTAGTTTATTATGTTTCCATTATTTTGCAAAGTACACAATTGAAACTTAAAAGTTTAGAATACTAAAAAATCAAAAAATCTATTTTAAGCACCAAAAAACTTCCAAACAAATCAAAATTTTGATATTTTTAGATTGAAGATAGTTATTAAACCATCTATACTAATCGCTAGTCATAATCCAAGCCCCTTCGGAAACACTGCCACTATAAACACAAATTCTACCTACCAATTTTTTTAACTTCAATTAATAAAGGTCACTACTTTTAGTTAACTACTACCTTAAAATTAATCATATGGTGTTGCCTCAATAATGCTCTTCCTTAATAAAGTGCAATCACTATTATGTTTGGACCAGAATATTGTTTAAAGACTCACTCGACCTTCACATAATCATTATCACCTTACTACTGATGTATCTAAAAACTTGGGTAATGAGATGCCAAAGGTAGTCGGCTAACAATATAGTTTAAATCTTTAATTTAAACTTTTTTTAATTGCTTCCTTTGTAAAACACCAATCACTTCTCTTTGTAATTGTTTTATGTTTAGGTTGGCAAAAAAATTGATGTTGCTTGAATATTCATTGATATTGTCAATATTTGATTTATCCTCTCAATTTCCTTCTTGAAATTTATTTTCTATGACTTCTTGTAAAATTTAGTGGCCTTTGGCCTTATTCCTCTATACTTATGAAATAGGGTTATTATAGCACATTAGCTTATACAAATAAAAAATTACAAAAAGAAAAAAAAATACAATAGAATAAAAGATATAGAAAAAATCCCTAAGCACAAAATGACTAAATGATAGCATGGAAGTGTTGATCAATATGTGTTGATTCACAAACTGTAAACATTTATTCGCATAGTATAAGCATTGAATTGGGATTGACCAAAAATGCCAACAAGAATCATTTTTATCCTACAAAAAGAGGATTAAAAAGGATGAAAATCACTAAATAACTTAAAGACCTTACCAATAAGAAAGAAAAGAAACTAGCAAGAAAATATAGTAAACAAGACTCAAAAATTTGTAAACTATAACATTGAAACATAACTTATATTGCAAAAGTGTTAATATGAAAATCTAATTTGGAACAACAAATTTGAAAATGTGAAATTTGAAAGCCATGCTCTCATTGAAGCACATACTAGAGTCCATGCAATTTAGACTCTAATTGTATCATCTCATTAAGATACACATGTAAAAGAGGCACTTCCATTTTGATTCTAACCTGGCATTTCCCTATTAAAGGTTGTGCCTGTCTAAGAAAATCAATTTCAAACAAAAGCTCCCTTTCAAATTCTTGGGCATGCACCTCACAACATGTATGTGAATTTGAGATTATAAGGGAAAAAAATAACCCCATAATAGAGGTGTGAAACTATGAACAGTAAAAGATCCTTACAAGTTAATTTGTGTAGTACCGCTATTATGTCCCCTTCTTGAGACATTAGAAATCAATTAGATAATTAAGCTTTAAGTTGTCAAATTATATCAAATTTGATGACAACTTAAATCAATCATTTAATAAAGTAATAAAAGAACTTCAATTGAGTTTAGTGAAAAAAACTAAGTCATTTTAATTTTCAAGAGACGAATAATAAAGAGACAAAGAAAAAGAATATTAAGAGCCAAATAGAGGGAAAATGAAAAGTCACTGAGATATGCTACTAAAGAATGAGAGGTTCATGCTTGATTATACTTGGTTTGATATCTTTATTTGGAAAAGTTTGCGAGCACTTGGCTTGCCTAGTTGAAACCTGAGGGTAGAAACCTTCAAGATTTCTTAGTGGATTGGATGGAAACCCAAATTCATCTTTGGTGTAGATTCATTTCACGATTCACCAATGTGCTTCATTGTCAGACTATTGATAAGTTAGAAGTTAAGTAACATTATATATTGTCAAATGATATGAAACATGGTATGGTGGGTGAAAGTATTGCAAGTTATCTGATGATTGATAAATATTATTTGTGGGCTATCATTTTGCTCCAAATAATGATTGTGTGCTAAGTTTGATTTATTAATTATCATTTCAATTGATGAGATTTTGGCATTGAAATAAAAGAGAACTATTGAAGTTATAAGTTTGCTAGGTTTAGTGTAGAAGTTCATTTAACTCACTAGGCAATTACTTCACTACTCATGGAGAAGATGACTCAAATGAGGATTAAAGCACATTGATTCTTCTTGTTTAGTTCTACTAAGGTTGTCTTTAAAGTGAATAATTCACAAGGAGAAATCACAAATCATTCATTGCCAGTCCATAGAGCTTGCATCACAGCAATATTTGAGTAGGATGCAAGAGCAGGCCCTCTAGCTTGAAAGAAAATTGCTAGCATTGTGCCATGAGTTCCCAATATAGAGAATTTGGAGTTGGGTGATTTGATTGGTGGAGTTCCAAATATTCACATCCTTTACCAATATTAACTTTGATTGACTAGTCTTTCACTTCTTATAAGCTGCAGTGAGTATTTTTGTGGTGGTTCTCTTGTCATTGGTGCTGCTATTGCCCTATGATTTTCAGGGTATTCACTATGGTGGGGCTTGATTGAAGGGTTCTTTGTACCTTACCAACTCCAACTCCTTTCACTTCCTATTCCTTCATAAAATTTAACCTATGGAGTTTCCCTCCAGAATTCCCATCTAGCCATTACATTCAAGATTTGAATTTTCTAAAGCAATAAACTATGTTTTTAAGGGACTTATTGAATGTTTTAACTTATTTAAGGACTTGAGATTATTATGACATCATAATACACCCTATCACATGACTCCTCTACCTTAGACAACCTCTAGATCCTATTCCATGCCTAATTACAACTTTTCAATATGAAAGTCTTTCAAGACATTATACAATATTATGACTCTTTATGCTTTCAAAGACCATGATTGGTTGCAAAATGGACCAATTGATACCATGAGATTCTCCATGTCCTCTGTGATGACCTGGACCCTCAAGGTACCTATGATGAGCATATGATGCCCCTGCATTACCTTGCCTCCTCAACTAGTTTTATTTTCAAGTAACAGGTAACAAAATTTCTCTCAGTCATTTTCTTATATGTTTCAGCTTAACTTACTTAATGTTCTTAGGATTATTTTGTGTTAAATCTTATTGATACACAATCATTTGAATTGGAATGCTTAGGACATTGGCTGCAATTCTAAAGAGGAATTATTGGAGCTTGCTTCCGTGCCTTGAAATCATTCCACCTTTAGCTCTCGACATTGATGCAGAGACTTGGGTGGACTTTCAATTATTCACAATAAGAGGGACTTTCCTTGTTCCAACCAACTCCAAACCTTATTAGAGTGCACATACCATTCTATTGTGCCACCATAGGCTCTACATCTTAGAAATCATCCCATGTCCCTCAAATGGATTCACTAAGCAATCTTGTTCAACAACCATCAAATGCCCACAATGCCTCAATAGGCTCCAATCTTGACTTTACTTCGACTAGGTGTTTTTGTCACCTTCACACATCTCAAAAAACTTCAACTAACCCTTTTCCAAGGTTACCAAATGCTCATCTTATTATCTGATACCAAAAACCCACTACAAGCTCTTCACTAGGCCTATTTCCCAATTAGCCCTGTCTAATCGATTTTTCACACTTTTCTCTCACTTTTCCCAAAACTCTTAGAAAACTAAGACCATATCTAGATACCATTATGGATTCTACACAACATACTTCAAATGCTCATGCTACTCCCTTGGACCAAATGCCCAAACCAACATTGTTGCCCCACAATTAACCCTCTTTTAGCCCTTCTGTTACAAAGCAAATACTAACATATCTCATCTCACAAACCATCTGACCTCAAAAAAAGTTGTCTTGTCATCCAAAAAAAAGGATTTTCAAATTCATAGGAGATTCCATCAAGTTTTACACACCCAACTAACAAACCCTCCTTCCTAGGTGCCTAAACCAAGGGTTTTACCAAACTCACCTTTCTAAATGTTTCTTGATCCTTCCAATGGATCCAACACCTTCATATAGCCCTAACATGACCTTCCTTGTCATAAAATATAATCCTCCTTTAGATGGAACCTCTAGACCTATGACTGTCCCAACACCTAGTAACACCTCCAGACCTATGATTCCCACAAAATATTTATCAACACTTGCCTTGTTGCTTGTAACAAAATCCTACATTTCTAAACTCAGATCTACAAGCATTTGAACCCTCCAAATATAATATTCCTTTATAAACTCTAATTTAAACACTAAATCTATTTGAGTTTAGATATCTTGATCTCTAATTTATTTTCCAAAATCATCCTCCAAGGTGGAATTTGCCAATCTGCTCTTCTTATATGCTTATGGAATTGTTTTGGATGTTCCAAAGAATTTCAACATCCAACCTTTATAGACGTTTGAGTCCTAAATTCATGTCCCTTGATGTTAGGCCCAAATGGTCTAAGGATTAAGTTTTTTTTAATTGTACAACCACCATGAGGCAAAACTTGCATAAGCTAATTGATTTCTAATTAAGTTAAATCTGATTTCTTCTTTTGACCCTTAGGCCAACACACTTAGGCCTATTTTTCAACAAATTTCAATTGCAATTATTTCATGGTTGAAATTTTAATGATCTAAGGCTCACGAGTTTTTGAGATTTACCCATCTTTTGAGCTCACATGTTCTTGATTGAAGATTGCATTAATATGTTTCAATCTTTTATTCATCTTTATTAGTTGATGCATTAATCACATTAGTCATTGCTATCAGGATTAGTCATGGCATGTTGTTGTTAGCACCTAAGTAAATTTCACCTTGTGACATCTCTTTGAGGCATTTTGCAAATAACTAAGATACATTGTCTATAAATCCACATTTTGCAAACATCTAGGCCTTCTAGAAATTATAAGATCATTTTAGTTACATTTGAAAACATTAATCAACAATTTCCATATGTGCAGATATAAACATTAACTACAACATGTCCAATTTATTTGCAAGTATATTTTCCTGTGAAGAAAGACCACGCCTGACAATATGAACCCAGAACAAAATAATGAGACAATGGCTACATTGTGGGCTCAGTTCTAAAGAAAACCTAATAAATGTTATTGTCCTTGAAAAAAGTTTAAGGGCTTAAAGAATCAAAGAATTCTAATCACAACAACCTAGAGTCATTGTAAGCAATATGGTCATGTTGAAGGGGGCTACGATTTTTTTCCATTGTTGAATGTGGATTTCCTGCTAGAGGAACATGGAGGTGTGAATATCCAAGCTGAGGATAACACTCCCATGGAAGAAGATGATAATGTGCTAGAGGACACAATTGAAGAAGATGGTATTGAGGCAGGTGATGAAGAGGTTCACAATGATGGTACTAGCGAATTTGATAATGATGATGAAGATGGTCTTGATATACCTTTACTTGAGAAGGCACACGAGCCCTTATATGAAGGCTCCCAACCAACTCTACTCTCAGCTATAGTGTCTTTGGTGAACATAAAGGTTATGAATGGTATATCCAATGTAGCAATGTCACGTATGCTAAGGTATGTCATTTTTGTCATCTTCAGTGTTAGCATACAATTACTATTCATTATATTAACAATGCATATTTTTTGTTGTAGGTTGATTAGTGAGTTTTTGTTACCACCATCAAACATTTTTCCTCATTCGTACCAAGAATTATCTAACATTATGGATCATATTGGAATGAAGTATCAGGCATTACATGCATGTCCCAATGATCACATTCTATATCATAAACAACATGAATTTGCAACAGAATGCCCTGATTGTCATGTTAGTAGATATCGATCAGATCAAATAACAAAAGAAGTACCTCACAAGGTTCTTTGGTACGTTCCCATTATTCCACGTCTTCAACGGTTATTCAGAATGCCTGTCGATGGTTCTGCATTTAAAGAGATAGAAGAAACATGGTCACACTTTAAAGAAGAACCTCGTAATCTGAAGTTTTCATTGGTGGCGGACGGTGTCAATCCATATGGAGATATGAGATCTATTTACTCAGTGTGGCCCGTTTTTTATATTAACAATAACATTCCTCCTTGGATGTCCATAAAGAGGGAGCACATAATGTTGACAATGATTGTGCCGGGTATTTTTTTTATTTTATAGTTATCTAAATTAATTTATAAATAGTGCATGAAAATGGTTATAATAATTACATAATGTTTATGTTCATTCAATTACTAGGTAAATACCAAGTTAAAGATATGAACGTGTATATTGAGCACCTAATTGACAAGTTGTTGAAGTTATGGAATGGAATCACTATGTATGACATCTCTAGACTGATAGGACATCGACAATTTCAATTCCATGCAATGCTTGTATGAACAATACATGATGCCCCTGGGCTAACTCATTTTTGTGGTATGTTATATTGTTAAGATCACATATTTTTGGTATGTTATAGTGCTTACACATTACTATTAAATGCTTAAGTTGTGCATGATAATTGTACATGATCCAATTATACATGATCTTTTAGGTCTTCAGACAAAGAGAAAATTTGCATGTCCAGTTTATGGTTTGAAGATGAAATGTCGCCATTCGAAAAGTTTAGGAAAGTAGGTGTTTGATGAGTTTAGACACTTTCTCCACAATAATCATAGGTATCGAATTGTCAAAAAACATCTTTTCAATGGGAAAGAAGAGACATCATCAAGGCCACGAAGAATGACACCCCATTTATGGAAGTTGGAATACGATCAACTAAATCATCGAGGTAATGTCCAATTTGTCATCCAAAGTTTAAAATTTGTATTTTGATATTGTCTTATATTTACTAATGTTGTAATTGATGCGTGAAGATTGTCAAGGCATCAATGACCAACATACTAGAGGAATGAAAAGTTATCCTACTCAATTTAGTAGGTTACAATACTACAAGGATCTCCCAATCGCACATTTGTTTGATGCTATGCATATTGGAAAGAATGTAATAGAGACACTATGGAAAATGTTGGATGAAAGGCGTGATAGAGAACAAATTGCCAAAATTTGTACTGACATTCATGAATCCAATCGTGCACTACAAATTTTCATCGAATCAAATAGCAATGGAGATCACATCAATACAAGTTCCCTTCCTTGGTTATTAATGGAGCAACACAGTGATGCATTAAAAGAAGTCATTAAAAAAAAAAAATCGAACAGGATTTGCTACAAATATAAGCACTCTTCTATCAAAGAAAGGTGATTTTGGGCTAGGGTTGAAAATACATGATTGGCATACCTTCCTCAAAGTAAGTCATGTTCTCTATTTACAGTATATTTGTAAGATTGAATGTAGTACCAATTGCATTATTTAATAATATATTGAAATGATCATTTTTTAATGATTGCAGTTTGTCCTACCTCTATCCCTTCTACAATAGTTTGACAATAGTATTAAACAAGTTATATATGATCTTGGAAAATACATGAGGTTAGAAGTGTTTTTTCTTATATTTGTAGCTTTTTATCTGAAATCTATTGTATAATTTTATTTGAAATCTCCTTTATGTGTTTTTTCGTGTTGAATCTCTTTTGAGTGGTTATCATCTAAAGAAATTGATTAAAAATATATAAAATATTGGAAGAGAAAAATTCCACAGCTTATGTGTGAAATGCAAAAGTTTTTACCTCCAACATTTTTCAATGCTCAAGAACACTACCTCATACATCAAGTTGAGAAGATTGAATTGTGTGGACCTATACAAGCTAGATCAATGTGGATGGTTGAGAGGCACTTGAAATTTATGAAGGGCTTGGTTCAACAAAGAGCACATCCTAAGGGTTCTATGATAGAGGGATATATGATATACCAAACCATGGTGTATATTAGTGAATATCTTCCAAAGTTTGTGGCAGATATCCATGTAGATCACATTTGGGATCCCAACTGTAATAAAAAATTCAAAGGGGAGTACTTGGCAAGGAAAGGTATATTGAGGAGGGTGAGAGGTAATTATAAGTTTTTTTTTGTAATTTAATAATTCTTATCCATCATCAATATATATAATTTGTTTCTAACCAATGTAATTGTCTTCTTTATAGTTGGTCGTGAGTGGGATGCACTACACTTGTCAGAGATGAGCCCTATGTTCTTCCAAGCCAATGCGAGCAAGTGTTTTACTTTGGTGTTCCACACAAACCAAGTTGGTCATTTTTTTTTAGACATGACCCAAGAGGAAGGCCGATAAAGTATAATGCGATCAAAGAAGAAGATATCGAAGAAGCACAAGAGGAAGTAAATGATTATTAGGAATGATAGCTACCCAGTGATGAAGAAGAAGAAGATGGTGATGATTTTGGTCATGCTAATGATAATGGTGATAATGATGATGATGATGATGTTGATGACAATCATGATCATGGTGATGAAGATGGTGATGATCATGGCAATGATGGTCATGATGATGGTAGTGATCAAGATGATGATGATGGTGATGAAGATGGTGGTGGTGATGACGACGATCAAAGTGACAAGTACGATGATGGTGATGATGATGATGATGATGATGATTATGACATGGATGAAGATCATGATGATCAATGAAATGTCCAGGTAGGATCAATGTTAACTATGATGGGGTCTTGTATGACCAAAATTTTCTTTCCAAACCATATGTGCACATATAAACATTAAGTAGAACATGTCAAATATTTTTTTAGATATAAACATTAGTTACACTAAATTTTTAACTTAAGAAAAATGATTTACATATACAATCTACTTTATTATTTATTTTTTTGGTAAGTCTATTACTTTAATTTTGCTGCTGATTTCTAAGACTTACTAATTTTTTTCATAGGGCAATATGGATGCACCATCTTAGACACCTTCAATAGAGGTAAACATTAATTATTGTAAATTTTAATGTTAATATAGAAAAAAATGTCAAATTATTACGTTCTTTTCTTTATGGCTTTGGATTATTTTGATGAAATTATACCAATATTTGATGTCACAAATGATAGGAAAAAGCTAGAATGATCGCTGATCAAATGCAATCTGAAATACAGGTGTCATATCTACATGACATTGCCCTTAGTACTGACCCTATATTCATCACCCAAAAAATTAAGCAAAGATACACTAATGAACTTGTTAACATTATCATTAAGGGTGATAGAAGTGAGGAGAAAGAGGCGATGAGAATAGAATTGGACCGTAGAATCCAATCTTTAAAGGTAAGCAGTAATTTGACTAAAGCAGTAATAGAAGTTCAATAGATATTAATATTTTATAGTATATTATGGATCATGATATCTAATTTTATGTGTTCTTGTATAGACGTATGTGCCAGTTACGACATCACATGGTGAACATGGTGAGGGTTGTTGTGCACAACCTTCGTGCAAGTAACACTTTGTTTGTTTTGATCAACATTATAACACTTACCTTTTTTTTTGTGGACGTTTCTCGCTAGTATCCCATTTGATTTTTATCCATTTCAAATCTCTTTGCTAACAATATTCTATTCTTGAGCTCATGATGAAGTGTGAACTCCTCATTTGATTGGCGGTCCAGTATTGCCTGGTGCATTATCGGCAACAAGGACCATGCAAACATCCTCATCTATGACCACTAGAACTGGTAAAACCTTTTTTTGCTATATTTTGTAATGTGCTATTTGTAATGTATTTCTACAAGTTGATGAATAATGAAGTAGCATATTAGTGCTTAAATGATGTCTACAGAAGCTTGCATACACACAAACACATGCATACACACACCATGAATACATACATACATACATATATATATACCCACACATAGAGAGACATGGAGATAGGTAGGAAGGTAGACCAACAGAGAGCAGTACTAGAATTGTCATGATATTTTAGTTGATAGACCAATAGACAGCAGTACTACTGAAGCTGATCCATTTTTTGGAGTAGTTCGTGTGATTAGTACTGGTTCGTATGAAGGGACATTATTGTTGAATAAGAAAACTATGATTCTGTTAAAAGAATGAAAGCTTCCAAGTGTTTTAAAATTGTTATTATTTAAAGTGTCAATTTAGTTTACTTTTACATTACTCATTTTGGACTGATAAATCCTTTATGTTTTTGTAGGTAATAATGTTTTCTTTGAACATCTTTTTCATATGGCATTGAGACTATTTGGACCCACCATATGTAAAAGGTACGTAGTTTCATATCATTGCTACATAATTTTTCTTTTCTTCCATTTATTGTAATATATTAAAGTTATTGATCTAACAATCTTTTTTTTTTTAAAAAGGTGGAATGTACAAGCTATGGAATTAAAAAATCAGTTGATTGCATCTTTTGAGCAGAAATTTGGGAAAAACATTTTTGACACTGGCCTACTTCTGAAAAGAGTAGCAAAGCATATAAAGAATATGAGGGATCAATATAGAAGGGCTCTTAAGGATAACCCAAATTATGACCATCCTCCTATGATTCCACCAATGGAGTGGAATGAAATAATAGAAGATGCAAAGGAGAAAAGGCTATGTGAAGAGAGAGATAATGAAGCAACACAGGGCAAAAAGAGGTATGCCATTATAGTATTGAGTACATTGTAATCATGCACTAGTTATTGATATTTGTAAATATATAATCTAAGATGTTTGAAATTGTTCATAGATTGTAGGACACATCTGTGGCTACAAAACTGAGAGTAGAAAAGGTTGGCCAACACAAACTTGGCTCTGGTGGCTATATGAATCTCCAATCTCGACTTGTAAGTAGAGCAATGAAATTTAATTTTTGTTTAAATATAATGTTGCAAAGAATTTTGTTTAATGAAACCATACATGGAAAATTGATGTTATCAAGCAAAAAATATAGGGCACAAAATTCAATGTGGAGGTCACGAATGAAGATAGAAAAATTGTCTTGAAGGAAGGCTATAAAGTTGTGGCTGCACGCCTACGCAAAGAATCTGTAAGCTTTGCCCAAGAATCTAGTGCACCAAATGATATCTCATAGGTAAATTGGTTAGATGAAAAGTAAATGAAATTGAATAGTTGAGAAGATTCTTTTTTGGTATTAGTTTTAAACGTAAATTGACTACATAACAATGTGCATAACATTTTACTGCAGCCTTCATATCCTACCATAGAACCTGCTCGTGACTCAGGCCATGATGTGCATTATAGTGGTGGAGGTATTAATTTGGTATTGGAAATTAATTATGCAATTATGAATACAATTTAACATCTTCAATTGCAATTTGACGTGTATCCTTTTTTTGAATATTTTAGAGCATGTTGAACATCATGCTGAAGGCGGACCATGTTCCAAGTGTTCAACATGTTGACATGGTAGCGGATCAAAATGTTAATGTACATGATGTGGCATTTTTAGGTAAGAAAAATGAATGTTATGTTGTATTCATACTTAATTACAAACTTGTAACAGTTAGAAAAAGAAAAAGAGTATGCCAATTTATCCCATTCACTTGTTCTTGCAACAAAGCCCCCTTTAGTGCAGCAGCCTCTTGCTCCTCCAAAGAGAAGGAGCCATCATAATTTGACATTAAACATGCCAAAAGAGGAGGAGAATGATGCAAATATGGATGCTCCTATGAGCACTTTTCTTAAGAGAGCTCAGAAAAACAAAAAAAAGAAATGATGTTTTAAAAATCTTCTTTGATAAACCTTGTTGGATAATGAAAGAACTTTTTTTTAAGTAATTATGTATGAATGATGCATATTAATACAAATTTTTATTTTATGTTATTGAATATTGTTATGTGTTAATGAAGTCTTGATTAGTATTGTGTATTAATGAATTTTATATCGTATTAATGAATGTTATGTGATTGTATTGATTGAATGTTATAGTTCATAAATGATTGAATGAATGAATGAAGTATGTAATTAGATGATAATGGGTACTTTAGATTGATGTTAGGGGGAGAGGGGTGAGGCCAAATGAGCTTTCACCTTCACGTGGTTGGCCTTGTTAAGTAGAGAATATTATAGTATTCTTGAAACCAAGTGAAGCTCAAACTAAGGACACTTTTTCATTATGTTCAAGAGGGTCAGACAAGCTAAGGACCCTTTTCATTTTAGTTTAAAAAGTAAGTGTATTCTATTACAACAAGATGTATCTTTATTTTCCTATCATATTGATGTCCTCACCAGAATCCAAGGAACTTTAGGAAGTTTATACGTTAATAAATTCCATGTCTCTAGCCCATCAAGACTCCAAGGAACTTTAGGAAGTTTATAGGTTAAAAAAATTCCACGTCTCTAGCCCATCAAGAATCCAAGGAACTTTAGGAAGGTTAGAGGCTAATTGAATCCTCTCCTCTATCCATTCTCTATAATAGCCATTACCAAAATGGAAAAATATAAAGAACATATCCCAAATTTAAGCATTAGAAAATTAGACCCTTCTCTAGCCCTGAAATCTCACTTATATAATGTGAGATGCAACAAGCTACAGGCTAAGAGAAATTGAAAGGTGTCCTTTTTAGGAGATAATTACATACACCTATCACAAAATGACAAAAATATGGATAATAGAAGATCCCTAGATCAAACATTCCTTTTAGTGGGTCCACTTCTGTTACATTCTCTATTATTGTTGATTTGGTAACTATTTTGATCCCTCTTTGTATGCAACTGCCAAGCTAACTAATGATGAAGTTTGTTCCAATGATTGCAAGTTAGTCTCCACCTGTGGGCATTCACCATCTTTATCCTGCACGGTGGGAATAACTTCTACTTTTCCCTCTTCTTTGGTTGTATTAGTGTCTTGTGGGCATGGGTCTACAACTGAAAGTGACTGATCATTCTTGTCTTCTTCTCCATGTTTGTCTTGTGTAGTGATGGTGTCAATGATTTGGATCTCATCACCCTGCACCTCATCACTATCAGTTTCTATTTTCTCAAATTGTTCACCAGGAGCTATTTCTACCATCCACTTGTCAAACAGTGTGTCATCTAGCCAATTGAATTGAAAAATATCACTCTGCCTCTTGAGCACATACTTACCCTCATTATCAATGGTAACAAAATTATGTTTCAAAGAATCAAAGAATATTTGGGCTTTCACTATTTCTTCAGTTGTTGTGGCCCACCATGCATGCCCTATTTCATTGATAACTTGATTCATTCTTAAACAAAATAAATCATCAAGCTCCTTAGCCCATTCATCTTTGCTTTTCAAATTATTTTTATTATCTAGGGCATAAGGAAACAAACTAAACTTTTGGCTCTTGTACTTATCTAAGTAGCCAACTATCATTGTTTGCAAATGAATTCTCTTATTGTCAAAGTTAGTAATATCAGAAACAATATCAAAAATTTTCTCGATTTGATCTCAAGAAACTTTTATAATAGAATAACACAAAAATGTCACCTCTTTCCTCCTTCTTACCCACTTATTTACAATAGGCTCAAAGCCTCATCACTTGCTTTCATTTCATCCTAGATATTGATCACCCTAGCCAACTGATCATAAACTAGTGGTCATTCAATTTTATGCTCCAAATATGTAAGAGTCTTTCTTAATCTTTCTTCATATTTCACATTCAATTCCACATGCAAGGCCAATAGTTTATTCTTTTCTTCTTCAAAGTCCTTAGTAGTATAATATTCTGGCCTTTGCGATGTATCTGGTACCTCTATGAAGGGAGTGGATTTAAAAGGTTCAACTGGGGGGCAAGGGTATGTTATTCTTGGTCTTGTGGACCTCCCCATTAGCTTATTCTCAAGCTCAATTATCCTCTTTACCTCTCTATTGTAGGCATCCACAACTGCCTCATACTTTCTCTCCAGCTCAATCATTTCCTTTTCCTCCCTCTTTGCAATAGCCAAGGAAAATTGAGAGTAATCTACCTTCATGTGAGCTACCTGGACATGTGAGGTATCGGCAACTCTCCTCACAATGATACTCCCTATTTGTCCTGAATCATCAGGCTGTGATGGAGCAACCTTGGATCCTCTTCTCAATGACCACATGACAAGAGCAGCTTGGTCATTACTAAATGCAGTTCCCAAGAATTCTTTTTTATTTGGATCTTGCAATCCCAAATTATTTAATACAGAACTGAAAATCAAGGCATCAACAATGTCCCAATTGGGAAATAATAAAATATTTGTAGCCTTTACCATCTGTCTCCCTTCTTCAGGGGTTATATTCTAGAACTCTTGAATCATTTATTCTTTTACTTGATTTTGAATGGATGCTTCATCCATTTTTGGATGCTCTATTTCATATTCTTACATCTTTCCTCAAAATTGTGCATGTTTTCCCTCCAAGCAAATTGATGGAAAGACCTAGACTTTACAAAATTTTCATCATACAAAAATTGCTCACTAGCTTGTTCCAAAATAGGATCCAATTCCCTTCCCCTAAAATTTGCTACAATCAACTCAAAACTTGGCATAGGAGGCTCCTGGGGGTTCTCTTCATCAATCTCTGCTTGGGTAACAAAAACTCCCCCTTGTGACCAATTTGTTCAATATGTTCATTAGTGAGCCACTCCTCCTCAATTCTCATAGGGGTTTGGGAAGGTGAGTAACCCTCATCTTGAGATTCCTCTTCCATTATTATCCTTCTCCTCTTAGGAGAAGGTTTAGGAGGCCTTTCCTCAAAAATAGCACTAGTAGATGCAACTATCTATTTTCCTTTATCCACCATGGGCCTTTGATTATGAATGATAGTATATCTTGGCTTCCTTTGAACAATTAATGGACTTGTCCCTATATTAGGAGTGAAGCCCAATATCCTCATTATTTCCTTGGCTTTATCTGGAAAAGAATTAATGAAATATTGCTTTTTCTCATTCATTACCTCCATTATTTTAGGGAATGTATTCATAAGCTTATTAACTTTATCTGCAATAGTTATAGCATTACTAAGAGGACTGTAATCTTCATCAAAACAATTAATAAAATTCAAAACTTTTGAATAGACTCTCCATTTGTCTTTCTTTGTCTCTTGCTCCTACAGAGAGTACTCATTCCTTATTACATCTTCAAGGAAATAAAACTCATGCTCAACTGGATGAAGCTTGATCCTATGCCTAAGAGCCAAATTTAAGAAACCCTCTACATCACAAAAATGAGGGTGAGATACAACCATCTTATATTGGTCCAAAAAAATTTAAAGAGAAACCCATCCTTCCTTAGTTATCATAAATTGGTGGGCTACTGTGCAAGTGGGAAAAATTGATCCCATCCCTCTTTTGTGAAAAAAAGCTTCTTCTACTCCTCTCAGCTGCCACAAGAATTTAGCTACTCGTACCTTTAGGGGCACCTAGTAAGGTAGTACATGGGGTGTCCCTTTGAATCCATAAATTTGGATAACAGTTGAAACTGAATATGGGATGACATCTCCCCAATTATGTAAAACCTTCAAATTATGGGGTTTATCCATAGGCCTAACAAGGTGCATTAGTGCCTTAGGAATCCTGGGATTATCACTCAATACGAGGCACCTCAGTTTGGAGGTGAAGTACCTGTCAAATCTAACAAAACTAACATATTCTACTTCCCCAGTCATATCTGCACTCCATAACTAAACTGGCTATGCTTCCCCTTCTTGTTCTTTGTCTAAAACCATTTCTTTACCAAAGTACATAACCCCCTTAAACAAAAACATGTGCATCAGCAGAGAGTAATGGCCCCAAGCCTTTTCCACCTTGCCCTTAGCAATCCCAACCAATCCACTGTGAATCTCATCGGCCAAGTAAGAAGCAAAATCAAAAACTATTTCCAGACCGAAAGAGGAGATTTGAGTAATAATATACATGAAACTCACAGGGATAAAATCTTCTTCACCCTCTCCAAAAAGTCCGCACAGGGTCTTGTATATCTCTACTAACCTGGCATTGAAGCATATTTTCTTGAAAGGTTCTTTAGAGGATGATGTTATTGCTAGTAGGGTTCCAATTCTGCCAATGTGGGCCTTCAGTGTACCTTGTCTAACTATGTCCTTCTTAGACATATACTCTTTTTCTAAATCTATCAAATTAATGGGCACGTGATACCTAGTGAGAGGTCCCAAACAAAAAACTTCCCTAATCTCTTCTGGACTGATGGTGATTAGAATTTCACCATCTACTCTTCTCACTACCTTAGTTTCTTGATCATAATTCTTTGCCACGGCTTCAAGGAGATCATAATCCATAAAAACATTGGGGGCCACTAGCTTTCCTAGGTCAAAATTCCATATTTTGGCATGTGGACCAAACAGTTTTCTCTCTGCAAATGATTTCTTAAAAAAATTTAAACCAGTTTACGAGCTATGAGCATCCCAGACCCAATTACCCTTATCGAACAATCCATCTACTATCCTCAACTTAGGGTTTAATGAGGTCAACTTCTTAACTTGTATTATTTCAATAGTAGACTCAGGAAGTAACTCAAGCAAATCATCATGTACATTTCTATCCAAATAATTTTCCTGACTTGAAAATCCCTTCTTCAGAGGTATCTTGGATTATGCTTTTCAGTACTAAAAAAACTTACAGAGATGACAATGTAACTACTTACTTGAATTCAGTTCTCCTTCTCTCTAGATTTTTGCAATTTCTACGTGAACCAGTTGTTTCACAATCTTGCCAATTTCAGCATGGTCTTCTTAGTAATTACTTCTACTCAGAAAGGCTCGAATCCTTTGTTCATGTAAGGTAGAAATGAGAAAATCTTCTGTATTATACTCTATTTTTCCTCACACATGAAGCTTTCATGTCTAATTAATACACAAAGTGGCACCACCTTCTACATTTAAATCTGTGCCATCAATCTTTGAAAATCCTACGATCAAGGGATGTAGAAAAAGACAACTTGGCATTCCACTTGACAAGTTGGCCAATCAATCCAATGAAAACTGACCATGTACATAGCCCTGTCCTTGATGGAATTTCCATCTGGACCCACTAGTGATTGAGGACACATGTCGATAGGTCATTACTTCGCTATACATAAAGAACGAGCACCTTTCCATAGTGAAGCAGCGATAGCCATTGATTCGATCTTGATCTTGTGGATGACATATTATTGCATTGCTTTGAAGAATAGTGGTGGGCCCTTATTTTCTACCTCACTATACATATCCTCTAAGCTATTCTTCATGGTGAGATAGCAATGGTCGTTGATCTGAGACCAAATCAAAGGTAGAGAAACTGCATAAAGTACCCTGAAGAGTGGTGGGTCCCATACTCGCTATGTCGCATAGAGTCAACAAATTGCAACTTTTCATAGTGAGATAGCGAGGACTATTGATTCTAGTTTGATCTGACAATTAGAATCCCTCATATGCTTTATGAATGGGGCGTGCGTCCAGGGCATTGGTGATGTAGGAAAATCTGGACTACTGGCAACAAGCCAAACCTTTCTTAAATCTTAGTCACCTTTCCATGTTGCTTGAGGTCCCACCATGTGTTCATTTCATGGTGTCTTGCTATGTTGCTAATGATGAGATGCTAAAAAATTCCAATAGTGAGGTAGCAAACTCTAGTGATTTCAAAAAAACTTGATGTTGGAAGAATAAAAACCAATCAAATCACCATCGCCTTTATTAACTGCTTCTGACAATAGTAGTTATTACTCATCATGCCACTTGGACAAAGTACAATTATCAAGAAACTTGAAGGTCACTGTGCTCTTTGATTTCATGACTACTCACTACTTCACTAATGGTGGAATGCTTTTTTTTTCAATAGCAAGGTAGCAAGGCATCGAAAAACTTTTGTTCTAGCACCGTTTTCTAGCTATCTTTTACTAGGTCCCTTTTCTTGCCTGACAAGACTAACACGATGCATGTGACTAAATTTTTTTCTACAACACAAATCCCCAACCGCTATCCCTTTTATTTTATGGTCCCATTCTTTTAGAATTTTCAGTGCTCGCTACTTCGCTATGCATAAAAAGTGCACATCTTTTTATAGTGAGATAGCGATAACTGTGGATCTTTCCAAATTGGACAGTGGGAAACATGAGAGAAAAGGATACCCGGGAGGCACGAAATAAAAGGAAAATAGAATATTCACCCAAGTTCCCTTTTTAAAAGATTTCGTGCCCAAAATTTTTAAAAGGACTGAGACATAGGGTTTTAACAAAAAAATTCAAAGGCTAACAAATGGATGATTAAATCAAAAACCCTAGTCACCACTAATGGATTCCAACCTGCTTTTTATACTTGGAAAAAGGAAATTTTGTCATTCAAAAAATCATACCAGCACAAGTATAATGTTATTTTGTGTCTAGGCACACAACATGCCCTTTTCCTTAAAGAGACTCATCCTCAAAGCTAGTAAAAGTTAAAATGTTGAGTAACACTTTTACTATACAACTTCACAAATGTATAAAATGGGGCTTCTTTCTTAAAATATTGGCTCACATGAATTTTTTGTCACAATTTTTGAAGTCTTGGCAAATACTTCATAATTGAGTAGTAGATCATCTATTGCAATTGCTTTTATTTCACCTTCCAAAATTAGATTGTTATCTTTAGCATCAATTTTGCCTCTTCGGTAGCAATCCTTCTAGGTTTTAATATTACTATACATTATGCATTTGTTACTGGGATTTGCTTCTAATTTACTGTGTTCCTACCTCTTGCAGACTTGCCTAGGAAGACACCATGGATCCTTTGTACTACCCCACCAAGGAACACTCAGAACATAGGGTCAAACATGCATGAAAAACTATTTTCTTTTCTTTTAAATAGGAGAATTTTTTTTTCTTTAATTAGGATTGTTGTTTGGAGATTGTAGTGTTGAAGAGTGTGCTCGTTACTTGGAGACAATCAAAACATATGAGAACAAGCTAGCTAATAGTATTCTAGAGCGTATTGACAATGACTATCTATCATGAGTATTCTTCATACCTCTGTTGAATAAAAGTTGTGTACTATTCATGTAGATTCAAAACTTAGAAATATTCATTTCTTTTAGATTGGAATAATAAATATAAAATGATTGAAAGAAGAAATAGATTTTGAAGAACCTCTTTAAATGAATATAAGACATTTGTGTTAAATTGTTTTGTGTTTTGAATAATTTGTATTGTATTTCTAAATGATCAATGGAAAAGCTTTCTTATATCTGCATCCTTGAGTGAGGAGTGCCATTGTATGGGACATGTCTTGTGTCCCTTCATTTCCTTTGCTAATCGCACCTTTTCGTTACAAGTCTTCTAACAATAAGATCAATCAGTATAACATTTTTTAATAATGAAGATTGTATCCCTTCATGATCATTTCTAGATGCACCTTTTCCTTGTTAGATTTGCATCCTTTCATTCAATAATTAATCATCCTTTAGTTATTGATTATAATATTCTCCTTATTGGATGCCAATAGTAATAATCTCACTAGTCAGTGTGCATGAGCTAGTATAATAATATGGTTCATTGGTTCAATAAATCTCAAAGTTTGTCATTTTTTCACTTAATCATTATCATAACATATTGTTGTTCCTCCATATCAGTATCAGTTATGAGTGTTGTATACTTATTATTGCTCAGTCATATGTTGATTGATGTCCTCTTGATTATTTATGTTTATTGATACAGCTTCTCCTGATTTGTGTATCATCCTGTTACATAGTAATCATGGACCATCATTGGATATACATATGATCATTGATCAATTATCACTTGGTTTTTGGTCTTCATAGTAGCTATCATACTTATCAACACTTGGGAACTGGAATACCCATTATGGATTCCTCATTTGCTATTTTCTATCACTCCATATTGATTTAGTAATCAGTTCATTAACCAAATCACTTCTTCTCATGATGCTGATGTGTATTGACTGGTCTTCAACTTCTTCCATGTATGATGCAAATTGATATCTTAGCTACTAGTGAAAATAGTTCTAAATGATGATTTATCCATAGTTGTGACTCTCTAATATGATGATTTATCCATAGTTGTTATTTATCCTGAAGGTATCTATAGACCATTCAATTGAACTATGTATTTGTTGTAGCCTTCCTCCAAGAGGAGGATTCAATTGAACTATTCATCTAGGATTCCACATTTTTCATGCATGTCTACCAGGGTAGTTGCAACTTAAACAAATATATTCTCTCAATATATCTATTTTGTGTATATCCAGCAACCATGGCTTTTGATTACCACATTATGTTCAGGCATCCTGTCAAACAATTCACGTGACTTATCTATGCTTCCATTTTGCAAGCATGTCTCCCAAGGAAAATGCTACTACTTCATCTACACCATTTAAAAAAATCCTTTATGCTTTGATGGATGCCTATAGCTTATCCTAAAGCTCTCATTCAACAATTATGAGATGATCAATCAAGAGGAAACAGTTGAGAGCTTAGAATGACACAATTTTTAGATGATCATATGAAATGAAATGGGCGTGCGAGTAGAAAGAAAATAGAAAGACATTGTGTATAGATGAAGGCATGAAATGTGTTGGTCTAATTTTTTACATATTAATTTTTCTTAGAATCATGGTGAAAAAATCAGATGTGAGCTCTTTTGTTAGGTCCTATGGTTTTAGGTTTTGGTCTTATATTTTGATATCTTTTAAAATCGATGTAAAACCCTAGATCTTTCCATTTAAATCTTATTTTGGTGTCAAAGTCTTAACAGCAGCTGACTCCCACCTATGTCGAGGTCATTGTTGAGTCCTTTTGAAAAATCTTATCCTGCCATTGGATCTTGTTAGAATCAATGAATGTTGCATACTCACTATAAAAAGTTGCAAGGTTGTTTCCTATAGCGATGTAGCAACCATCAGAGAACTATGTCCTAGTATTGAAAGTGAAGTCCGGTGCTGATAAAACTGTATTAATATGAAGGCATTATGGTCACGTGCTATCTCCCAAGATTGTCAGTGTCAAAAAGGATGCACAAGCAGGAATTTGCAAATGGTGTAACCGAAATTGAAGTTTCTCCGGCGACTCTCTAAGTCGCTATCAAAAAATCTATGCAACCTGTCGATAGCGACATAGCAAGTGCCCGAATTTTAAAGGAAGCAGCATTTTTTATTTAAACTAATGTGATCGCATAAATTCCCATGCAAGTTCATAAATATGTGTTAACAACTTCTCTGACACCAGTATTAATTGACAAATTTTCAATCAATGTGTTTTTGTTCTCTATCACTAGAGTTTTGACTCCGTCGGAAGTCACTATCTCGCTAGTTGGGAAGATGGTGTTTTTGCTAGTAGTGAGGTAGCAACTAGTCGAAGGGTTGTGATGTAGTGGAAATTTTAAAAGAGATGGGCCCCAAAAAAGTGATTTGTCAAAAATAAATTGTACAGATTAAATGACACGGTGGCATCCTACTTAGCATTTATAGGTCAGAAGTTTTGACTCCGTCGGAGCTCACTATGTCTCTATCAGGAAGTTTGTGTTTTTCGTCGGTAGCGAGGTAGCGACATGCCTGAAAATGAAAAACATGGTAGAATCAAGGAAAAATGATGTCATTAGAAATTAAATAATATATATGTGTGCCAGCATGTTAAGCCAGCTTAGCAATAGCAGTATCTTGGATCCACTCCCCATGCATAGAACATGTAAATGATTCTAAATTGTTAGATCAAGCATAAATCGATGATACTCGCTAACTCACTATGGAAAGATGTGTGAAAGTTATGTATAGCATAGTAGCGAGTTGATGACATGTGTCCTCAGTCATCTGTGGGCCCAGTTTGAAATGCCAGCATTGGAGGAAAGGTACAAATGGAGTTATTTTATTAGGTTGACCGTGAGCATATTAAGAGGAAATGTGAGTCAACCCAATTTTCATTCTATGATCGTAGGATTTTTCAAAGAATGATGGTGCAAATTTAAAAGGAAGTATGGTGCCACTCTATTTCTCTATTTTGTGCATTTATGATGAATGAAAGCTTCGCGTGTGAGAAAAACAAAGTCTAATACAAGAGATTTCATCACTTTTAGTCTCACTCAAACAAAGATTTCACATTTTCTGAGCACAAGAGCCTGTTGATTATATTGTGTTAAGCCTGGTAAAGATGTGAAGAGATTCCTCATTTGTTTGAGAGCAATTGCAAAGGTTCAATGAAGAACAAGTCTAGCAAGTCAAGTAAGTATTCACATACAACCTCTGTAGCATTCTAGTTCCTATTATTATGATCAAGATGCCTCCTAAGAAAGCATTTTCTAGGCAAATTAATTATATGGATAGAAATGTCCATGATGATTTGCTAGAATTACTCCCAGAATCCACCACTGAGCCTGCACAAGTCAAAAGGTTAATTTCCTTAAACCCTAGGCTTAAGTTTGTTGATGGCCTATATGACAAGGGGAACTAGGTTAGGGATGCAACAACTACGCAAACTGGTCTTGTCTTATTTAAAAAGTGGTTTTCAAAGAGGAATTTTTTTGCCCCACATGCTAACGTCTAGAATTTTAATTTTGGAAAGCTAGTAGTCCCAAGTGTTTTCATGGATTATGATTTTCTTAAAGCCATTGCCAAGAATTATGACCAATTTGTTAGGGTAGTAAGAAGAAATGATGGTGTGCCTCTGATCTTTATTAGTCTTGAAGAAATTAGAGAGGTTTTTCACCTACAACCATTATTAGATTAGCATGTGCCAATAAATCTGCCAAAACTAGAAAATGAATGCAAAGAAAAGAAGGATGTGATTGGGGGAGGTGCATTGAGGGCGCACATTGGGACAATAGGAACTCTGCTGGTAATTACAGCAGCCTCTGGGGAACCTTTTAAGAAGAATCTTTTCACTTCTTGGGCTATAGAAATATACAAAACCCTGTGTTGTGTTTTTGGTGAGGATGAGTAAGATTTCATGCCAATTGGCCTTATGTATATGATGGTTCAGATTGCTTCTTTCGGTGTAGATGTTATCTTTGATTTTGCCTCCTTTTTGGTTGAGGAAATTCATACTAGTTTAGTTGGAATTGCAAAGGGCAAAGTGGAGAAAACTTTTGGCCACTATTCTCTGTTGATGCATATGTTCTTGTTCAATGGGGTGACATATTTTGGTAATGAGATGGAATTGAATAGAGAAGAGAATGCGGAAGCACTACCAGTCCAGTTGTGGAGTGCGAATATGACCTGGGATGCAAATAATGCTAGTTTTTTCAAATTTGATAGGTATTTTGCTTCTAAATTGAGATGCCTCATATTAAGAGACAATCCTAGAATCCCTGAGGTATTAATGGACCTCCTCAGACCTATGGACAAACCCCATAACTTGAAAGTTTCACATAATTGGGGAGATATCATTCCTTACCCTATGTCTACAGTTTTTAGAATCTATGATTTTAAAGGGAATCCTCATGTCTTGCCTTACCAAGTACCTTTCAAGGTAGGAATGGCTGAAGTTTTATGGCAATTAGGAGGAGTAGAAGAAATGTTTTTGTTAAAAAGGCAACTAGAGTCAATTTTCCCTACCTGCATAGTGGCCCATCAGTTTGTGATTACCAAAGGGGGTTGGCTCTTTTTGCATAAGATTTTAGATCAGTATATGATGGTTGTCTCCCATCCCCATTTTTGTGATTCTGAGGGATTTTTTAATCAAACTTTGAGGCATAGAATTAAGTTGGGATAGGTCAAACATGATTCATATTATCCAGAGTACATTATAAGGAATGAATTCTCATTGCAGGAGCAGGAAACTAAAAAGGAAAAATGGAAAATTTATTCTCGGGTCCTAGAATTCATTCATTGTTTTGATCAGAAATATAGTCCTTTAGATAATGTTAATACAAAGGCTGACAGAATAAATAAGCTCATGAATAACTTCCCTGAAATAATGGAAGCTATGAATGAGAAGAAACGATTTTTTATTGATTCTTATCTTGATAAGGCTATAGAGGTCATGAGGAGGTTGGCTTTCACTCTTAATTTAGGAGTTGGTCAGATAATTGTACAAAGAAGCCTGGTTATACTATCATTCAAAATAAAAGGACTCCTATAGATAACGTCAAGAAAATAATGGGATCCACTAGTGCAACTCAAGAGGAGAGACCTGATGAACCTAGTCCCAAGAGGTAGAAGGTAATGAAAGAAGAGAGGCCTCAAGTTGAGGAATATTGACCCACTCAATCCCCTTTGAGGATTGGAGAAGAATAGCTCACTAGCAAGCAGATTGAACAGATGGGATCACAATGAGGTATCTTTATTACTCAAGCAAAATTAGATGAGGGCAACCCTCCAGAACCTCCCCTACCAAGTTTGGATCTAACAATAGCATACTATAGAGGCAGGGAGTTGGACCCTGTGTTAGAATAGGCAAGTCGTCAATTTTTGGTTGATAACAGCTTCGTGAGATCTAGGGCTTTCTAGCAATTTGCATGGAGGGAAAACATGGATATTTTTGAAGAGAGGTGCAAAAGCCTGAAAATAGAGCATCTAGAAATGGATGAAACTTCCATCTAGAAGCATATAAAAGAGGAAATGATGAAAGAATTTCATAATATAAGCCTTGAGGAGGGGAGGCAAATGGTAAAGGCCTCTAACATTTTATTGTTACCAAATTGGGATATTGTTGATGCTTTAGTTTTTAGTTCTGTTTCAAATAAATTGAATTTGCAAGACCACAATAAAAAGGATTTCTGTGGCACTATATTTGTTGAGGATCAAGCTGCATTGGTTAGTTGGTCATTAATAAGAGGATCTAGAGCCACACCATCAAAATTAGATGAGTCTAGATTGATGGGAAACATAATTGTAAGAAGGGTTGTTCATACCTCACATGTGTAGGCAGCACACTAGAATGTGGATTCATCCAAATTTCTTTTGGCCACTACTAATAAGGAAGAACAAGCTATGTTTGAGTTGCAGAATAAATATGAGATAATTCTTGAGGCCTATAATAAAGAGGTAAAAAGGAGAATTTACCTTGAAGACAAGCTAATGGGGAAGTCCACCAAGCCAAGAATAACATACCCCCATCCTCGAATGGAACCTTTTAAATCCACCCCCCTTGTAGAAATACCAGACGCACCTCAAAGGCGAGAATATTACATAGCTGAGGATTTTGAAGAAGAGAAAAGCAAGCTCTGGGCCTTACATATAGAGCTAAATATGCAATATGAGGATAAGCTTAGAAAGGCTCTAATGTATTTAGTAGATAAAATTGAATGGCCCTTGTTTTATGATTAGTTGGCAAGAGTAACAAGTGTATGGGAGGAACTGAAAACCCATGATGAAACCCTCAAGCCTATTGTTAATAAGTGGGGAAAAAGGGAGAAAGAAATCATCCTTTTATGTTATTTAGTTATAAGGTCTTCCCATGACCATATTGAAAAAGTGTACGATGTTCCTAATGACCTGTCAGATTTTGATAATAGGAGAATTGCTTTGCAACTAAAAATTGTTTCTTATTTAAGGAAGTGTAAGAATTAGAAATTTGATTTATTTCCTTATGCCTTGGATAGAAAGAATAAATTGAAAAATAAGGATGAATGGAGAAAAGAATTAGATGACCTATTCTACATAAGGATAAATAAAGTTGTAAACAAAAAGGGGCATTCTTGGTGGGCCATCACGACAGAGGAATTGGTTAAAGTTCAGTTATTTTTTGATTCTTTGAGACAAGAGTTTGTTGGTTTTGAAAATGAGGCTAACTATATATTAAAGAAGCAAGATGATATCCTATGATTCAGTTGGTCCGATGATGTACAATTTAACACCTGGATGGTAGATATTGCTCCTAATGAGTAGTTAAAAGAAGGTGGTACAAATGATGATGAAGAATTGAAAGGTGAGGTGCAGATCATTGACACATCAGCACCAAATCTAACAGAAGAAGAAGGTGAAAAAGTAATATTGCATGTTCAAGGTGAAAGCAGTGAAAATCCATAGGAAAAAATTGATTTGGAGGTACCATAGGATAACCCTTCATTGGCTAGTTTGGTAGCCACATATTCTAAAGATTTGGAATAGTAGGGGACAAATCAAAAGTTGATGATTTGCAGTAGTAACAGAAACGGGCCTACCCAAAGAGTTTTTGATGCGCTTGGCATTAGGTTATGCTCATTTTTGTCTCTTGTTATGATGTTATTTTTCTTGTTGCAACTCATGTCTATATAAATAAGTTTTCAAAGCAATGTGATGGTCCAAAAACTTGTATAATTTTTGTGTTTCTCAAGAAAAGTATAGACAGTCAGTCCAATAGTATGTAGTTATTTTGAGTTTGCTTCCACTTGTACTCTTTGGTGATATTGAAATGACAGAATCGGCAAGATGTTATGGACTTTTCTTTGAATTCTATTGGTTATTGTATTAGTCATTCAAAAGGATAATACAAAGGGGTATTAACACTATATTTGTGCCACTAATTTCTATCTCCATTTTATGAGTTTGTTTACTTTGAAGTCACTTAAATAAGGTTTAATTGGCTGAATGCAATTTGGATGGGTTGTATGTTGGTTTTATTGTTGCTTATAATTCAAGGAATTATGGAAATGCTTCAGTGAATTAGTAGGGTTTGTGAGCTTATAAAAGGGATATTTCATAAGAAGGGAAATGGGTGATTACAATTGATTTATTCATTTGCAAGTTATTTAAATTAGATCTCCCGCCAATAGTCAATTTTCTGCCCAATGGATAAGGCACTAGTCATGTGAGTTAGAAATGGGCAAGGGTGAATTGTGCTGCTACATATCAAAGCATTTTAAAAAAATCAAAATTATTTCATTCCATTTTGTTTAAAGTTACAAATGCTAGTTACCACTCATTTGCATATAGTTTTTTGAGTCTTAGATAGCCACTAATTCCAGGAATACTTGTAAACTAATAGGAGATTTATAACTAGATTTGCTTATAGGGGATGCATATAGATTTGAGAAGCTTTTAGAGAAAATTTATAAACTGTGTATGTGCATGAGGGTAAAAGATGAGAATCAGAATGAAACTAAGAAAATTTCATACCACAGTTTGCATTAGAATCATCCCTAGGTATACCCGCCTTGGTTTAGTAGAGCCTAAAGAGTAGAAAACCATTTTTGGTTTTGTTGAAGTTGGGTCAAAGTGGTTTATTCATGCAATTACTACTAGGAATTGGCTAACCCTTAGATTGTGTGAGTAATTTCACTGTGATATTGAGCATTTTGTTTCTTAGTAGTTTCAAACACCAACAAAATGGATGGTTTTGGAGCACTCAGCACAGACACTCAGCATTCAGTACATCATCATTCGAGATCAAATGGGTGTGTGGGATTATATGCATAGTGAATAATAAAGGAGGGAATTGAACCCTCCTTGAGGCTCACACTTGTGGAGGTCTACTTCAACAATGGTCCTTCCTATGAAATTGTTGTCTTAAACCTTTCTAATCAGATAATGTGTTATGAGCTCTTCATCAGTGGATGGAACGTGAATCTAGGAGGCAGTTGTGCATCACCTATATCATGACTGTAACTAAAGTTAAGAGCCTCTATTATTGAAATCTCTTCCTTATTTCCCATAGCAAAGGAAATGAATATGGGTGATAGGGAAGAGAATTCAATAATAGAGGCTCTTAACTTTAGTTACAGTCATGATATGGGTGATGTACAACTACCTCCTAAATTCACGTTCCATCCCACTAATGAAGAGCTCATAACACATTATCTCATTAGAAAGGTTTTAGACAACAATTTCACAGGAATGGTCATTGCTAAAGTGGACCTCAACAAGTGTGAGCCTAAAAAAAAATTTATTTTGACCAAGCATTGGTCAAAATTTTGACCAATGTTTGGTCGAGAACTACCAAGTATTGGTCAAAATTTTGACCAATGTTTGGTCAAGAACTACCAAGTGTTGGTCAAAATTTTGACAAATGTTTGGTTGAGAACTACCAAGCATTGGTCAAAATTTTGACCAATGCTTGGCAAAACTTAGGCCAACATGTTTGACAATTTTCAACCAACGTATTGGTCAAAATTTTGGCCAACTAGTAGGCTGGTCAAAATTTTGACAAGAAAAACTTTGACCAATGGGTTGGTCAAAATTGGGTCAAAATTTCAACCAATTTTGGTCGAAAAATGGCCTCAAATGTACTAGTGTATGTTTTTTTAGAACTAGGTACAAAACCAAAGATTCAATCAGAGTAGAACCATTAGCCCTCCATCATATTGAGTCCCACACTCCTAATCTCATCAATATGAACTACACCATCCTAGAGCTAGATGAGAATGACACATCAAATGAGCCTACCACTTCTCTGGTATAGATATTTTATTTCCTCTTAGATGAATGGGCTAATGCATAGTAGTTTGATCTTATGTCATAAATCTTGGAGACATGCCTTGGCACCTATTGTATATCAAAAAATGATGCTCTTGTTCCCAACTTAATGAAAATCAAAGAAGACTAATGGGTTATGAAGTATGTACTTTGATGGATCTAGGAATAAGAACAGATAAGGGGTTGGTGTGATGTTGGTTTCTCCTACACTAGAAAGGTACTACTTCTCATTTAATCTTTAATTTAGTTGTACCAATAATGTGGTTGAGTATGAGGAATTAATTCAGCCAAGTCTTAATTGTATATGGAGATAGCAATTTGATGGCTAATCAAGTGAGAAATCAAAATGTCACTAAGAATGGTTTACTCAAGTCTTATAAACATAGAGTATAGGATTTTCTTGAAATTTTCAATGCCTTTAATATTCAAAGCATCCCTTAGGAGAGGAAATAGACATGCTAAAAGACTTATAGCAATGGGTGCATCTTATGATGTGCCAAGGGGCCTTGAAGATGAGAAGAAATAGAAGATTAAAGTGGTGGTTAGGCCCACTATTCCTAATAATAATATCAATTAGCAGGTCTTTGAATCTAATGCACAAATTGTGAGATTGCATGGCTAGTATGGTGATCAAATCATCAACCTCAACTCGAATAAGTTGCCTAAGGGTCTTATTACCTTAGAGAGAATCTTCAATCCTAATGATCAAGAAAGGGATAGAGTCATGAATCTTGTTGCAAACAAAGATAACCATATGCCAGTTACAGTTACTGATGGAAGGATGCTAAACATGGGGAAGGTATGTTCTGAAACTAAACAAGAAAGTTTTGTTCATCTATGTCAAGAATTTAATGATGCATTTTCTTGAACATATGATGATTTAAAGGGTTTTGACCCAAATTTGTTTCAACATACCATAGATCTAGTTGATAATAATAAGCTTGTTAGGAAAAATCAAAGGCCAATGAATCCCAAGATTGATCCATTAATGAGAAAAGAACTATCTAAATTGATTGAGGAAAATATCATTTTTCCTATTAAGAATTCCTCTTGGATGGAAAACCTTGTCCCTATTAGGAAGAAGAATGGAAAAAATAGACTATGTGTAGATTTTAGGGATCTATTGTCCATTTATGCCCCCCATTTAGCCCATCATTGATAACCAATCTAAGAGATCTTCAATGGGCTAGTTCCTTTGATGTGGGTTAACATTCAATTTGGTTGGTGTTAACATTTCATGTTGACTTGGTCTCTTCATAATCTGAGTTGGCTTGGTTCCTTCATTGGTTGAGTGAGCTCAGATTCTTCGTGTGCCAAGTTTTAGGTTAACAAACGTATTTGTAGGGGTTAACATCTTGTGTTAACCATTTTTGCTACTTCTAGGAGTGACTTTTCTTGCTTTTGTGAAATCACAAAATTACATGTTGCCTCTTCAATCACATATTAGGAAATGTGTCAACAAATGATTTAGTGCCACATGGTGGATCTTTGTCTTTGTAGATGCTTTTGATCTAATGGTGCTCATATTTTCACACTATTTCTTGGGCCTTTTGCAAAGATGTGATGGTCATTAGATTTAGATGCATCTTTGGGACATTCCTTGCTTCATCCCAACCATCCACTTGATATAAAGAAAATCTTGATTGAGAGTTGTGTCTTAATCTTGTGTTGGGGATTTTCTTGCTACATCTAAGCCATCCAATTCAAATAAAGAGATGTACATCTATGGTCATCATTTTTTGGGCAAATCTGATTTATCCTGCATGGGTCAACTCTGTGATTTTCATAGAAAGTTAACATTGTGTGTTATCCCATCTCACATTTTTTGACAGCAGCACGAATGGATTTGTTGTGTCCATGACATGTTACTAGGACTATTCATTTAATGCAAAGTGTCTCTTTTGGTTTTGTAACACAAATGATGATTCCTCTCCATGCCTATTTAATGGTTAAATTACAATAATGATGATATTTTCTACCACCAAATTCTTTCTTTGGCCCTTTCTATCACTTCAGTACAGCAAGTTGATTTCAAGGTTAGATTTCACTCTGTTATTCATTTATTGTACTCTATAACCTTAACCTTTTTTTGTTGGATTTTAAACTCAAGGTTGTATCTGGGTTATGCCTGTACCCTATAAAGGCAAGTTTTCTTGTTGTTCTCAGGATATCTTTTTTTAGGTTTATTTTTATAGATTTGTCCTATGTAAATGCTTTTGTCTCTTATTCATTAGAAATTGCTACTATCTCATCCATTCCCAGCCAGTTAAAATTGTGCAATCTTGGATGCCTCTTTTCCATTAGATGTATTTGATAATTGCAACACCTTATGTATATGTTCATTATAATTAACTAATCTATTAAGTGAATCTGTGTATTCCTTGCATGGTTATTTTATTTCTTGGCTTCTCTATGGTGTTAAGATTGGAAGAATAAAAATAATGGTATTTCTTGTGAAGTCTATTGGGTTTTAGTGTAGTTTTGGAAAGAAGTAGAACAATGATCTATTTGGTGCATTGTTGCTTTTCCCTTCAGCATTTTAAATTTATGCTCTCCTTTCCCCTTTTCCTTCCAAGAAATAGTTAGGTGCATCCTAATAGGAAGGAAATAGGCCTTCTTTGGAGACTTGATCTCAAGTTGCAAATTTTCACACTTTTGAGATTGTTTCCATGTTACACAAGGTTGCCTTTAGGTAAGACATTAGGAAAGGGTGCAAGCTTTTGCGTGAACAATTTTTGGCACACCCAGTGGGAATACATTCAAGCTTACTATGAAGTCAACTAGTTTTTTGGTGTTGAAATAAGGACTTCAACTTTTATCCTAAGAAGATAGTACTGCTCTTAGCATTTCATCAAGTACTTGGTGACTCCATATCTACATCTTGGTTTCTAGACCAGAATTGCTAAGATTCATGCCCAAAGCTCAAACAAGGGAATCTTCTAGAGGTACATTTCAATATACTAATATTTCATTTTAAATCCTAGAAGAAAAAAGAATAGGCTCTCTCTATCACCAGTTAGGAGTTCAGTAGTAGCACATACACCTGCAAGATCTCTTTCTACTCCTCCTATTGATAGATCATAGCCTAGGGTACCATATGTCCATCTGAATAGATAACTTTTTCACATGGCCCAACCTAGAGTGCATACTTTTGGAACCTTTAATGGTGGGATTCCCCTTATTCTAGCTCAAAGGCATGATATTCCATTATCTGCTCTTAAAAGTCTACCTAAGTTCATTGGTGAAACTTTCATTTTGCCCTTGGAGCACATCCAAGAAATTTTCAATGTTAGTAATATTCATGGTATCATTGAAGATGATGTTGCTGTTAGGATCTTAGCCTCATCATTAAAGGGATCTTTACAATGGTATAGGGGATTGCCCCACAATTCCATCAATAATTGGGATGAGTTAGGAGAAATATTATACAAACACTTTGAAGACAAGAGTGACAATTTCTCATTGTTGGAGCAGCTGACAACAATTAAAAGAGCACCCCATGAATGCATGACTGATTTTAACTATAGGTTTTAGAAAAAAAAAAAGTGGGATAGAATTCCTGCTACAGTAAAGCCTCTTCCTAGTAATGTTTTCTTGCATTACATCAGAGCTTTTGATAGTGAAATTGCATCTACATTACAGACAATGGGAGGAGATACTCTACCTGTTGTATATGAATTTGCTACAAGAGAAGAAAATAACTTGATTCAAAGTGGAAAATTGGCTCCAAGGCCTCCAACACCTCTATTTCTAGATATGCCTCTGCATCAACCTATGGTGGCTCCTATTCTAGTTGCATCTACAAGTCAACCTCTTATTGTTGATCCAATAGTTTCCACCTCTTCTATAGGGATAACTTTAAGAAATCCTCCTTTAGAAAAAATTATAAAATTTTGGTGAATCGAGTGTTAGTTCATTGGAAAAAAAAAATCTATTGACGAATTTTTATTTTTGGTAGGAAATTTTTTTATTTGATTGGCGATTGTTTTTCAATCATATGAAAATTGTATAAAATCCTAGCAAATCTTTCATCATTGATGAAAATTTTGGAAAAGGTACACATACCTAGAAATAATGATTTCATTATTATTATTATATGGAGGCTAATTAATTATCAAACTTTAAGGTTAAATTTAGCCCACTTTTATCATTACAATTTCTCTCAAAATTATTGAATGGTGGTTTGGGGGAAGCACTCCTATTATTTTTAACCATTGGATGATCCTAAATCAATGACCTAAATCCTATTTCAAGTCAAACTTTTAAAATGATATCAAGTTTTACATAAATTTTCCAATGTAAAGACACGTGTCCCTTATCAAATCTATATCACGACAAAGTGAGAAAGGATAAAAAAGTTTCATGAAAAGTCTTCAAAATAGAGGCACATGTCAAATCTACATAATTAATCTATAGTGTAACTTAAAGTTTTACCAAATATTGGTGAATATGACTATCAATTAAGACAAGCCTTGAAAATTATAGGAAAAAATATTTAATTTACTACATAGAAAAATTAGACTCCATTGGTGAAGTCATCACTAAAATATAAATACTTCTCTAATATTATTGGCGATTAGCCTAACAATGGAACCCAATTTTGGTAAAGTGCAAGCGACATGAACACCACAAAAGTGCAAAAAAAAAGCAAAATTTGGGGTCCCCGATGAGTGAGATTAGCCAATTGGAAAATATTAGCCACTAAGGTTATCCTTGCTCTTCTAGTGGGATAGATAAACTTGTGGCCATGATGCAGGTTATGATGCAAAGTATAGATAAGATTAGAGATCATAGCTCTACTATGGATACTAAGTTCCAAGATCAAAGCTTAAGAACACAAACTATTAAACAGGCTATTGGTCAACAAAATTTGTTAATTCAAACCCTTATAAATGATGTGGCAACCCTCAAAGGACTACAATCCCAAATTGTTAGGTCCCCTCAACCTTGCAATCAATATCTGCAATCAAATAAGGAAACACATCAAGGACAGGTCCATGGGCCCAAAATAAATCTTTCAATGATGTGACCTATGCAGTGCCAAATTAGTCACAAGAAATTATTCATTAGAATAACCTCACTCAACAATATCAAAGGTACACGTATGGTTATCAACCCAATGATCAAGGTGCATTTTCTTAGGCCTTGATTGTACAAGAGGAAGCAACAACTTTAGGACAAAAGTATGATGTAAATCAATCAAATGTTGGATATCAAGCTTAGACACAAGGAGGTGCTTCTTATGTCATCTTTGGTAGGGAGGATTTTGGTGGTAGAGGTTAGAAGAACAATAGTGTTGTAGATATGCATGCCATGGATCCAAGGATAGAAAATAGGGAAGCTACACTAGTTCAAAATTAGAATAAAGGACAGAGTTGCAAGAAGGTAGAGGAGTCTAAGATTGCTCCTATATCAACAAAGTGTGGATCTTCACATTCTACCATCAATGGACAACCCTACAAGGAGGAAAGTCAAAGTAAGAAAATGAAGCCTTCCCCCTTTTATATCTCTTTAATCATGGGAGATAAAATAGTCCATAATTGCATGATAGACTCTAGTTCTAGTACCTTAGTCATGCCTAGGAGGATTGTTGATCAACTAGGCATAATGTATAAGCGTATGACTAATGTGATTACTCATTTTGATGATAGCTCTTGTAGAACAATATGAGTATTCAAAGATTTAGAAGTGACCCTACATGCATGTCTTAACTACACTATTCTACAAGACATAACCATTATAGATCTCCCTACACTATTTGTCATCTGCTTATCCAGAGACTTCACTACTAAGATTAGCAGTGGGTGTATTGCTACTAATTGGTCCTAGATGTTCTTTAGAACTAGAAATGGCACAAAGACCTTCATCATAGTAGAGGCATTCAATACTAATCATTTTGAGCCTTACATGATTGACCCTGCAAACATGAATCATACTCTCTTCAATAGAGAGGAAGACCATTTGGATGATTTGGATCTATTCAAACATGTGGATGAAGTTGAACCAGGAGTCTATGTTATCCATGAATGAGATCTTGTTGTACCAAGTCTAATACAAGGAATGAAGGAGCAGTAGGGGAAGAATATTTTGTTAATGCATGAAAAGGATGAGATGGAAAATGCTCTTTTTGATGAGCTCCCCAACCTTATAGCTGAAAATAAGGAGGTTCTACTCAAGTCAACACCAGCTGAATTCTTCGAGCAATAAGAACAAATAGAGCAACTAGAGGAAATACTGATCTCTCAAAGATTTGATGATGATATTTTTGTCTTCAAAGATATAAAAGATGATTTAATTCATTAAGGTGAGAAATATGAATACAAAGATGACCCACCTCTTATGTCAAACTCTAGTGGAGTGTGGTATTATAGTCAGCCACATGATCATAAGAGGATGATGCTTGAACATGTCAAGAATTCCAAAGTAAAAAAGAAGGGAAGCTACTTTAACAAGCCATTCAATGGCTTTGTTTGACTTACCCTTCATTTCTATAATTCATGTACAAAGTAGAGTAGGTATTTTTGTTGGATTTACAAGTGGAAAAGAGAAAACTTTTGTTGGGGGGGGGGGGGGGGGGGTGGGGGGTTGAGTTAGGAATTTAAACTTGGATCTATTAAAATTTCACCATTCATGTATCACATGCATTAATAAATTGAAACAACATGTAAAACATATGCATCAGTCATGTAAACATGTAATCAAGCACTCACATAACACTAGATATGATTATCTAAAAACCCTTCAAGTGAGAAGGTAAAGTTGGGGTGGAGATGACACCCATAAATCTTCACTACTATAGCAATAAAGTCTATCCAATTAAGGTTACAATGGGTTGACCATGAATCATTATCTGCCTTATGAAAGGCCTACTCTGTTAAAGGCTTACAAAGACTGTTAATTCCCACCTTGTTAGAAGATTTTAACACCCTGTTAGAAGTGCTCCTAGTTAGAGGACTTCAACTTAAAATTAAGCAAGCACCCTATTAAAGGATTTCATACAACCTATTAGGACTACTTTATCAAGAGATTTAACTAAAATCACCTGTCAAAGTGTCTCAGCATAGATCTTGCGGTTGGCACTTGCTTGCCTAATAACAGATCACCTATATCCAATCTCTAATTGATCCTTCACAATCTAATATATCAATGGTGTATCATTTTCTATCCTCTGTTCTTCTCTTAACTGATTCTGCAATTCACTCTTACTGCTAAGTCACCTTGAATACTCTGCAAACTGTCTTGTTCACTCTTCCAATTTAATCATTCACCCTTTGTGCACTATTCTCATCATAATTAAAATTTTAGGGATTTATCCTCCTTAAGAATACCCTGGTGGCTTAAGGTTAATTATGAATCTACGGCCAAGATTCATCCTTTTTGTCACTTAAACCTTTCCATTTTCTGATTGGCTACATGCAATTGCATAAGGAATCTGCATATAGATTCATCCTTATCTCTAAAAGATCAAAATATATCCTTAAGTCAGCTCAAAAATGGTTTACATAGTTGTTTGTGCCATTACCAACAAATATGTCCAAATTGTCTCACTCAGCATATGAAGTCTCTGATGTTTGGCATACATTGTATTTATGCTTCTGGCTTGGCACCTGAACTACTCGGTATCTACTATTTACTCGGCATGGTCTATCTACTTGGTACTTGATTGACTTGACACTCATTGCAACTTGGCATGGTCTAATGTTTGTATGTTGTGCTCGAATGCATTACTAGTTCAGCATGAACTGAGTATATGGTTTAAGTGTGTTTATTCTCACTTGTCAAAACTAATCTGAGATCAACAATCTCCCTCTTTGACATGAGTGTTAAAAACACTTAAATGTACAATGTTCTGCTTAACTTCTCAAGCATAACATATCCATGGCTTGGCTTATATATACAAAAATTCAAAAAAAAATTAAAATTCTACAATAACCTCAAAATTCATAACTCCCCCTAAGTTAATGTTTTTGTTTTGTGCTCATAATTTGTGCTTCCTTCTGACTTCAATGCACTATATTTGATATTCTTTCATCTGAGATGCTCTGCCATAGTTGATATCTGTATCTATTTACTACTTTTGCTTTCAAAAAATGAATCTCAAAAATATTTCAAAAATGTATATCACCCCAATGATATAACTTTGTTACTAGGCTCCCCCTTTGTTATTTATTCCTTGCTTTTATTCTCTTGTTTTATTCTATGCTCCCCCTTTCTTTAGTATCTTCTTCTTGCTTTATCTCTCCCCCATTGTTTATCTGTCTGAATGTCTACTATTATTTATTCTCCCCCTTTTCTTTATCTCTCCCCCTTTTTGACACTTATGTCAAATGGGCTACACACGTATAGTGTGTTTGTCCAAAAATGATTTATGTACCTCCATTATGATTTTAAGAGCTACTTCCCAGTTGTCACATGCAACATCCAATGACCTGATTTGGATAGCAAGCTTAGTAGCAAGGTGTACTAGGCCATCTAGAGTAGAAAGATTGGGGTCTTTCTTCAGTAGAGTTTTTGCATAACCTAGTTCCTTATGCATTATTTCCATGTGTGGGGTGAGGGATGCCTGAATACATGTCAATTTGGCTCTTATACTAGCCTCTTCTTCTATTAGCATAGCTAATTAACTTTATGTTTGAAGTAATGTATGAAAATGCTTCTCACTCTAACTAGGGTTTTGAGGTAGCCTTGTACTTGATATGTCTAGATTTCTCTCATGATCAAAATATGATGTTGGGTCTCTTGGGTGAAGAGTATAGGATCACACAATTTGGTGTATAATGAGAATATATTCTCAAGTACCTTCTTCACATCCTCAACCTTTGTCTCCAATGCAACTTGAGTGAGTGCTATATCACCAGATATTTTTTCATTTACCTTGCTCTAGAATTTCTTTTCAGGCCACTTTAAAAAGTTTAGCATTAGTATCAATGTCTTCATTGTTGACCTTTTCTACTATATCTAACAATCATTCTAGTAGTTTCTTGGTCTCTTCAAGAGTTGGCAGGCTGATTGCATCCAAAAAGATGTCTTTAATGTCTTGAAGTCCTTACCTCTACCTATGTTCTCTCCTAAGCATTTCTGGATTATTTTTCTTCTCTAAGGCTTGTTGCAAAATGTCTATTTGATCTAGTGTCAGTATATCATAATCAAACTTAAGAATAAAAATCTCTTCATCAAGAGAGATATCTCCATAGTGAGTTACCTTTTCAACTTTTGAAGAGCTTGAGCCTAGCACTGAGATTTACAGCTTCTGAAGAACTTTTGTATGAGAAGTTCCACATGTAGGTAGAGTTATCAATGCCTGAATGGCTTCTTGCTCCTTTACCTTAGGTGTTTTCTCACTCTCTTCATATTTGATCTTACCTATCACGATGACATTAATAGTACCTTGTCCTTTTGCTTTAGGTACAGAGGAATTTATCTATCTTGCTTCTTGTTGTCCAATAGTATGGTCTTTTTCTTCTTCTCTAGTCTACCTCTACTCCACTATGTCAACTTTAATAGATATATCAACCTTAGTAGGTGTAACTACTATTTTTGGTTCAAAGGTTGTACTTGATTAACTAAAGGGATGGCAAAAGGTGGTTCTTATGGATTCACCTTGTCCCTTGTAGCATTAGTTACTACCTTTTGGAGCTCGTCCATACTAACCAAAACTAGGTTATCATGTAGCTTGGCTTGCAGTGTAGATTGGTGTAGTATCTTCTTTAGATCTTCTGTAGTAAAGGGATTTATGTTCTAAGATAAAAGATCAAAGACATCCTTTACAATAGCATTTTTAGTAGACTTGATTGTTTCATGTGGGGGACTAACACTCGACACTTGTGTGTCTTGCACACTCTGTTCATCTTGTTGTTGTTCAATTGTTGCTTTGTCATTAGTTTGTTTTTCAGTTTCCTTCCCCACTATATCATCTTTCTTATCATCCTTTTCTTTTTCATCATCATCACTATCTTCTTTTTCATCAAGTTTACCTTTACAAGGATTAGCTTCTCCTTGTTTAATAGTGGTCAAGCCATAGATAAGTTTCCATATTTGGGTAGATTTCTTGACCACATCTTCAATATTGTTTTGAAGTATGTTGAAGGCTCTATACTTAGGTGTAAACCTAACTCCATATTTCTTAGTGGCCTTAGCAATCTACCCTTTTGTCAGTTCTAGCATTACTTGGGCCAAAGTAGTTTCCCTTATTTGTTTTTTCAAATTTAAATAGTAATGTCATTTTTGCTCAACTAAATCATATAATTTCTTGGGTACTAAGTTAGCAAATTCTAATGGTGTAGTCTTAAATTTAGACATCATTGCATATAGAGCTTCTTCTACTAACTTATGTTCTTCTTTTTCAATTTCTCAAAATCAATATGCTTTAATCTAGACAAGTTTGCATTATTCTTGACATTTTCACACAAATTTTCAATATTAGAAAGTGGTTTGTGACTTACCACTTTGAATTGGCTTATGTCATCCGATTTAGTCCTTTCTTCATCCGAATCCAATTGTGCAACATATTTTCTTCTTTTTCTCTTTTGCACTTCACCTTCTTGCTCTATTTGTTTGGATTTCTCCTTGGCCTTCTATGTTGTGTCTCATGTGTTGGCTCTGGTGGTAGGTTTTGTTGGCTTGGCTAGGCTTGGTTTGACAGTTTTCTTTTCCTTAGCCACTAGTTGTGCCTTAGCCTTTCTCTTCTTTGGCTCAACATGTGTTGGTGCTTCCTCGGCTTCTTCTCCCTTAGCACCTTTTATTTCTTCTTCTTCCTTGTCCTCTCCCATGCCTTGGGTTAATGCAAGAGGTTCTTGTGTTTTTTCTTGTTCTTCCTCTTCATCCTCTTCATCTCCTTCCTCTTCTTCCTCATCTGCACCTTCACCAAATTTAGCCTTTAGCTTCTTTACTAGCTTATCTTTCTTCTTAAGTGTAGAGGCAATTTTCAATTCCATTTCAATCTTTGATTTCATCACAACATAATTCCCAAAGATTTTAGCAGTCTTGTCAATTTCCTCTTCTAGGAGTGTTGTGATGGCTACTAAAGCTTCATCAACATTGATTTCATATCCAAGTGGCCTTAACCATCTGACCCTTGGTGTGGAATACTAGTTAAAGGTGTAATCAACATCAACTAGAAAGAATATATCATTATAATAATGCTCAACCAATGAAACAAATATCCTCATTCTTGCCTTCATTAATTTCTTAAAATCTTCAAAATAACTTGTCATTAATGATTCAAAATTTTCTCACATTTGTTCAATGAATTCATTAACCTACACAGCTATTGACCTGTTTATTTTCTAGCTTACTATACTAGAGGAGGTAAATTTATTTTTCACATAAAATAATATATAAACAAGTATTGAACCAAATTTACATTAAGCACTCTTGGTTTTTCTGATTGGTCCAAGATTTTCCATCAATTGTTGTAGTTGAAGCTTAGCTAGCTCATAAGTATGATCATTCTTCACAATATTGTATCCAACATCTACTACAATATAGGGTACGCTATCCAACTTGCTAGATCGATAGAATTTGTGGGAAATTATCCTAACAGCAAAGTTTAACAATGGATTAGTAACAGTAACTATTGTCATGCCTCTTTTGTTCAATTTTGCCCCTGTGTTTTTCTCTATCACTTCCTTGGAATCACTCCTCAAAGTCTTGGGCTGATCTAGGGTTGGGTAGCCAGTAACCCTATGAATTATTCTCTTAGTGATCTTAATTGGTCCACCCTCTAACCATAAGGATCCATCACGTATTCGACTCAACACAATTCTATTCCATTCAATTTTGAATACATTGGGAAAATCTAGAGCACATGTCAAACCCTTCTTCTCAACAATTTTATACTCTTCCTTCAGAATACCATTTTCACATAATCTATCATATGCTTCTATGATTTATAAGTCCCCAATGCTACCAATTTTGCAATTATAACATCTCCTTACATCTTGTACCATTATGATATTCAGCGGGATAATAGATAAGGCACCAAAAGGATCTTGTTTGTATGCTATGTCAAGGATGGCCTTAAAAATAGGTTGTTTGACTTTGTTACTAACAACCTTAACATTTAAAACCTCTTTCCCTTCTACATTCTTAAAACTAGATGCTATTTGTCAAACTAGGGTTTATGCAAATTAAAATTGTGTAGCTTGGCTTGTGATAAATTCCTTCTAAAATCTATAGAACTGGTGTAAGATAGCTGTCAAATTCTTTGCAAATGTTGTGAACAAGTTTTTGAATTGCCTCTCACTTTGCTCACTCTTTTCTCAAATTTGAAATGATGAATAATGAGTGAAAAAGGATCATATACCCTTCAAAACCCTTGCATTTAATGTTTAGTGCTTATATAGTTGTAAACTCGGCATCAAATCAATTTCAAAATCACTCGGCATCCATTAATATTATCATCACTCGGCAGCTACTATAGACTCAACATCAACTAAATATTCTAGTAGTTTGGCATCTACTAGCATTCCACTTGAAATCCATAGGAGACATTTTATTGTATTTACAACAACATCTTGCATCTTCTTTCATGCTAATGTATTCTTTTCAGTACTATCATCCCTTTTTGGAACTAATGTATGATATAGCACTTGAATATCAGTCCCACATACCTCTTATTTGTTCAATTTGATGAGGTGTGATCACTTGAGCCATTGGGTGAAGTGATCCCTTCTAAATTTGATGTGCTACAAGCTTCTTTCTTTTTTCTATGTCTTATTCATCTCATCTCTTATGTGTTCAACATCTACCTTTCCCTTGCCTTTATCAAATTCACAACTTGGTGCCTTGGACCTAGTTGGAGAGTGCTTACTAATGTGACCAGTTTTCAAATAGCTAAAACATGTAGTTTGACTCAACCATCTTTTGTAATTACCACTGAAGTGTATTCTGATACAATCCTCAGGAATATGTCCATATTCTTAACAATAGTGACAACTATATCTTGTATTGTAATCCCAGTTATAAGAGTTTCCATGGCTTCTTACCTTTGCTAGCTTGTTTGATGACCACATAGATTTGGATCTGCATTCAAAGGCTCTATGTCCATACTTCTTACAGTTGTAGCAATATCCTTCAATTTTTTGTTTATGCATGGTCCTGGTTCTATACTCATGTACCTAATGACCTTTTTTGTTGCACTTATAACAATGAATCATGTTCTTAGGCTTGACATTTTGATTTGCATTATTGCTCCTGCATACATTAGTAGTATGTGCTTTCTTTCCACAATTATGACAAGTAGGATTGGAGTTCTTACCTTTGATGTTTCTTTCTTCAGCAACTTTGGATGATTCTCCTTCTTCAGTGCTAGTGTAGCCCAATCCTGATGTATCTTTGTTGGATCTAGGGGATCTTAGTAATTGCTCAAAGTATTCAGTGGCTTTATTTCGCTTGTTTAAACTTTCAGCAAATTCCTTTTCTCCTTTTAGATCATTCTGCAATTGTTCATTCTACAACTTTAATGTGGTTATATCAATGTCCTTGACATTTAGTTCATAGTTGGTATTCATCATTTGACATAGAGTATCCAATTGCATATTGGAGATCTTTGTTAGCTTTGTGGACTTTGATTCCAATCTATTTGCTAGACTTTCTTCTTCTTCAATCATGGCTTTGTCTTCCATGGCTTTCTTCTTTTGTTCAGTCACCTCATATAGTAGTATAGCTTGTGATTCTTGCTCCAACTTGAGATTTCTAATTTTCTCAGCTTGGATTCTATTATTTTCCATTAGATCTGCAACTGCTACATCAAATTCACTTGAGTTACCATCTAAAAATAGCTTAGTGGTGTCTATCTCTTTGTATAGTGTGTCATTTTTTGCAATAGCAATCTCTTTCCTTCTCTTCATTGATTTCTTTAGTTCCTCTCTTACTTCATTCAATTGATCTAGTAAGAGATGTATTTCAATCTCTTGATTCTCAATAGTCTTTCCCAGCTTGTAGACTTCTATTTCAAGATCTCCCCTCTAAGCTGCAAAGCTTCTCTTTTAGAGAACTGGGCTCTGATACCAATTGTTGGATTTACCAGTGGGAAAGAGTAAACTTCTAAGAGGTGGGGTGATTCAGGAGTTTAAACTTGGATCTATTAAAATTTCACCATTCATGTATCACATTTATTAATAAATTGAAACAACATGTAAAAACATATGCATCAATCATGTACACACATAACACCAGCTATGATTACCTAGAAACCCTCCAAGTGAGAAGGTAGAACTGGGGTGGGGATGACACCCACAAATCTTCACTACTATAGCAATAAAGTGTATCCAATTAAGGTTACAATGGTTTGATCATGAATCATGATCTATCCTATGAAAGGCCTACCTTGTTAAAGTCTTACAAAGACTGTTAAGTCCCAGCATGTTAGAGGATTTTAACACCCTATTAGAAGTGTGCCTAGTTAGAGGACTTCAACTTAAAATTAAGTAAGCACCTTGTTAAAGGATTTTATATAGCCTATTAGAACTACTCTATTAAGAGATTTAACTAAAATCACTTGTCAAAGTGTCTCAGCATAGATCTTGCAGTTGGCACTTGCTTGCCTGATAACAAATCACCTATATCCAATATTTGATTGATCCTTCATGATTTGATGTATAAATTTTGTGTCCTCTATCCTCTATTCTTTAGTTAACTAATTCTGCAATTCACTCTTACTACTAAGTCACCTTGAATGCTCTGCAAACTATCTTGTCCATTCTTCCAATTTGATCATTCACCCTTTGTACATTATTATCATCATCATTAAAAGCTTAGGGCTTCATCCTCCTTAAACAGACTCAGGTGGCTTAGGGTTAGGTATGAATATAAGGCTAAGATTCATCTTTTTTGCCACTTAAGCCTTCCCATTTTCTGATTGGTTGCATGCAATTGCATAAGGAATCCACATATAGATTTGTACTTATATCTAAAAGATTGAAATCTATCATTAAGTTAGCTCAAAAATGGTTTACATATTTTTTTGGCCATTACAAACAAATATGTCCAAACTATCTTACTCAACATATGAAGTCTCTGATGTTTGGCACACATTGTATTTCTGCTTTTGACTCAGCACCTAAACTACTCGGTATCTACTATTTACTCAGCAGTTTAATTTACTTGGCATGGTCTATCTACTCAAGACTTGAGTGACTCAACACTCATTGCAACTCAACATGGTCTAATGTTTGCATGTTGTACTTAATATGTATTACTAGTTCAGCATGAACTGAGTAAATGGTTTAAGTGTGTTGACATTCACTTGTTAAAACTAATATAAGATCAACATTTTTTTAGTTTTCTTGCTTTTCAATAAGTGCATGAGCACAATTTTCTTGCTTGGAGTTGTTATGAGCTTTTTGGAGTTCCCCAAAACTTTTGGCTTTTTCTGGTTATATAGATTTTTGTGAATTTTTAGGTGGGATAATGTGCCATTTCTTGTTGGTGACTCTATGCCCAATGGATTGCTTAAGTCCACTAATCTATGCTTAGTAGGCAAGCATCTCGTTGAGTCACCAAAAATGTTGGCCATTTTTGCCCCTCATTTAGCCCATCATTGATAAATGATCTGAGAAATCTTTAATGGGCTAGTTTCTTTGATGTGGGTTAACATGTGATTTGGTTGGTGTTAACATGTTGTGTTAACTTGGACTCTTCATAAGTCGATTTGTCTTGGTTCCTTCATTGGATGAGTGAGCTTGCTTTCTTCATGTGCCAAGTTGCAAGTTAACACACATATCTACAGGGGTTAACATCTTGTGTTAACCAATTTCACTATTTTGAGGACTGACTTTTCTTGCTTCCACAAAATCGTGAAATTGCATGTTGCCTCTTCAACTGCATATTGAGAAATGTACCAACAAATGAATTAGTGTAGTGTGGTGGATCTTTTTCTTGCTGGATGGTTTTGATCTAATGGTGTGTGTAATTTCATACTATTTCTTAGGCCTTTTGTGAAGCTATTGTTGGTTTTTTTAAACTACCAAGAAACAAAATACTTGATACCAAGATGATGAAGAGAAAATTAGTCTAAGGATTAGCTATTTCCTATACTCAGCTAAGAAGTCTCCAGATCTAGACCCAACTTAGAGAAAATCATATATATTTTCTACTCTTTAGGCTCTGCAAAACCAAGGCAAGTGCACCTGAGGGATAAAATGATTCAAAACTTGATACTATCTTCATAGTTCATTCATTCAATGGAATTCTATTACAATACTCATCCCCTATAGTAGATATTTGGTCATAATTCTTCTCAGATTTACATGTAATTCTAGGTAACAGCAGCTAACTAAAATACAGATATTAAATGTAATCAAGTATTGACCAGCTATAATACTCTTCATACATTTAAAGTAAAATTGATTTTGATTTTAAGATTTTGCTTCATGCTTATTCATGATCTCTTCATATGCAAACTAAAATGATTGATTAGTGCCTCATCCATTGGGATTTAGAGTCTATTCAACTATTTTGACCTGATTGATTATATTACAACTAATATTATTAGCAATCTTCCCTAAAACTCACTTTTATGCATATCCTTCTTTCTACCTAGAAATCCTATCATACGATTGAAGCATTTACTTAATTCATTGAATTAAAAGAAATAGTGATATGATATACAACCTCTTATAGTTGCATTAAATTGAACAAGCTTTTCCCATACAACCTCAAGATAACCAGTCAAAAGAAATGAGACAAGACTAAAAGAAAACATATATGATGGTGATTCATCTTTGTATTAATTCTCTTTGAAAATTATGTAACATTGGAATAATACTTTTAAAAACTCAAGACCAAAAAATCTAATCCTTTGAAGTTAATGTATCTTCAAATTTACAAAGAAAAATCTATCACAAAATTGACATCAAGGAAATATGGACCGAATAAAACTAGCAAAACTAATAAATTGCATAATAGTTTGGACCCCTTCTCTAGCCTTAGAATCTCACTTATATAGTATGAGATGCAACAAGCTTCAAGCCTAGATAGTATTAACAGTTATCTTTATGACAGAGATATTTACAAAAGTTACTATCACTAAAGACAAAAATTGGTGCAACAAAATGATTTGTATCATGAACATTCCTTTTGTGGGAATCACTTCTGTTGCACTTCTTTGTTGATGAGGAGTTTGTGATTGGCTTTGATATAGTTTTCATTGCTCAAAGTATGTGACCATTGGACTTGATTTTGATGGACCTTTATATGATATTTGAAGTTGAACTCGAGGTTCTCCATCCAAGTCACTTTGTACTAACAAACTAATAGTTACATTCAATTATCTTGCTGCCAAGTCATCAGTTTGAACCTTTGTTTTTGTTTCTGTAGGTGATTGTTTATCCTTTTCCTCCTCTACTTTTATTGTTGTATCAGCTATTTGCAACTCATCTTGTTCCAATTCATCTTCATCAATTTTAACTACTTTGCATGTACAAAATCTTCCATCCACTTGTCAAAAAGTGTGTCATCTAGCCAATTGAAACTCAAAATATCATGTTGTTTCTTCAAAACATATTCTCATAGTTTATCTATTTTGATAAACTCCTCCTTTAAAGAATCATCAAATATTTGGACTTTAACAACTTCTTCTATTATATTTTCCAACCATGCATGTCCATTTTCATTTATAACCCTATTTAGCCTAAGGCATAACACATCATTCAATTCCTTGCCCCATTCCTCTTTATCTTTCAATTTGTCCATTTTATTTAGTACATGAGGGAAAAGTTCAAAGTTTCTACTCATATATTTTGAAAGATAATTTATGATTCTCCTCTGCAATGTAGTTCTTTTATTATCAAAATCAGAGAGATCATTAGTCAAGTCAAAATTATTTTCAATTTATTCACAAGACAGACTAATGACTGAGAAATAGAAGAGTGACATACTTGTCCATGTTATTCCATTTATTTACAATTGGCTTTAGAGCATCCTCATTTATTTTTAGCTCATTCTGTATGTTCATTACTCTTTCCAATTGTTCATAAAAAGCAAGCCAACCAATTTTATCTACCAAATACATAATTATTTTTCTCACTTCATCTTCATACTAGATATCTAGTTCCACATGTAAGGCCCAAAGTTTTCTCTTTTCCTCTTCAAAATCCTCTATTGTGTAATATTGAGGTCTCTATGGGGTATCTAGAAGCTCTATAAAGGGATTTGATTTAAAAGGCTCAGTTGGAGGACAAGGATAAGTAATTTTAAGTTTGCTAGATTGTCCTCAGTACCCTATCATCTTATTCTCAAGCTCCATTCTCTTCTGTACTTTTTTATTGTAAGCTTCTAGAACTTGCTCATATTTTTCTTGTAATTCCAATCTTTGCAATTTCTCCTTTCTATTTGTAGCTAGGGTGAGGTTAGTTGATCCAACATTTAGTTCTGCAGCTTCTTCATTTGGGGTATCTTCCACCCTCTTAACAATCAAGTTTCCAATCATGCCAGTATCATTAGGTTGAGAGGAACTAGCTTTGGATCCTCTTCTCATAGACCAAATTACTAAGGCAATATGATCTTCACTAAACTTAGCACCTCTTAGCTCTTTTTTCATCTTTTCATCTGCACTTAACTTCTTTGTAATAGTGTTAAAATCCATTGCATCTGCAATGTCCCAATTTGGCAAAGGCAAAACTCTAGATGATCTTATCATTTTTCTTCCCTCCTCAAGGGTCAAATTTCTAAATTATTGCATCATCTCCTCTTTAATTTGATCTTGTAGAGCTACCTCTTCCATTTTTGGATGCTCTGACTTCCTCTTATTGCACCTCTCCTCAAATTGTTCAATGTTAGTCATCCATGCAAATTGGTAGAAAGCTCTTGATTTGACAAAGCTATCATCTGTAAGAAATTCATGACTAGCTTTCTCTACCATGGGGTCTAACTCCTTTCCTCTGTAATTAGAAATAGTTAGCTCAAGGCTAGGCATGGGAGGCTCCTGAGGATTCCCTTCCTCTAATTCTATAATAGTAATAAAAACTCCCCCTTGGGATCCTAATTGCTCTACTTGCTCCTTAGTAAGTTGCTCATCATCTATATGCAATGGGGATTGAGTGGGTGTGTATTCTTCTATTCGGGATACTTGTTTTTCTTCTATCTTTTGCCTCTTTGGCTTTGGCTCTTCAGGTCTTTCTTCCAAAATAGTATTAGTTGATCCAATTATTTGTTTGCCCTTGTCAACGACATGCTCTTTTTTCTTGATGATGTTGTAACTAGAGCTCCTCTGAATGATCAATTGTCTTGATCCTACTACAGGGGTAAAAGATAATTATTTTATTACTTCCTGGGCCATGTCAAAATAAGAATCAATAAAAAAGGTTTTATTATCATTCATGGCCTCGATAATCTCTCGAAAAGTGATCATTACCTTATTGATCTTATCTACTTCTATCTTTGCATTTTCCAAAGGCTTATAATCTTTGTCAAAATAATTAATAAATTCTAGAACCCTAGAATAAACTCTCCATTTCTCCTTTTTGATCTCTTGTTCCTAGAGAGAGAATTCATTTCTTATTACATCTTTAGGGAAGTAGGGTTGGTGTTTTTTAGTGCCAGTCTTAGCCCACTATCTGAATATGTCAAAAAATCCTTCACTATTATTGAAATGGTCATGAGAGATAGTCATTTTGTATGGGTCTAAGAATTTATATAGAAACAACCAACCACCTTTTGTGATTATGAACTAATGAGCAACTATACAAGATGGGAAAATAGAGCCCCTAGACTGACCAGTCAGTTGTGCTTCTTCCAAACCACCTATTTTCCATAACATCTCAATTATTCCCACCTTAAGAGGTACCTAGTAGGGAAAAACATGTGGAGTTCCTTGGAATCCATATACTCTGAATACTGTTGATACAGGGTATGGTATAATATTTTCCCAATTATGGGAAACTTTCAAACTAGTAGGGATATCCATAGGCCTAATGAAGTCTAGCAATGCTTTAGATATCCTAGGATTATCCTTTAATAACAAGCTCCTCAACCTAGATGCGAAGTATCTATAAAATCTGACAAAACTAGCCTCCTCTACATCCCAGGTCATACCTGCACTCCATAATTAAACTAGCAAACATTCTCTCTCATATTCTCTTGTCAAAACCATTTCCTTTTCAAAGAAAGCAACCCCTTTATACAAGAACATATGCATCAATAAAGAATTTAAAAAAAAAAGGTTTTCTCATTTTTTCCCTTTGCAATTCCAATTAGACCTATGTGAATTTCTTTTGCCAGTTAGGATGCAAATTCAAAAATAATATCCACACCAAAGGAAGAGATTTGCATCATCATATACATAAACTTTATTAGTACAAATCCTTGTTCATCTTCACCAAAGACCTTGCACAAATTCACGTAGATGTCTATGGCCCTAGAATTAAAAAACTATTTCTTGAAAGGCTCTTTAGTTAATGCTATATCAAAGGTCAAATTACCAATTGTGGCCAAGTTTCCTCTTAGTGCCTCTGGCCTAATTTGATCTTTACAAAACAAATACTCCTTTTCCAATCCCTAAAAATCAATGACCTCATGATAATATGTGGTTGGGTCCATTCCAAAAACTTCTTGAATTTATTCTACAGTGATTTTCATTAAACATTCTCCATCTATTCTCCTCACCATCCTAGATATTGGGTCATAGTTTTGGGCTACATATGTGAGGAGGTTTGAATCCATAAAAACCCCAGGAACTGCTCCTTACCTAAGTCAAAATTCTAGATATTTCCATGGGAAGCAAACAATTTCCTCTCTGAAAACCACTTTTTAAATAATTTTAGCCCTGTTTTAGAAGTTGTGACATCCCTAGTCCAATTTCCCTTGTCCAACAAACCATCTGCAATTCAGAGTCTAGGGCTTACAGGACCAATTTTCTTTATTTGGGTGGATTCATTAGTAGATTCACTCAATTGTTTAAGAAAATCATCATGGATATTTCTACTAACATATTCTACCTTCCTAGAGAGACCCTTTTTTGGAGGCATATTGGAATATTAATGAAGAGAGAACAGAATTCCCTTAATTATAAGTAGATTGAGATACTTAGTTGGCTTTTCATATTTTTCTCTCAATGTTGTAATGAATTGCTGACAGAAAATTTTATAGCTTAACTAGGCTAAAACCAGATTCTTCAATAGGTTTAAGCTCTAGAAAATCACAGGATGAAAAATCTTGACTACTTTCACTATATTACTTACACTAGTTCACATGAGGATCTTTAATTCCCATAAATGGATTGTAGAGAAAATAGAGTGGCATTCCCATTCAAATTTGAAAATAGGCCCTCAATTTTTGAAAAATTTGATTATTGAGAAATAAAACATTTTATGGCTTGGCTTCAATCTTCCTAGTTGGTGCTCAATCCAATTAAGTATTACCACATGAGCTTTTTCTTTCCTTGTTGGCAACTTACATAGGATCCATTTATGCCTCTAGACACGTGTTATGTTCTTGCTATGTCACCAAGGGTAAAAGTCGAGCAACTTTTGTTGGCAACAAAATGACCACTATCGATCAACCTTGCATGGGACGGTAGAACACATGATAATTATATTATACAAAATGTGTAGCCATAGCACTTCCTTCAGTCTCTATGTTTCCAAGGGTAAAAATCTTGCAACTTCCTTTGGCAACAAAATGACCATCGTCAATCGTGAGAAGATCTAATGGTGCGGACCTTATTCTTGAAACCTCACTTCTTCTGGCTGGGTCCTGCAAATAAGGATTTCCTTTTTGCAATGTCACCAAGAGTAAATACATTGTAATTTCTTTTGGAGACAAAGAAACAACCCTTGATCATAAGTAAGATCAAGGGTTATCATTAGTTAATCAATTTTTCCAACAAAATGCATAAACCTGTAGAATATTAGGATAAAATCTTAGGTTAAGACCTTTTACAGGAACTTAGGAAAATATTGGATAGTATAATCAATGTTTGAAAAGTGCATAGGAAAAAAGAAGAAAAAGTGTTAAAAAGAGTTTTCCCATGCATCACCCTTTTTTAAAAGAAACACCATGCAAACCTAACTCAAAGATCCTCTAGGGCAATTTTTAGTTACTGGAAAAATAACATAACAGAATTAGGGATTTTTTTTAGGTCAACAACAAATCAAAAAACCCTAATTTTTAAAAAAGAACTAGAATTTTTGCTAAGGATGTATCAAAAAGCATATGTGAAAAATCAGGCCAACAGATGCGATGGCCATCAGATTTAGATGCATCTTGGGGAGATTCCTTGCTTCATCCTAGCCATCCATTTGATATAAAGAAAATCTTGATTGAGGGTTGTGTTTTAATCATGTGTTGGGGATTTTCTTGTAGCATCTGAGCCATTCAATTCAAATAAAGAGATCTACATCTACGATCATCATTTTTTTGGTAGATTTGATCTATCCCACATGGGTCAATTCTATTTTTTTCACTGCAGGTTAACATTGCATGTTATCCTATCCCACATTTTTGATAGCAGCATGAATGGATTTTTTGAGGCCATGACAGGTTACCAAGGCTATTCATTTAATGAAAAGTGGCTCTTTGGGCTTTGTAATGCAAATGATGATTCCCCTTCATGCCTATTTAATGGTTTTGCGATAATGATGATCTTTTCTGCTACCAAATTCTTTCTTTGGCCCTTTCTGTCACTTCACTACAACAAGTTGATTTCAAGGTTAGATTTCACTCTGATATTCATTTATTGTTCTCTATAACCTCAACTTTTTTTGTTGGTGTTTGAACTCAAGGTTGTATCTGGGTTATGTCTACACCCTATAAACACAAGTTTTGTTGTTGTTCTCAAGATCTATTTTTTCAAGTTTTTTTTTTTACAAATTTATTCTCTATAAATGCTTTTGCCTCTTATTCAATAGAAATTTATATTGCCTCATCCATTCCCAACTAGTTAAAATTATGCAATCTTGGATGCCTCTTTTCCCTGGATGTATTTGACAATTGCAACACCTTATGTATATGTTCATTATAATTAACTAATCTATTAAGTAAATCTATGTATTCCTTGCATGGTTATTTTATTTATTGGCTTTTCCATAGTGTTAAGATTGAAATAATATAGAAAATGTTATGTCTTGTGGAGTCTATTGGATTTTAGTGTAGTTCTAGAAAGAAGTAGATCAACAATCTATTTGGTCCATCACCACTTTTCCCTTCAGCATTCTAAATTTATTTTCCCCTTTCTCCTTTTCCTTCCAAGAAATAGTTAGGTGCATCTTGATAGTAAGGAAACCAACCTTCTCTAGAGACTCAATCTAAAGTCACAAAGTCCCTCACTTTTGAGATTCTTTCCATGTTACATGAGGCTTCCTTTAGGTAAGACTTTAGGCAAGGGTGCAAGCTTTTGTGTCAACTAGATCTTAACTGAGCCTCCCTTAAAGATCATCATCATCTCCCTTCCATGGAATAGATATTGTCTAAGTTTAGTGGTTCAAAGAGATTCTGTGTTGGATGGATTCTCAGGTTATAACCAAGTGTTAGTCAAAGAGCTTGACAAATATAAGACTTCTTTCACCACCTGAGTCACCTATGCCTATAGTAAAATTTCGTTTGGACTAACAAATGCAAGTGCCACATTTCAAAAGGAGATGGAGATGGCCTTCAAAAAAATGATTGAAAGTTTTGTGTTGGTCTACCTTGATGATATCATGACGTATTCAAAAAAATTAGCAGATCATTTTGATCATCTCAGATAAGTATTTATAAGATATACATAGTATGGAGTATCTTTGAATCCAAGAAAGCTTGTCTTTGCCACTAATAAAGGGAAATTATTAAGACACATTGTATCTAAGGATGGTTTGACCATTGATCTAGAAAGAACAAATGCAATAATTTCTCTTTACCTTCCTAGTCACAAGAAAGGTCTTCAAAGCTTTCTTGGTAGATGTTGTCACATAGGTTTGCACCCTTGTCCAAGGCCGATGCGCGAGGACAACCTAGTGAAACATGGAAACAACCTCCAAGCTGTGGGACTTGAACTACGAGGTTGAGTCTCCGGAGAAGGCCGACTTCCTCTTACTGTCAGGGCGCACCTACCTATTCTTAGAAGGGAAAGGGAGAAGGAGAACGTCAAAGCAAATCTACCTAGTCTACTCTAAGGCGGTGATGCACCAAAACAGAGTGTTCAGACTCATTCCTGCCCATACATATGCTACAAAACCAGAATAACATACAAAATCCATACACATCCAGACTTATATCGATCAGTAATCACATACAGATCAAAAGGAACCAACCGAATGACACTAGGAAAAGGAGATTTCACTTATGTATTATTCGATGGGCCAAAGATAGATACAGTATGAAGATCGTTGATCTCAACAATACACCAATGGGAGGCAAAGTGATGCACATTCACACTGATGGCCGAAAGAGATGACACAGGCTATTACATGGCTCAGAGATAAAGGGGTTTCACACTACAAGTCTGCAAGCAGTAGCAGAGAAAATCAGGAAGAATCGACCCTCAGAACAGATCACGAAAATTGCCTTTATAGATCAGGCACAACTGAAGATTTCTGCGTTACATTCACTTCTTACCTACTGGCATTAACTTCCTGTCTTGAGAATCCAATCGGGGATCTGGATTGAAATCCTGGCCTGCATACCGAGAAATCTCATCTCTTCTGAGAAGAGCCTGGAGAAGATAGAAATGGTGCCACAACATTCCCTGACATGGTAGATGGATCGACCGGATGGGTGGAGTGTCCTTATGTCCTGCATTCATTCCTGGTAGGTTGAAAATGATCGCGAAGATCAGATCACAAGATATGTCAATCACCTCTGCATTTTGGTTCATGAATCATCCAAGCCTATCAGTCGACCCGATTCCTTATAAGCCGACTAGGCCATGCGGGCCAATCGTAATCCTTTGTTTTGCCACCTGGAGAGTCCTTCCACGGTTGACCGCCTTCATCGAACTAACCACGCCACCTTATCACCTAACCGCTGGCCGTCAGCTAATTGCCACATTGAAAACCGAAACGTGAGGACATGTGTCTTCCGAGCACTAACTCGCTATTATAAAATCTGCGCAGTTCCTCCATGACGAGATAGCGCCAATCGTAGATCTTTGCAGATCTGACGATCAGAGTGACATCGTACTTCACTCGCCATCCCTCCTGAAACTACTGGGCCCGTTGGTTTCTGTATCCTGACATATACACATGGCATCATCCGGTTGGTGAACCCGAGACTTGATCCGTAGAATGGCCACGCAGCGGATGGGCGTTATGTCGCCATGATAATATCTACGCATCTCCGCCATAGCGAGATGGCGCCATCCGTTGATGCAATCAAATCTGACGGTGGAGATCGCAAACCTTGACTGTGCCAACCGTACTGATAGAGACTCCAGCCTGGTTTACACGCGGCGGTTCCTCACTGGCCCATCGAAACACCACTGGGCAATCTTGCGACTTGGCCTCACAGGGTGACCACGTGTCGACCAGGCACCATGTCGCTATGGGAAAATTGAGGTTAAATTTCCATAGCACCATAGCGCCCAACCGATGATGTGTCCCTATCTGTGCATGGTTCTTTTTGATTTGCTGCCGTGACACAGGCTCCTCCAACTGGGCAGATGAGGTACGTAATGGGGCCCAATATTTTTTCTTAAGTTCTTGCCATTTATTTTCTCTGGCCCGCCAAACTTTATCTGACTGTCACAATATTTTTTCGGCAACGTGACCCACCCACCAACACGAGCATCTCCGCCATGGATATTTTTTGGTTGGCGTGCGATAGCACCATAGTGCCTGCGGCACCGAAAAACTTTCTGACCGCCCTCCGTTGTAGCCTCCTGCCGGGCCCACCAAACACGTGTCGTTCAGGCGCGATGTCGCCAACACTACCTCCCGTGCAACTTTTGATGACGAGATCGCGCCGACCACCGATCCACCTAAAATCTGACGGAGAGAAACCTTGGCGAGTCAGGCATTAAAATAATAATTTTTTGGCTAACCGTTGAACAGGCCATGGATTTGAATTTAAACCTTTTGGCGGCAAAATCAGAGGTAACAGTAGAATAATATTTGTGAGGAGATTAATTTCTAATTTAGCTACCATGGTGAAACCTCTTACAACTATGCTTAAAAATAATATGGTCTTTTCATGGACCAAGGAAGGGAAAGCAAGTTTTGAAGAAATCAAAGTAGCCATAGCTTCAACCCCTACTCTCATTAATCCAAACTTTGAGAAGGATTTCATCCTTTACACCTTGGGTGGTTAATCAAGTATTTGTGTTGTTTTGACTCAATTGAATGATAAGAATGAAGAATAACCTATTGTTTTCTTTAGTGAAGGGCTAAAGGAGTGCAAAAATAAGTATAGTAAAAGTAAGGCCTTTCAATCGTAATAGCTTTGAAGAAATTCATACACCTTCTATCTCATAACAAGATCCACTTATTGGTCCCTCACTCAAGTGTGAAGGACTTTCTTTTGAGCAAGGATATCAACAAAAAAAGAGCAGGTTGGGTTACTAAGGTGATGGAGTATGATGTGAACATCCAAGTTACAAAACTGGTAAGAGGGAAAGGGTTGTGCAAGAAAATGATCTCATATCAAGAAGAAATAGATGAAGAAGTTGCCTTGGTATTGATAGAATAGCAGGATGTGAGAGATGACAATCCAAGGAGTTGGATAGATCAAATGAAGACCTTCATAGCTGGGAATGGATATCCTCAAGGGTTAGATAAGGCTAGAAGGAGATGGTTCATATTGTAATCAATCCCCTATGCTATATTTGATGGTGTTCTTTTTAGGAAGGATTTCAATGGAGCTTTGCTAAGATGTATTGATGCAAACTGAGCAAAAAGAATGATTAAGGAGCTTCATGATGGTCTTGATGGTGGCCACTTTTTAGCAAGAACCACTACAATGAAAATCATGAGAGTTAGTTACTATTGTCCATCCTTGTTCCATGATTGCCACAGACATGTAAGGAAGTGTGAAAAGTGTGCTTTCTTCTTAGGTATATGGAGACTTGCAGCCCTTCCACTTCACCTCATCCAAGTCAATCATCTCTTTTCTTAGTGGGGATTAGATTTCATAGGTCTCATTAATCCACCTTCTAGCTCTGGTCACAAGTGGATTTTGGCTACAATAGATTACTTTACAAGGTGGACAGAGGTAGTAGCCTTGAAAGATTCTGCAGAGGCTTCAATAGTGAAATTCCTTAATGGAATTGCTATCAGATTTGGTGCTCCTTCCACCATAATATCAAAAAATGCAAAATCATTTGTAGGAGCTTAGATTTGTGCATGGGCAATTGATCATGGCATTTACTTGAGCACTTCTTCTAATTACTACCCTTAATGTAATGGTTTGGCCAAGTCATCCTATAAGAATTTGATCAAAATCATCAAGAGGATTATTGAGGATAATCAAAGGTGTTGACAACAGAAATTGAAGGCAATCCTGTGGGCTGACAAAATAATGCCTAAGAGGGCTATTAAAAATTCTCCATTTGTGTTAGTGTATGGCAAGGAAGCTAGACTTCCTATTTCATTAGAGTTTCCATCCCTAGACCTAGGTCATCAATTGGAACTAATTGAAAATGATGTTATGTTTGTAAGAATGGTAGATTTGATGGAGCTAGAGCAGAGAAGAAATCAAGCCACACAAACCTTGGAGACACATCAATAATAGATGAAGAGGAACTTTGATAAGAAAGCTAAGGTCAAAAATTTCAAACAAGGTGATCTTGTTAACAAATGGGACATGAATAGAGCAAAAACAAGGAGACACTCAAAATTTGATTCCTTATGGAGTGGTCCCTATGTGATTATAAGTTGTCAACAGGTCAATGCTATCTAGTTAAGAAAACCTAACAGTGAAATTTTTCCTATTCCAGTCAATGGAATATATCTCAAGCCATATTTCTAAGAAAAATATGATGTTTCCTGTACATAGTTAGAGTAGTTTCTTTCTGTCTTTTCCTATTTACCAAGAAGGGCCGAGCATATGTTTTGTTGCAAAGAGTTTGTTTTTTTTTGTTTGAGTTTTTGTAGAGTTGCAGAGGTAGAAGGGCATGTTTTATGGCTCAAAATGTGATAGAAGTGATGAATTAAATGAGTTTTCATGTTTTTCTAGACTCCATAGCCTAATGGATCTTTTAATGGTCACTGGTCATATGCCAAGTAGGCTTGCATTCCCCTCGAATTGCTAGAAATGTTGGCCAAAACTACCCTCCTACACAGGATTGAATGCAAAATATTTAAACCCACCCAATGGTCATAAGATTAAATTTCATATTATATTTCAAATCCCAGAGCCATGACAGAATGATATGGTCCTAATCTTATGATAGCTCATGTATCAAAATATCATTGGGTGAATCAAGTAGTGATACGATGCTAAAAGTCTTCTATTGGTTAGTTTGTCTTGACATTGTAGATAGTCGAGGGATCATAAGCAAAAGAAAGGTCTTACTCAATGTTACAACAATAAACAATCATGAGATTATAGGTGTTGCAAGGATGTCTTTCAAGGACACGAAGTAGAGGATTGGTGTAATGTCAGCTTGTCATGATATCAGAGACCTCATAGGATTGCGAGCAAAAAGGATATGTGTTTCAATGCCACAAAAGTCAACAATCATAGGATCATGGGGTTGACTTCCTAGGTTGTCAATGCTATGAAGGGGAAGGTTGGCCATATGATCTTAGACTCATAAGGTCACAAGCACAAGAAATGATGTCTTCCAAGGTCACAACAAAAGATAGTTAAATCGCAATCATGGGCCACGGCAGCTAATATCATGATTGACTATCATTCTAAGATCATTATAAAGGTCAAATCAATCGTATCCATGACATCACAAGGGGAGAATAATGGTACTGCAACCTTATGCTAGGGGTGTTATCATGCCATCATTCTATTATGAGCTCATAGATCTTATTGTTGTGGGCTCAATGCTATGAGGTATTGGAGATCGTAAGATCGTAGAAGTCAAGGTTATGAACAAAAGGTGAGATGAAGGCTTTTGACTATAGTTGATGCTTGTAGGATCGTGAGTTCCAACATTGACCAAATTATATAGAGTTTCAGTGTGAAAGGTTCATAGAGACCATTGAATACGGTTGACCTATGCTTTTCTATTTGATTTGGAAAGTTGATGATAGAGGAAGCAACTCTTTGATGATAGATCCAATCTTTTCAATCTCTTGCAACCACTTTCATCTTTCCCTAGGCCTAATAAATGCAAAAGAACACTCTATCATTGCGTGTTCATACATCTACTCAGTCAGAAGATTAATGGTCATCATTCCTATCCTCTTAGAGATTGTTTCATGAATAAGTGATCTTCTCACATCTGGATTTGCATTGTGGTCATATCTTTTCTAGTTTTTACAATAAGTATTCTCTATAAATTTGAATGTAGTGGTTGAGTTTTATCTTAGGCTGGAAGCTATTTATGTTATGCTTACACTATAAAATCAGATTTTGTTCTCTTTCTTAGGGTTGTATCTTCTCTATTTATCTAGTATTGCCCTAGCATATTACTATAAATTCCCTCATTTGCCTCCAAATTATATGACATTGGTCTTATCTCTTTCAACCATCGATGTATCATGTAAGCTTGTCTACCTCTCTTCGATGTACTATGGATATCTATAACCTATATTTATGTATCTCTTTTGGCCTATGAATGATAAGAAGTGAAGCTATTTTTCCTCATGTCACTCATTTGATTGTCTGATCTATATGTGGCTTATAGATTAAAGCAAGTCTGAATCTATATATCTTTGGATTGTCATGGTAATTGTATTGTGCATATATGAGCAAAGATTGGTCTAAATACTCTATTTTGGTGCATCACCTCCTTAGAATAGATTAGGTAGTTTGTTTATATGCATTCCTTCTCCCTTTTTCTCTCCAAGTGTAGTCTATGTGCATCCTAATAGCAAAGGAAGCAGCCTTCTCTGAAGACTCAACCTCATTGTTCCAGTCCCACAACTTGGAGGTTATTTCCATGTTTCACAAGGTTGTCCTTAGGTAAAAACTTTGCACAAGGGTGCAAGTTTTTGTGACAACAATCTTATGACTTATAAATAATAAATGTATTACATCCTTTATACTATACCTATATACACCTTTCTTCAATACACTATCTCTTTCATATACATTTCTCCCTTGTATATATTTATACTCTTATATATATTTCCCCCTTGTTTTTTAACACTACATGTCACTGTTGTTGGGATTGAAAGAGTTGAAGTAATCCATATGTTTCAATGAATTCCTTGTGAACTCTGGTAATCATGGTTAGTGCACGATTGCATGTGGTTCTTGCTACCTCAAAATTTTGATTTTTTAGTTGTAGTCTTGAAGCTAAAACAATTGAACTCCCAGCCACTGATAAGTTATGATCTTTTGGCATAAGATCCTAGGTTATTTTCAGTTCTCTCTACATGACCTCCAAATGAGGTATCATCATCACCTAAATTGAGATCAATTTGGATTTCATGATGTTTTTGGCTATTTGTCAGCTATCTAAAGCTCAGTCATTCTGCCTTGAGCATTTAGTACAGTATTGTAGTGATCAATGCTATATCTTGCTAACCATAAAATAATATTGTTGGATGCCTTCATCTCACCCTAATTCTTATCTATTTGTGCCTAAATATTGTCTAGAAATCTTGGCACATCTGACAAAAATTTGTATAGATGTTGTACTCTTTATATAAGGTCCATCATTACCTATTCTTTTTCTTGCAAGAGAACTTTCTACTTAGCTATAATTATGAAAACTTTGTCCGCAACCTTGGTTTCAATTCTTCTTTCTAACCAATCCATTAGCTTTTCATTAGATTCAAAAAATTTAACATTTACTTGATCAATTATATTCACAAGTTGGTCAATGATTGATGTCTCTTCATCTAAATTTTGTATGTCAAAAGCATCAACAAAAATATGCTTTACATCTTGTAATGTTTGTTGATGCTTTAGCTCTCTCCTTATCTCTTCTTTCTCTTTTCTTCTTCTTCAAAATTTCTTGTAGCAAAAAATTTTGCTGCAAGGTGAGATTTTCTAGATCAAATTGTGGCATCTCAATGATTTCACCCAGACTAACATCAATATCTAGTGAAATATCCTTTATTTCTTTTATCTTCAAGTTTAGTGAAGGGGTCTTGTTTCTTGGCACTTCCTTAGGAGTAGGTGAGGGGTTGTCACCACTTGTTCTTGCTAGTGCATTTGTGTTTGATATAGAAATAGTCATACTTGGTTCAGCTTTATTTGATTATTTATTTTCCTCAATCTAAGGTGCTGAAATAATCTTATCATTTTCATTTGTTTCTCTATTTTCACCATTTTCTTCTTCATTTATAAGCCTTGATTTCTCATCTTCTGGAATGTTAGGGGTGTCACATGTATAGGAGACATGTTTCCTTGTGGACTCTACACACCTAGGCTCTCTCCACTACTATGTTCATCTTCAATGTTTACAGTCTCTACCTTCTTTGTACTTAGCCCAAAAATGCTCTTCCATGACAACTCATTTTGTTTTCATACATCTTCCTCTTTATTTGTTAATATCAAAAGCATTATTTACTTAGGAATGAATCTGCTCCTATATTTCTCCCAAAATGTGTCTTTCTACTTTTGTGACATATTGAGCATAATTTTGACTAATGTGTCAGTTCTTATATGTTTTTCTACTTCATCTACCTATTGCCATTTTCTCTTCAGTATTTGAAAGAGTTCTTGAGGTATATGTTTCTCCATTTCATTTGGAGTTATCTTGAAATTTGACATCATTTCTGTCATATCTTCTTCAGTTCTGTTATTGTCATCATTATCTATTATGTCATATTTTACAAATTTAAAACTAAATAATCATAGAGAGCTTTTTTATATCTAAGTATACCTCATCAATAGACTTGTGTTTCCTCTAAGGTGGTCCTTTGACCAATCTCCTTCTAGTTCAAGGTTCACTTGGCTCAGTAGTATCTACTACTTTCTACCTTGCATATTTCTTAGCAATAACAACTGCCCTAGTCATTAGCTTATTTGGTGGTAGAGGTGTCACTGCCTTCTTCTTCTTTATTCATTGAGCCTTCTTTCTCAATGGCATGACAAAAACTAGGGCTTTACCCTTTTCAACTTCTTCTACTCATCTTCCTCATCACCACTATCTTGTTCTTTGTCTTCACCAAGACCTTATGTTATTTGTAATGGTTCTTTTCCCTTGCCTAGGGTGCCCAGTTTAGCTTCTAGGTCTTCAATCACTTTCTTTCTCTTCTTCTTTTTGGAAGCTATCTTGATGTTCACTTTTATTCTTGCTTTAGCTTCTTCATATTTTCCAAAAGGCTTGGTCTTAGCATCTATTTCTTTCATTAATAGTGCATCAATGTCTACACTTACAATATCACTTTCTATTTCATATTCAAAGCTTTGTAACCACACTTTCCTTGGCTTAACAACTTGTACAAATGTGTTGTTCATATCAACAAGGAAACATATGTCATTGTAATATTTTGTGACCAATTCCTCTAGAATTTCCATTCTCCTTTTCATCCTTTGTTTGAATTCATCAAGATATGTATTCATTGTATTTTCAAAGTTGTCTCCCAATTGAGTAATAAACTCATTGATTTGCCTTGTCACTAATCTATGTATCATCAAAAAAAGGAAGCACTTCCATTTAGGACTAGTTTATCCATCTAAGTAGGTGGTCTAGGGTCATGTCGAGCACCTTGAGTGGGTATTTGACTGGATCTGGCTTTTTCCCCTGTTCTGCTTCTCTCTCCCCTATTTCTAACCCTTTCATGATAGCTTTCCCTAAAGATCTGAGATCTTTGACCTACTGGGTCAAGTTCAACCTTAACTTTGACCTAGTTCAAGGATGACCTCAACCTTGACCTTGGTTAGAGTTGACCTCAACCCTAACCCTAGGTCCAAATTTCAAGTTCTAGAGGTTTTGAGATATCGGGCTTCAAAAAGTTTCATTTTTCGCTTCCAAGTCAACTGTTTTAAATTTCAGAATGGTAAAATCTTAAATTGTATTTAATTTAGGTCCATTTCTAAGGTTTAAGGCTTAATTTGAATTTAATTCTCCTATGTCATCCTCTCTAGAAGTTTGTGTCCTAGATTAGTAAAAAATGAGCCTTGCCCTCTCATTTTTAGGGAACCAAATATTTTCCATGATCAAGCATCTGCCTTCCATTGAATTTGAGCATAAGTTAAATCAAGTGATCAAGAAAGCAAGGAGAAGGAAAGAATTCAAGAATTAAAGTATCCAACCATTAAAGCATTCAATTCAAGGAAATCCATTGATAGCTATTGAAAGATTCAATCTCTTTGGAGCCCTCTTGTTGAAGATTCTAACATCCACATTCATTCAAGCCTCTTTCTAGTCCAAGATCCATTCAAGATTGGTGTTGAATATCTAATGAAACTAATTTGAGACATCCTCCATTCAATTCTACATTTATTTGGAGCATCCATACTTGTGGATTCAAGGATTTGAATCCTCCACAAGGATTTCAACATAAGCAAGGTCAATAGTTTCATTTACTTTGTTTATCTATATTGCAATTTCAATTTTATTTTTAAAGGTTAATTCCAAAATAGGGTTTTACCAAGGTAAACCCCTCATCCAACAACAAAACCCATTTTCTTATAGGAGAAAGTGTGGGATAGTGAATATCAATGCATATTTGAGTACCCTGTTCGGTGAACTTTTAGGATCTACAAACAGAATTTTCATCAAAGCAGTGCAGGTCAAGGCCAAAAATAAAGGGATAAGATCTTACCTTGACTTTGTGTTGGAAGCATGAATGCTAGTGATATTCCTATGGGGGAGTATTGTAGAAACATGATTAGATCATTATCATGATGATATGTTACATTCATGACTCTGTTTGTCATTGATGTCGACATAGAAATTTTTTGTGGTATCTGACAGAAGAACAAGGGTAAAGATCAAGTTGGTACAGCCAACTAGTTGAGCATTTTCACTAAGCAAGGTTAAAGGGAGATTATACTAATTGTCTAGTAAATGCAGCTAACCTTGAAAGCATAAGATATTAAGTCTGGAAGAAGTTATGTAAGTTTTAGTGAAGATAGTTCTGAGATAGAGTTTACAAAAGCATGTTCTGGTAAACTTGTTATATCTCTTAGAAGATTTGTTATTCTAAGAAGCTAAATTTAAAGATGTGAAGAAGACATTCTAGAGATTACATAGCTAAGCTCGCTCATCATAATGTTACATGTATGAAAAGTTATTCAAGTCACAAGGTGAAAGATTAATGCTATCACTAAGTGTAACATGTTCTTAATGAGGTGCTATAATAATTAATTGAGAAGGTGTAATAGTTGATTCAAGGAATTGTTGTATGGATTCAGTATAAAGGAAGGACATTTTCCTTCATTGTCTATGGATGAACATGAATGATTGTAAGGAGTATGAAGAGAATAATATGAAGATAAGTAAAGCAAAGTGAAGGTGAAGGAGACTTCATTGCTAAGGTTTTATTGTGTGATCCAAAGCTTGATACTTGGATTTGAGGTTTGTGACCTAGTCTACAAGGTCTAACAGCGATTGGTTCAATTGATAGGACAAAGGAAACAAGTTAAAGAATAGTACAAAAAATTATTCTACAAGGAATTGCTGAGAGATCAGTTGGATAGTGAGTTCAGTGGTCTTGCTCCAGAAGCTATTTGGACAATGGGTCCTTCCATCTTCTACAACTCCTAATAGGGTTGAAATATTCTAAAAAGGATTCAAAGTCTCCTAAAAGGGACTCATATGTAATAAATATTGTAATAGACTCCTTATAAGGTCCATCCTCTAATAAGGAATATTTATATTAGTACATCATCTTGTGGGCATCATTCCCACCAGGGTCAAATATTTAGGGCATGATGGTTTGAAACACAATCTTGTGGGCATCTATAGACATCCTCAATGTTAGTCTTACCATCAAGACTAACATTGAGGATGTCTATTTTGTTGATGGTTTGAAACACAATCTTCTAATTGTTGGACAACTAGTGGATAAAGGTTATCAATTACAGTTCATAGAGAAGACATACATGATTAGAGACAAAGATGGAAAGGTAATTGGAATAGGAACTAAATCTAGAGGTAATGTATTTCAGCTAAATCCTACTAAAATGACATGTTTGGTTGCAAAGGTAGATGACAATTGGTTATGGAATAAGAGATTTTTTCTTATAAACTTTGATAGCATTGTGAAGACTAGTAGTATATTTGTAGTTAGATATTTGCCTAAGATTGTAAAGCCTACTAACACAATTTGCAAGGAGTCTGTATTGGCACAGCATAATAGAACTTCTTTTCCCAGCAAGAAGTTTACTACTACAGCAAAATTGGAGATTATACATTTAGATCTTAGTTGGTTTTATGAAGACTAAAGAATTCTATGGTGAAAGGTAATTCATGATTTTAGTTGATGACTTCTCTAGAATGATATGGGTTGCATTTCTTAAAGAAAAATCTAAGGCATTCGATAAGTTCAAGATATTCAAGAATAGAGTTGAGAATGAACCAGGTATGAAGATCAAATGTTTAAGATCAGATAGAGGGGGGGAATTTACTTCAAATGAGCTTAACATCTTTTGTGAAGCTAATGAAATCAAAAGATAGTTGAAGAGAGAAGAAATAGGTCAGTAACAGAAGTAGCAAGAGCTATGTTAGCTAAGAATGATGTATCCAATATATTTGTAGAGAAGTTGTGAATATAGCAGTCTACACTATGAACAGAGTACAAGAAAGGAAAGACACAAACAAGACCCCTTATGAACTATGGTTTCGTCACTCACCTATAGTTAAGTATTTCAAAATTTTTGGTAGTAAATTTTATATCAAAAGGGATGATAATATTGGTAAGTTTGATGTTATAAGTGATGAAAGTAAATTTCTTGGTTATTCATTGAAAAGCAATACCTAGAGATGTTATAATCTGAGAACTAAGACTATTATGGAATGTCCAAATGTAAGAGTTGATGAGAAATTTAGGATACAAGAAATAATAGTTGACTATACTTTAGATGATGAGAATTTTGTTACTAAACCAAGGAATAATGAAGTATTCTTTGAGACTAATAATGATTTGTAGAATGAAGGAGAGCTAAGGAAGGAAAAAATCTCAGAACCTTCAACAGAGCGAAGAGTTGAGATAACAACTCCTACTTTGGGTAAGAATATGACAAAGAATCATCCACCTGAGTAGATCATTGGAAGAAAATATAAAGGTGTGATGACAAGAAGCAAAACCAATGAAGAACTATGTTTGATATCTCAAGTTGAACCAAAGAATGCAAATGAAGTATGTAAAGATGACTATTGGAAGCAAGCTATGAAAGAAGAATTGGATCAGATAGTAAAGAATGAGATATGGGAGTTGGTCCCCAAACCAAAAAACAAGAATGCGATAGGAAAAAAATGGGTATTCAGGAACAAGATGAATGAACAAGGTGAAGTTGTAAGGAACAAAGCAAGATTGGTATGTAAAGGTTACTCACAACAAGAAGGAATAGACTATGATGAAACCTATGCTCCTATGGAAAGAATAGAAGTAGTAAGGTTATTCTTAGCATATGTAGCATATAAGAAATTAGAAGTGTACTAGATGGATGTCAAGTCAGTATTTTTGAATGGAGAACTTGAAATAGAGGTATACATAGAACAGCCTAAAGGTTATCCTTTAACAGATGACAAGGATATAGTATGTAGATTGAAGAAAGCATCATATAGCTTGAAGCAAACACCCAAAACCCAGTATGCAAGGTTGGACAAGCATTTGATAGAGCTTGGACATAGCAAAGGTATGGCAAATAGTAATCTATATTGGAAAGAAATTGATGATGGATTGATGATTTTGGTAATATTTGTTGATGATATTATATTTGGAGGAAATGATGGTGAAAGTGACAAGTTTGCAAAAGAAATGAAGAAGGAATTTGAAATGAGCACGATACGAGAAATGAAATATTTTCTAGGACTAAAGATTATGTAGGACAAAGAAGGAATCTTTATTTCTCAGACTAAGTATTTGAAAGATCTACTAAAAAGGTTTAGTTTGGAAACATGTAAACTCTTTCGAACACCCATGGTAACTAGACACATGTTATCTACAAAGGATGAGACACCTACTATTGAGCACAAGAAGTACAGATCTATGATCAGAGGATTGCAATATCTGAGTCACACAAGGTTGGATATAGAAAATGTAGTCAAAATTGTTGCAAGATTTCAAGCTAACCCTAGAGAAGTGAATTATGTAGCAATTAAAAGGATATTTAGATGTCTGAAAGGAACACCAGAGTTTAGATTGTGGTATGATAGATCTAATGACTTCACTTTATATGCTTATACTAATGTTGATTGGGCAGGTAGTATGGATGACAGAAAGAGCACCAGTGGTGGAGTCTTCTTTCTTGGAGGAAGATTGATTTCTTGGCTAAGCAAGAAGGAGGACTATACCTCACAAAGTACAACAAAAGTAGAATATGTTGTAGCAGCAAACAATTGTAATCAAGTTGTTTGGATGAAGCAGATGTTGAAGGATATAAGGATAGAATTTAGTGAACCTTTTGTCATACATTATGACAACACAAGCACAATAAATATGTCAAAGGATCCAATGTTGCATTCTAAGACTAAGCACATTTCTATCAAGTATCACATGTTGAGAGAAAAAGTTGCAGAAAAGGAAATAAGATTGGATTATGTAAGCACCAAAGAGCATATTGTGGACATTTTTACTAAACCTCTTCCCAAAGAGACTTCTGAATATTTGTGAGGTATGTTAGGGGTTATGCCCCTTCCTACATCAAAGTAGATGATGAAAGAGTACATCAGTCCAGTGTAACATAGCACTATTCTTTGTCTGCACTGAACGTTGATGCTTCTTGTATGATGGAGTATCTATGATGGATAGACTCATCTAGGACTCTTGTTGGATGTTGTTTTTGAATAGTGTCTTTGGACACTTGAGTAGTTCAGAGACAGTTGATACAAAGATTGATGGTTGTTGAAACCTTTGACATTGATGTCAATGGGGAGAAGTACAACATGAAAAATAGTTTGGGACAAGTAAAATAGTTTGGGAGAAGTACAACATGGAAAAAAAATATAATATAGAGCACACTGGGGAAGAATGATTGATGAAGAGGATTTGAAAAGAAAGGTTAATAGTCTTTTGTAGTTGGTATTTTTGGAACTAAATGTTTTCAATCTATGTTGCCATCAATGCTAAAGGGAAATTGTTGGAAGCATGAATTTTGATGATATTCCTATGGGGGAGTATTGTAGAAACATGATTAGATCATTATCATGATGATATGTTACATTCATGATTGTGTTTGTCATTGATGTCAACATAGTAGTTTTCTATGGTATCTAATAGAAGAACAACGATAAAGATCAAGTTGGTACGGATAACTAGTTGAGAATTTTCACTAAGTGAGGTTAAATGGGGATTATATTAAGTGCTTAGTATATGTAGCTAACCTTGGATGCATGAGATATTAAGTCTAGAAGAAGTTATCAAAATTTTAGTGAAGACTGTTCTGAGATAGAGTTTACAGAAGCATGTTCTAGTAAACTTGTTATATCTCTTAGCAAATTTGTTATTCTGAAAACCTAAAGTTAAGGATGTGAAGAAGACATTCTAGAGATGACATAGCTAAGCTTTCTTGTCTCAACGTTACATGTACATAAAGTTATTCAAGTTATACGGTGAAAGATTAATGTTATCACTAAGTATAACATGTTTTTAATGAGGTCCTATAATAATTAATTGAGAAGGTGTAATAGCTGACTCGGGGAATTATTTCAATATAAAGGAAGGACATTTCCCTTATCATTTATGGATGAAAGTGAATGATTACAAGAAACACAAAGAGTAGAATGTGAAGATAAGAAGAATAGAGTGAAGGTGAAGGAAACTTCGTCACCGAGGTTTTTTTGTGACAATTATTCTGCAACGAATAGTTGAGAGATCAGTTGGATAATGAGTTTAGTGGTCTTGCCCCAAAAGTTGTTTGGATAGTGGGTCCTTCTATCTTCTACAACTCCTAACAAGGTTGGAATCTTCTAACAAGGATTACAAGTCTCCTAATAGAACTAAAAGGATCATGAATGAAGAATAATGGAACTAGTAAAGAATGTTTTCAATCATTGTTTTTTCATTGATGTCAAACTTGCTACTTGCAGGAATGACAATTGCTTAAGTGATCCAAGTACTATCAATTGGTTGATTAACAAGGAGGAGGCAATCAATTAGATGTAACTAGAGTACCTAGAGAAAGGTTGAAGTTACGATGTTGTAAAGAAGTATAAGGATCATCTAAGCTATTGATGAAATAGTATATTGATGACATACTCTAAGATACAGAGAATGGACACACTAAGACACATCAAAGATGTAAGGTTTAACTAAGTCATTTGTAAAGCCTAACTAAGTTCATTTGAGAGAGTTGAGTAAGCTAGTTAGAGTTGAGTGAATTCATAGTTGAAGTCGAGCAAGTTCAACTTCAATGTGTGCTAAGCAATCCTTCAGGTGCCGAGTAACACAGGAATGTTTAGGTGTCGAGTAACTCAGGAAAATACTTTAGGTGCTGAGCATCAAAAAAAAGGTAATGGATGCTGAGAAAAAAATTTTAGGTGTCGAGCATCAGTAAATGTAGTAGAAGTCGAGTAAGATAGAAGGAGTTGAGCATCAATAAACCAATGATGTCGAGTTGCTACATTATTTTTTAAGTCAAAAGATTTGCTACATCAGTAATGATAAGTTTGTTACATTGAATTTTGTGAATTAGTTGGATGATAAGGATGATGAGTAGATGTCATAGAATTTTATGTAAACCATGCAAACCAATTCAAGGTGAATGTTGGTGGACTTATCATGAAGTTTCTAGAAGAAGCAATTTGGAGGGAAAACAATATCATTTTCTCAGATCAAATCAAGATTTGAGCGAGAAATGAAGAACATAACTTCTTTATAAGGAGTTACAGGTCAGAGATCAAGTGTGTGTGAGAAGGAGTTGGTCATAAGTGTGGTCATGCGAAGCAGCCAAGAGAAGGCTAGTGTGAAGTGTCAAGAAGAGGACATAGTGAGGAGTAAGTACAGAGCATGAAGACTTTGAGTTGATCAAGTGACCATAGAGTGCATTGGCATAATGAGTAGAAGAACTCAAGGAGATAGATCTTGAAGGGTGAACAAGCTATCAGCACTGCAAAGGAGAAAAGCCAAGTAAAGAAAGGAACTGAAGAGTAATCTAAAATCTATAAGGTTAGGGTTGCAACCTTTATCAGGTCAAAACCTTTCTAATACTTTCTTACCATTGTATTAGACATTGAAATCCTACTTTGCTAGGTTAGCTTAATAGCTAGGTGGATAAGCCTCAGGAAAAGGATAGAAGATCCCCAAGAGAAGGATAAGAGATCCTTAGGAGAAGGATAAAGAGATCCTTAGGAGAAGGATAGGAGATTCTTAGAGAGGGATAAAAGATTGTTTTGAGAAGGTGACTGTAAATCCCATGGACTTGGGTGAGCCTAACAGCTCTATGTAGATCCTTTAATAGGGTGGCATTCTAAGTTGAATGTTCTTAAGTCCTCTAACAGGGCACACCCCTAATAGGGTGTAGAAATCCTTTAATAGGGTCACATCTGACAGTGTGTAAAGCCTTTAACAGGGCAGGCCTTTAATAGGGCAAACCATCAGAAGTGGTTGAAATCAATTGCGCAGTTATTTTTGGGTGTCATCCCCACCCCAATTTTACCTTCTTATTCCTGGAGGCTTTCTCGGTTACCAAAATCCTTTGTGTTATGTGGTGATGCATGATTACTTTTCATGATTGTTTAATGTTTAATTGCATGCATGATAAGAAAGTAAAAAGGATATTACTTCTAATTCACCTTTGTTTTATTAGAAAGTTTGATTGGACATTATTGGACCGTGAATAACTAATTCACCCCCCCCCCCCCCCCCCTCTCAGTTATTGTAAATAATTCTAACAATAAGGATATGTGATCCATGTCATGTAAATATTCTATAACAACCTCTACAATTATTAAATGTTTTGTAACAACCTTCCAAGTCGGCTTGATAATTGTTTTTCCTAAGACTTTGTTCCATTCTTGACTTTTATGTAAAATCTACATTGCTCAGCATTTATTGTTTCTATTACTCGGCATTGCTATTGCTTGAGCTCTATTAACCTTCTAATGCTTGGCACATACTATATCACTCTGTACTTAGAATTTTCTCAGTTGTTGATAACATGCTCAGTCCATATAGAAAATTACTCAGTGACCATACACTTACTCAACTTCTATAAAACTGCTATGTACATACTATATTATGTACATGACTTGGCCTATATAGAGTAGCTTGGTCGTAGTGATGACCATCTAACTCTGGCTTGTAAATGACTAAGTGGTTGATACTAATAGACAACAATGGTTAGAGATACCAATAGAAATTAAGGTAGAACTTAGCACATCCTCCTTGATTTCCCTTTTTCTCACTCAGAGGGCAAGGTAGGATTCAATTTCTATGCATCCTCCAATTTGTAGGCCTTATTTCCTAATTTTGGTCATAATATATCAATAAGTAATACACATTACACCTAGGCTTCTGTACTCTTAGAGTTGTAGGATGCAAATCCAAGACTCTGGTCCCCTAGGGAATAGGAAAACACAATTTGACCTATTCCAAAATAGGTTAACCCAAGTCAACATGTTCCCTAATGGCTAATTAGTTTTTGCCCTACTCCTATTTAAAATTTTAAGTCAAATTGTATTCACTACAATCAACTTCCATGGGGGTAATCTCATAAATTCCTTATAAAAGGAATGAAATACCTTATTTTTACATGATGAAAGAAATATAAAAGACTATTTTGACACCCCAACCTAACATAGAGAAACTAAAAGGTGGAATCTAATTCTTTTGTTACAAAGTGAGATCTTCATAAACATTCTTTCAATTCATACATTTAATCACTACATGAGACCATGGAGATGCAAGAGCATCATGAAGATGGGTAGAGTAATTTAACCTTCAAGTCTTGGAATACTTTCTATGCTATGTTCACATATGATCTTTGTCTCTTCATATTTTGCATGCATTTACACTTACAAGCATACTGATGTGCTACAATTTCACTCATAGAGTAGATTCTTAGTATTTTCTAGTTCTTTTACATTCTAGATCTACAATCCAAAGTTCACAATCACTAACTATACACATAAAATTATTTATAATGGCTATTCATGGAAGTGGAAATTACCAAAATTGGGGGTTGACTAAGGCAAACCCCTTCATAGCCACCTAAACACGCTAATTCTATAACAAATTTTCAAGTTATCAAATTTTAAACCACAGATCTAAAAAATACTTGCGAAGACCATTTCGAAGAAGTTGGGTTGACTTTTCTATTGTGTCACAAGAACATGTCCATATTAATTTAAAAAATTTAGACAATTTACCACCAAGTTGACATGTTCCTATAGGTCTAATAAAATTAACATTTTTTGGGTTTTCTATCATGATTGCAAATCTCTAGTCGAATGCTTAGTCACAGTTCCATATTCGTGATTTGTGGAGCAAGAAGACACATTCCTTTGCACATTTGGAAGTAAGTACTTTATAATTTATTTCATATTTTAAAATAGAACTATTTTTATCTCTTAATTGGGCTATTCACCTATATTTAGCATCAAGATCTATCTTGCCCTTCTCATATAATCAATTAGTTCAATTTTGTATTTACATTGAATATCATAATCAATTTGCATTACATGAAAGAGACCTTGCTTGTGTACTTCCTTGATATAACTCGATTTAGTATTGGCATATATTTATACTTGGGATTTTCTAATCTAACCTATGTCATATTGAGAGTTATGTTTGGAAGCCCCTATTTCTCTTATATTGAATGACTTAGGGAGAAACTGTTACTTTCCTTATCTAGTGTGCATTATTAGACTCCTTGATGTCATTTCCCCCCTAAATAAGTAGTAACAACTTCTAACCACATGGAACCCATAGGCCCACCCTATCATACTCATAGAGATAATGACCCCACCATAAATGAAAAGGGTATCCAAGACTAACCAACATGTCTATCAATGCATGATAAAAGAATCCAATGATCATGGATGCAATGCAATACATGAGTTCACTAGCCATACACACTATAGGATAACTATGTAGGGACTCTAGTGGAGGGTCATTAATTGTCTCATGTAGCCCAAGTAACAACTTTTTGAAATAGCACCTAGGATAACCCCTCATCCTAATTCCACAATTTTGGTTTTTGGCTTATACTGACCTTAGCCAACTTAGTTGGGTCTACTTGGAGTACCTTACAAGGTCATGTGATTTTTCTCCTAGATGGATTTGACTAGGTTCAATCCATTCTAGATGTCTTTACTTATCTTTTGTTTAGGGTTTTTAGGAATCAAGATTGGGGTTATAGGTCTTATACCCTAGAAGTCTAGGGAAAGTTTGGCTTTGAGCTTACTTTGTCATGTATGGTGTTTTTACATCTTCTTACATAGGTTGAAGGTCATACATTGTCCTTTGAAGCAAAGTTGGGCAATTCCATTGTTGTAAAAGTTGTCAATTAGGACAAATTGATCCAAATTAGGTGATTTGATGTTATAAAGACCAAATTAGGCTTAGACATCATAAATAAACCATACTATGTCTATTTGGAAGTTTCCAAGTGATAGATGTAAAAGTTGCTAGGAGTTATTAAAAAGTTGTTAGTAATTTTGAAAAGTTGCATGACAACATTTGACAAGAAAGTTGCATAGCACAAGGATAGAGTTGATAGTTATGGTAACTATATGAAACATTTAAGAAAACCTATAAAACAATGAAGGATACCCATCCAAGGGTTGGAAGTTAAAGGAAGTGAATTTTGAAACTGAAAACTAATAAAATATTGTTCCAGAATTGATAATTTTTGAGTTTTTGATTGCACAAGAACTTTAATGGATTGAAGAACTTCTATTTTTTCTTGATCCTTTTATTCCATGCTAATACCATGCATTTTGTTTTAGATTGCAAGTTGATAGGAGTGCATTTGTTTATAGTTAGAAAATCTTTTGTAAATAGGCAATTTGTTGTTCCTACTTTGACAGTTTTGTGGAAAATGGCTCCCCCATGAACCCTCACTATGAAATCATCATGGCCTTGAGAGATATGGAAGTGGAGTCCTTGTATAGTGTACATATAAAGGAGAGACCTGGACAAACTTATTTTCCATTTTCCAAGTGATGCCCTAGGCAAGCTTTCAATTCATGGCTTGGTGATGACAATGCTTGCAAGATGATTTTGGTAGATTTAATGTCTTAGAAATTTCAATCTAAGTGTTGTATATGGAGGAGGGATGCATGAGGAAAATATATTTGAAAGGGTAAGTTACCAAGACAAGATTTGATATGAGTTTCATTAGACCCTAGTGGGTGCTAACATGAAATTCTTGAAACCCTTACTTTTAGGCATAAAATTATCAAAGTGGTGTATGAACAGGATGTGAATCTAAGACCTACAAAATCTCCTTCCAAAAGGGTACTCATATTGGTGATTATTTTTCCTCCTTGTTAAGGGAAATTTGGAGTAATGGTCTGAAAACCAAGTTTGGAGGCCTAATTCAACTAGGCCTAATTAGGACAGTTTTGCCAAATTTGAAGGAATTGATAGCGAAACATATGGGTTTTGAGTCCAAGAGGATAGGATAAGTTTAAAACCCCTCAATTTATGTCCCTCACTCCATATTGAAGTTGAAATAACCATTTTTGTTGAAATTGTGAGTTTGGAGAGTAAGATAGAATGTCTTCGGGATGGATGGAAGTTGTAAAACATTGGTGTAATTAGATAGGGAATATTGGAGGATAAGATAGAAATCCTCTTGGGGTTAGGGTGTCAAAGGGAGATCCTAGTAGACTAGAAGAGAGGCCTAGGTGAGTCCTTAGTGAAGAAAAGGGTTTGAAGCAATCCAATTTACATCACATCTATTGGAAATGAAAGGAGTAACTGAGAGGGGAGGGATGAATTAGTTACCACAAAAAAAATTCCAATTCTCATAGATTTCAATGCAAACTTTTCACTTAATAAATCAAATCATTGCTCTACTTGGTTAGAACTAGATATTCATTGTAACTCAGTTAACAAAGCATTCTTGTAACATTAATGTGTAATAACCTTTAGTAACTTAGTTGCAGAAACATAAACCATAAAGAAAATAACATGAACATATTAAACACCAAGATTTAACATGGAAAAGTAAATTGGGAAAATCACCAATGCAACTAGTTGCAACTTTTCACTCTTCTAAAGTGAGCCCTGTTAGGATCCAACCTTGTTAAAGGTTACAAAACACATGGTTATGTGTGACCCTATTAGAGGATTTGAATCACCCTGTTAGGAGTGGTCTTGTTAGAGGTCTTGAGACACTTTGATCCAAAAATTCCACCTTGTTATAGGATATACAAAATGACTGTTAAGTCAACTCGGTTAAGAGATTTGCTTCACTACTACAATTGTTAGAGAGTAATAGTGATTGAACTAATTGTTTAAGAAACTAAGTTTTTAGATTTAGGTTGTTGTTCTTGTTTGACCTCTTGATCCTTTATGATTAGAATATTTTTTGTAGCTTGGTCTTCAAACTCAGATGCTTTGTCCTTAATCAGATATCCTTCTCATTTTGCTTCTTTCACATTGTTCCAATTTCTTGATTCAATCCACAACTTGACCTTGCATATATATGATGCTCAATGTCAAATCAGCTTGAATACCCTTTCATACAAAAATTAAACATATATATGGTCAACTTGCATTAACCAATTAATTAACAAAAAGTAATATGTAGACTGTAGGCTAACACTGGACTGATCACTCAATTAATATAGAACTTCCTTTGATAATCGACCCAACTCAATTAATACTAACTCCTTCAATGATCGACCAAGTTCAGTTAGTACTAACTCCTTCATTGATGTAACAAGTTTGGTTGACATTGAAACATGCTTGGCCAATACTAGAATCTCCTTTAGTGCCCAACTGAGTTTGATTTATATTGTGCTCAGTTAAAGCTTGACATTTGTGTAACATCAATGACAATATACAATTGGATAATTTTTTTCAATAGCATCAAGGCTTCATTCTAACTCCCACATAAGGTTTGTTGATTCCTTATTTTGTTGGTTGAAAACCTATGAGCTATGTCTACTCAATGCTAAGTAATTCAATGCAATTTGACCAATGGCTAGGATTGATGTTTAATGATCAATCTTCTTCTCTTTAGGCTCTGCCAACCTAGGTGGGTATACCTTATGAATCAAATTCCATTCAATTTTATCTTATTTTTTCATATTTCTTAATTCATACTCTTGAGACTACAAGTTCTTCTCAAATAGAAATTAAAACTTTCAAATATTTAGAATGCCTTAATTTCTTTAAAATTTGAAAATATAGAGCATAATAAAGAACTTCACCAACTTCAATCAGTAAAAGACCTTAATGAATCAACCAAGACTAGTTCCATATTCCAAGTGGGAAAAATAGAGTCAAATTAGTACCAACTTCAAGATTATCAAAACTCTTCAGAGACAACATGTACATACCATCAATTATCAAACAAATAATTTTAACACAACCCCTATTTCAATAATTTTTAACCTCAACACCAGAAAACCAATCAAACAAAAACAATAATGCTTTTGATTTTTTATACTCGAGAGATTGTATGAAATTTCAATCTATAAATGGTAACATGAATGTGAGAGGACAATCTTCTCAATACTAATGAAGATTACTTTGCACAAATTTTGGAACAACAAATAGAGTATTTTATTAATTTCAAAAAGAGTGTATAATTGAGTTGTGACTGGTTATAATATCTACTCAAAATCTACACAGATCATTCACTTATGTATTATGCCCTATTCTTTGATTGTATATATAATTTTTTTCTCTAAACTCTATCTATATCTATCCTAGGATCCTGGTACCTTTACTTCAAGAAAATTAAAAGGTGCAATAATTAGCTTCAAACCCTTCAAAAATAACTAACTACAACTAATTGCAACAAAACAAAAAATATTACGATAAATAGAAAAGAAAAAACTTCTTAATCATCATGAAAGAAGGCCATAGGAAACATGTCCAATATATCATTCAAATAGGCACGACCACCTGATTGCTCTCCTCGCTCTGCTAGCCTTTGCTCAATCTTGATCTTGTCTTCCTCTAACTTAAGCTCATGGTAGTTACTCACATAACTGGCATAAATTTTCCTTGGGTTCCATACAATTGAGTACATGTTGTTGATGATATTAAATTGGTCTTCTTCCTATGAAGAAAGAGTTATCTGCATAATTGGCTTTGGATCCTGTCTTACTACATTCTCCTTTAATGGTAGACGCATTTTTGCACCTACAACTTGAAACTCTGTAATTGGAGAACTTTCCTAACCCTCACACTTTAAAAATTTTCTATGTCACCACCTCATGCAAATGGATTAATAAAACAGTGGCATTTAATGAGCCATTAATTTAAAAATATTGTCAAAAACATTCCACACACGTTTGGCTTGTGTATGTACAATATTAATGTCTTTTCTAATTAAAAATTGCAAAATTCATACTGTACTTTCCAAGATTTCCTTATAGTGGTCATATCACCTTTTTGCATGCTTATCTAGCCACCCTTTCTAAAACTACAATGACCATTGATGTTATTGAAGCCTTTTCACCATTTCAAGGCATATCCCAAACACTACCCATGAACTGGAAAAGAATCACCATTTTGCAAGGTACTTTGATCATGCTCCCTAAAACCTCAAAAATTGCCATAGCACGAGGACCTGAGGAAACCCCATGCAAAGTCTTGAAATATTACTATTGTGCAAGCGATGTTATGTCTCTTTTATGAAATCATGACTTTGCACTACCCACATGAAACTCCTTTCAAAATAGCAAAAATTTCCCTTTTAGACCATATCTTGACTGATCTTTGTGATCTAGCAAAATTTCACCATTTCACACCATCCTTCCTATTGTGCCTGCGAACTTTTGAATTTTCACTTTATCACTGACCTCTCATATTTTTCCTTTCAAAATGGAAAAAATCCTTCATTTAGTACTATTAATGCTAAATTTTGGATAAATTTGAGGGTTCCACTAGTGGCTCTTTTTGGGAGCACATATTGCTCAGAAATATGGCAAGAATCTAGCTATCTCTAGAAAAAAAACACAAAGAAGAAAAATCAGAAGGTTAAACAAATAAAAACTACCTAATAATACAAAATGAAAATTATCCAAATTAAACTAGGAGAAAAAGGGTTCAAGGAATTGTGCATGAACAAGGAACTCCTAAATGCTTCCATCTATTTCCTGTAAGAAATAATAATTTTCTCCTGTCATGTCTGAAATAAAAAAAAGGGCCTAGCAACAAGGTGTCAAATGTGTCATGCTTGCCTTTGTCTTGATCTTTGACATTCCATTTTAGCACCCAATATCCAACTTTAAATGATCTATCAGTTGATCTCTTATCATGAAGGAATTCAACTTGTTTTTCCTTATCGATGTTATGCTCCAATGTTGATCTTTTATTCTCATCTAGTTCAACCAATGCATTTATCATCTAGTTCTCTTATATAGTGAAATTGTATATTGGCAATAAATTGTTTAAAGCGAGCATAGCTTCTTTACCATAAACAAGATTAAAAGAAGAGAATCATGTGGATTTCTTTACTATAATTTGGCCAACCCATACTGCCAAATTCAATTTAGTGTCCCAAGCCTTTTTGTTATTATTAAACATTCTCTTAATGCTTTTTAATTGATTCTTATTACTTGATTTTGCATGACCATTTCGTTGAGGATGATATGAAGAAGAATGTGAGCTATACCATATTTGTTGCAAAAATCATAAAATTCATCCAATCTAAAGCACATATCATTATCCATTATAATCTTGTGAGGAACTTCAAATATGGTTATAATTTTCTCCATCAAAGACTTGATCACAATTTTTCTAGTAGCATAGTAATTTTTTTTGTAGGTATAGCTTCTACCCACTTAGTAAAGCAATTTGTAGCCACAAGAATCCAACTATGTCCTCCACTTATATTATTATTGATTTCTCCTATAAAGTCAATCCTCCACATTTGAAAAGGCTCCAAACCTACAAGGTCCTCAAAGTAAGAGCTCCATTAGATTTTAATTTTCCAGAGAACTTCTAACATGCTATACATTTTTTGGCATAAGCACGACAATCCTTGAATATATGACCAATAATATCCTGCACGCTAAAATTTGTGGGCTTTGTTCTTAGATGAAAAGTGACCTCCATAAAGAACTTAATGGAATTATTTCAAGGTTACCTCTGCTTGATATGTGTCTAAACAGTAAAGCAATATACCATATTTTTCTAGCAAAGATCACCTTGGATTAAGACATATTTTGATGATCGCAATAGAGAAAACCACATGGAAAAAACTTTAATCCAAAAAGAGATGAAAATAAAGTACAAATGATATTTCTCAAGTGACTTTCCTAAAATCTTAAGTACAATGAAAACCCCCATGATAGAGGCTCAAGACTCCATAGCAACCCCCCCCCCCCCAAAAAAAATAAAAAATAAACAAAACAAAAAATTGGTAGAACTCGTGTTATGAATAGACCAATTTGGCTCAAATTTGGAAGAAACAAAGATAGTTGAAAAGGAACATGAAACTCCTAAATGTAAGGTGAAGTTGGAAGTCCTAGATGATACTCAAAATAGAATGCATGAGAATATTGTAATGGAATCTCCAAAGGAAGTGGGATAACAGGTGTGTTAAATCTGCCATCCGAGAGGAGATGAATTTCCTCTGATATATCCTCAACAATTGCACTTGGTGGCTTGATGAATGGAGTTTCAATGTTAGGCAATGTTGAAGAGTAATATTGTGCAACAAATGGAATTTGAGTAGGAGGTGGAGGTCTAGAAGGCACAAGACTAGTCTTAGGAACAACATATAAGTTCAAGTGACCTGACTTCACCTTAGTAGGATCTTATAAAGAAGGAGATTGAGTCTCTAATAATGGAGATGGTGGACCAAAATGAGAGAAAGAGTAAAAGTGGGAAGAATGATCAACAATCCCTATAGCAATAATATTACTTAGCTCACTATCTCTAATGTGCACTAAATCTCTTGCAAACTCAATTGTCTTCCCTATCCCATTATGAGCAATATAATAAATAGAGAGAAGGCTAGAGGACAAAGATGGAACATATAATACATCATGGAGTACACCATTATCAACCCCAATAGAACCTTTCCCACATACAGTCATAACAATGTTGTTCCCCATCAAAATGTGTGGAGTAGGAGAAGGCTCAAAAGAAGAGAATGAATCCTAAGAAGATGCCATATGATGTGAAGCACCTAAATCCAGTAGCCATTTAGAAGAATGTAAAGTAGTAGTTACACATAATGCATGATGCTTTCCTATGTCTTTCCTATCTTTTTTAAATGATGATGAAGAAGACCTATGAGAAGTAGAAGAAGGAATGTCAATATTGCTCTTATGAAGAAGAGCGATCAAATCTTAAACATGTTTTGCATATCCATCTATCATTTTTCATAGCAACATGACTCATTATGATTGGGATTTTGACAATAAGAAAATCTGAGTCTCTATTTATTTGATGTTTCTTCTTTAAGAGAAGGTGGGCTTGAGGAGATTTGAGTACTAGAATCCTTCTAAGGCTCTATAGGTTGTGATTGTTGTTTCTTCTCCTTCTTTCCTAAATACATCTGAGCTATCAATGCTTGATTCATTGATCTTGTGAGAGAATCCAATTGAGAGAGCTTAGATTTCTCTTGAGTCAAATAATCATGAAATACATCAAATGATGGCATAGTAAATCGAGGACCCAAAGAATCCATAGTGGAATGAAAGGTAGAAGAAAAAACCTAAAAGTTCCCACGAAGCATAGAAAGGATTAGGTAAATGTATTATGTATTAGTCTTGTTCTTCCCATAACCCTATAACAAAGATTTATGTTCTTTAAAACTCATTAGAAGGTCCTCTTTCAATTAGGTACAAGTGATGCAAGTTTTGTGCCTCAATATAAAGTTTTCTAAATTCATTGATGGTTCCAAACAAATTCTTGAACTTGGCCCACATCTGTCGAGGAGTATCACACCCACCAAGATGAAATTGTAAGATGTCTAAAACATTCAAATAAATCAAACTCATGGCCTCATCCATATTATTCCTATGTTGCAAGGTCTAAAAGGTACTCTAGAAAATAGGTTTCACTTCACTTGACAAGACCACAACCCTTTTGAGTGGAGAAGTCATGTCATCAGGGTTTTCCATGTGTGATAGTTATGTGGGGTCAAAAGTTCTAAAGAAGAAGAGGTCTCAACAATTTTTTTTTAAATAAGGTGTTTTTTTTTGTATAATTTTATTTTACTAATGTAAATGACAAAAATAAGAAAAAACACCCCCCACAATGCAAAAAAATTGAACCCCAATAACTAGAAAAAATGCTTATACAATGAGAAGAGAAAAAATAATTCAAATAAGAATCATATGTACCTTTTAAATTTTCTAATGAAAAATAATAGATATCTAGAAAGATCTCAAGAATATTTTTATGGTGCTTCTTTCAGATCAAAAAATGGATCTAAAATGAGCAAGTTATGGCCTCTAGAATGCAAGAATGATCATCTCCTTCAACAACAAAAATAGGTACCATACTGGAAAAAAATAGAAAAAACCTACACCAATGTGTCCATCTTAGAGTCATCTTTCTGATGGTATCTCATTTGTCAAAACATGATACCATATGCCCTAGATATCGCCAAAAATTTGGCAAGTACTTTGGAGGAAAAAAAATCCTAAAGAACACCACTTAGTGCTAAAAATAAGCCCCATGAGCCTGCATATGACCTCAAGCTGAGCTAAAGGAGGTTGGCAGCCAACGAGTGGTGTGGTGGTGGTGCATCAGTGGTGGGTTTGGGTTAAGGTGGTGTATCGGCAGTGTTTGAGTGGAGTGTCAGCAATGTCTAAGTGGAGCGTCAACGAAGCGCAATACATGCAACATGGTGGTTGTTGGGCAGCACCATGATGGCTACTTGACGATGCCTTTTTTTAAAAGGGTTGCATTAAATTAATGAAAATTTTTTGTTTTTGGTTTTTTTTATAAAACATTCCTCAAACTGTGTGTCAAGGGTCATATGACCTTGATGGAAGAAAAAAAATTTCCACAAAGGCCAACGGTTTCCAAAATTAAAATGTCTTATATGGAAATACGAGTTTTTGAGCATTGTGATCTCAATAGAGAGGTCCTTTTTTTCTCGAAGTGTACCAAAACATAGTGACCCCCCCTATTGTAATAAAAAACACTCAAAAAATACCAAACTTGATCCAACAAACCCTTGTTTCTATTTTTTTCAATAGACCTAAACAAGCTACAGCAAATCTGGCTCTGATACCATGTATGATTTGAGCAATACAAATTCATAGATCTCGTAGAACACCTGAATGCAAGAACCTATCATAGAGAAGCAAAGATAAGAGAAGGCAAGGTTGTGGTTTTAAAAATATGCAAGATTATATTATCAGACAAAAAGAATGAGTAAAATATACAACAGATCAATCCTTATAGAAGGAGATAAAAAATCTAAAAGAGAACCCTAAGAGGTAAAAGGAATTTAATTATTAATATTTAATTATCAAATGGCAATGCAAGTACATAAAAAGAAATCTTAAGAAGGAAGTAAAGGTAATTTAATAAATATAATTAAAGTAATCCTTTACTCTAACATAAATGTATCTTTAACAACATCATTTTACACTTATGTAATTACTTCAACACCTACTAGATAAGGTCTAAAAGATTTTACAGCTTTCACCAATGCATAAGATTTATTCTCATTTATGTCATAATAAATTTGAGAACTTTGCAAACTTTTTCTAAAGAATGCAATTGGTTGTTCATGTCCTTCTTCATTCTTCTACAACATTATAGTAGTTATAGTGTGGTAGGAGGCAAAAGAAAATATTTGAAAAGGTTTCTTAAAATCAGGAGCTTTAGCACTTGTGCCTCCTTAATTTCCCTTTTTATCTCATAGAAATATTCTAATGCTTCATCATCCCACACAACCTTAGCTCCCTTCTTTAACATTTTGGAAATAGGTTTAACTATTTCTGCAAAATTTGAAACAAATCTTCTCGCAAAGTTAGTTTGCCCAAAAAATGCTTGAATAGCTTTAATTGTCTTGTGGACCTTTATGTTATCAATTATTGCTACTCTTTTAGGGTCTATCCTAACTCCATCTTTAGATACAATATGTCCAAGGAGTTTCCCTTTTGTGACTCCAAACTAACTCTTCTTTGGGCTCAAAGACACTCTATATTCTAGGGCTCCTCTAAAAGTTTTCTCTAAATGGTTGCAATGATCCTTGACACTTTTTCAATAGGTAGTGAGGTCATCCTAGTACACTAAAAGGATAAAATCAATTAATCCTTAAAAGGAAACATCCATATCACTTTAAAAGATAGCCCCTGCATTAGTGAAACCAAAGGGCATCCTTGCATTTACATATGTTCCTCATGGAGTGGTAACTGTAGTCTTATACTGCTCTGATTCCTTCGCTTTCACTTGGTTATAACCTAAGAAGCCATCCATAATAGAAAGAAGCTCATTCCCTATTACCTTTTGTAATAGTGCCTTCATGTTGGGAAGAGCATAATTATCCTTCAATGATGAAATGTTTAGATTTCTAAAACCAACACATAACCTAATATTCCCATTCTCCTTTCTTATAGGGACAAGATTGGAAACCCATGTAGAATGTCTAATAGATTTAATGATCTCTACATCTCTCATTTTAATTAATTCCTCCTTCATTTTTATGGCCAAAATTGGGTTAATAGACCCTTGCCACTATCTAAAAGGCTTAGCATATGACTTCAAAGGTATTTCATATTGGAACAAATCATCCCTATAGGTTTCTAATTCATCATAAGACCATGCAAATACATGCCTATATTTTCTTAATAAAGAGATGAGATTTGATATAACCTTTGGAGTTTTTTTTTTTTTACCAATGAAGATTTCCTTTGGAGAGTTTTCTATTCCAAGATTAACCTTTTCAATTTCTTTTGATATAGAAACAAGCTTATAAGTCTTGAGATCCTCATCCTCATCAAAGATTCTTTCCATGCCACTAATCCCTTTGGTATCTTATTTGACTTGAGTTGAATAATTTGCTCACCAAACAAGGTCTCTTTACCATCTTGATTGTCCATAAATCCATTCCAATCAATGCTTTGATCCTGGTATCATCCTTCACATGTTAGAAAATCAAATAAATCCTTATCATCATTAAAAAACTTGCCAATTCTACACATTATCTGGTATAAAAGGCTTATTTTTCATTTCAACATACACAATTTCTTGTAATGTAATATCAATCTTATTAATAGCTAGATTATCCATCATGTCAACTAAAAATTTATTGTTTCTATCAATTCATTTTATTGAAAATGTGTCAAAGGACTCAATTAGATCCCAGACATAGTTCCTATATTGCTTCAATCTAAAAAAATTGGTGGTAAACTGACTTCTAATCTGAGACACTATTAATTTAGAACCTCTTATGACTAAAACAACTTTAATCTTATGCATTTTGGCCACATTAAATCCTAATATTAAGGCTTCATATTCAACAATGGTATTAGTGCATTCAAAATTCAATAAGAAAGAATATATAAAGATATTACTAGAGGGGGGTATAAGAATAACTCTTACACCATTACCTTCCCTACTACAAGCTCCACCAAATTTCATTTCACATATTCCATTACTTTCTTTTTGTAGACAAATTTCATTAGATTTATCAATGCATTGAATTGGTTTATTTGGGCTTACCTTAAAGTTGTCTATATCAGTTTGGTAGAAGTTGACTCCATAATTGAGACTGAAGCTTTCCACCGAATATGAAAATCTTGGTTCCCTATCCATTCTAACATATCTTCCATTTAGAGGGATAGTTTCATAAGACAAGTCTAACTAAATGCGTCCTCCAACCAAGTTGGACCATATGGCTTGAAAGTAACATACCACAATAGGCTGCTATTTCCACCATAGTGGCATCCATCCTATATGACACATCAAAGCATGTGGGAAATTTGAATTCAACATCTTTCATGATCCCTGCTATAGGTATTGTTTGGTTTTCCATTATATAACACTTTCCATAAGATGTGTCCACTATTAAACTCAGGTCTTTCATGACATATGAAGGCATAATGTTTACTGCAACACCTAAATCTATCATATAGTTTCTCAATAATATATTTTTAATTAACATTTATATAGAATGGGTCTACATGTGGTTATTTCTCATTAATATTCATTCCAAGAAAAATGACTAGTGCATCATTAAAAAAAATCTCTCTAAAATTATCTTCTTTGTTCACTTTAGACAAATGACTTAAAGCTTATTTCCCATACTCAAGGATCTTGACAATTTCAAAGAAATGAACTAGGATTTTTATTTGAAATAAGGAATCTAAAATAAATGAATTAGTACACTCCATTTTCTTACCTATTTTACTATTTTTGAGAGGATCTATTACCTTTATTTGTTGCTAATTTGGCACTCCCTTTTCATTGTTCCTTTTGTGCAAATCTAGTTGTGGCACATTGATAATTATTCATGGTGATTTTCCAATTTTGAGATTTAAAGTCCTATTTCTCAACCTATAACTAATCTTGGCTTTCCCACTACTGCAATTGGGTATGCTCTCCTCTTTTACTCAATTGAATGCCTTACCCTTGGGTTTTCTTCTTCATCAAAGAAAACCCATTGCGAATATTGTTGCCCCATCCTCATCATGTCAACATCAAGGACATTCTCATCTTATGAGGAATCATCATCTCTCCAAAGTAGTTTTGATGGTAGAGTGTTACTAATTAGTTTCTCTTCCTATTGTCCTTCCTCTTCCAAAACACTATGAGTAATCATAAATTGATCAAGAACATGTGGCAGTTTACAAATCTCACACCAAGGACCACTTTCCACATAATTGTTATTTTTCTTTAGAGGCTTAGTGGTTTCATTGTTTCTTATAGTTTTTCCATCCTTCCAATTTGTATTGTATAGCATATCTTTCAATCTAAACTTGTAAGGTTTTTCATTTCTGTTAGATCTAAAAGCTTCATTTTTTATTTTTTTTCAACCTATAAAACTTTGATCATATTCAAAATTTTATCAATCTTATCCTCATCTTTATTTTGTTTTGGGGCTTTGGGATTGAACAACCTAGGGTCTTCTCTCTTTCCAATCTTACCACTAGCTTTCCTATCATTTTCAATGGTAGTGGCTCCTTTGAAAGCTTCTTGAAATGTATTGGGCATGTGACACCTTATCACATAGTGAATCTTTCATTCAAAGGCACTTAGGTAAAAAATTATTAGGAAAGAGTCTACTGGTATGATATCACTTGGCATCCTATTTAAGACTTTATTAAACCTCTTATTGAACTCACCAACCAATTCATTAGAATTCATTTTTATGCTAGTTAATTCATGAGAAGAAAATATATATCACTATGATCCCCAAATTGTTCAATGAAAAAATTCAAAAACTCATGCCAACTGGAAGTAGAACCATCAGGGAGCGCTTCATACCATTCAACATCATCATTAGTAAGGGATTGCACAAATAATTTCATAAACATGACCTCATGGTTTTCTTCTAATTCTTCATTGATATTTTTTAAGTTAATAACACGTGCTTTAGTAGATTGAGTCTCTTCTCTAGAGAATTTAGGGATTGTAGTTCTTAATTTATTTTCTATAGGATTTGGATACCCTACAATTCATATGAAGTCAAGCTACCTATATCTTTCAATTACCATAGGAGCTCTGACTCCTTGTCCAATATTTAATTGATGTTGATTTTGTCCCCTTTGATTGTTCACTACATTTTCCTAATTATTTCAAAAAAAATTTACATTTCTATTTACCCCATTATAATCTCTATTGTTTTGACATTTATTTACATTATTTTGATCTTGTCTGCATTTCATGTTTGTTTCCTCTATTCTATTTCTTTCATAGAGATGATTTTTATGTGAATTACTGAAAATGAATCCTTATTCTTATGAGGTGGCTTACATTTGGATGACTTATGGGATTCTTGATTCTTGTTGTCATTGACCTTCTTAGAAGTAACATCCTCATCTTGTTTTATGCCAATCCTTTCAAGTATCTCTCTATGAATTCATCTCAAAGCCTTGGCTACCTTCTTGGGTGAAAAGCTACATAGTATTTGAAAGGATGCATCCAATTTATGAGTGTCTTCTATATTTTCTTCTTTGTCTTCTTCTCTCACCTTGTCTTCAACTTGGTAAGTTTCTAGTTGATCCTCATCATCAAGGGTTCTCATGTTATAAAATGGATTTTTCTCCCTCTCTAAAGTCTTATCACCTATTTTCTTGTCATCCTCAATGAAAGGCACATTTTCTCTGTTAGCAAATATTTTGTACCCTATATGTAACATGTCAGATGATTTATTATTTTTACTTATAGTTCTCTTCTTTGGAGTCCACACTAAAAATTATTTCTCTATGTGAATAGATAGCCTACCCCACATACACTTTACAAATAAATGCCTATAACTTTCCTTTCTTTCAAAATGAAAAGTCTGGTCATTCATAAAATTCTATATAGAGGCACCACCTCTACCTAGAGGAAACAATTTATAGGAATTTTCTTGTGTTTCTAGCTTCAATGGAGTACACTTCAAAATAAAACTTTTAGTTATCTTGGTCTGCAAAGCTAAAAACTCTGGGTAACTTCACAATCGACATTGTGAGAAACTCTCCCCAGTAGAATCACTAATCTATTGGTTACTCAAATTGTTGGTTGAAAACCTATGAGCCTTTTCTTCTCAATGTTGGGCAATTCAACACACTTTGGCCAATGACTAGGATTGATACCTGATGATAAAATCCTCTTCTCTTTAGGCTCTACCAACCTAGGAGGGTACACGTTATGAATCAACTTCCATTAAACTTATTTATTTTATTTTTGTAGATCTATTCATTGATAGTCTTGAGACTACAAGTTCTTTGCAAGGAGAAATCAAAACTTTTGAAATTTTATAATGTCTTCATGTCTTTGAAATTTGAAAATATATAACATTGAGCATAATAGAGAACTTCACCAACCTTAATTAGTAAGAGACCTTAATGAATTAACCAAGACCAATTCCTTATTCCAAGTGGGAAAAATAGAGTCAAATTAGTACCAACTTCAAGATTATCAAAACCCTTTAGAGATAGTGGGTTCATACCATTAATTACTAGACAGAGAACTTTAACTCAAACCCTAGTTCAATTATTTTTAGCGTCAACACTAGAAGACCAACTGAACAAAAAATACAATGCTTGTGATTTTTGATAATCGAGAGATTATATGAAATTTCAATCTATTAATGGTAACATGAATTGGAGAAGACAATTTTTTGAATACTAATGAAGATCACTTTGCACAAATTTTGGAATAGAAAACATAGTATTTTATTAATTCCAAAAAGGGTTTACAATTGAGCCATGGCTGGTGGCAATATCTACTCAAAATCTATAGAGATAATTTACTTATGTGCTATGTCTTATTCTTTGATGGTATATGTTGAAAATAGATTGAAAATAATAAAAGAGGGAGATTGTTGAGATCATATTGAAGAAGACCACCAAAGAGGGAGATTGTTGAGAACATACAAGTATGATCAATATGTTTCAATCATTGTTTTGTCACTAATGTCAAACCTGCTATTTGTTGGTAAGACAACTACTTATATGATTTAAGTATTATCACTTAGTTGATTGATGAAGAGGATTTGATCAAAAGATGTAACAAAATCATCTAGATGAAAGGTTGAGTTATGATTATGTAACGAAGTACAAGAATCAATTAAGACAGTGATAACATGATGCATTGATAATTTGCTTAAGGTTACAAAGGTTGGTTATACTAAGAAAGTTTAGAAGAACAAGTTACACAAAGGTTGTTTGTCAAGCTTGACTAAGTGGCTAGTAGGTGCTGAGAAAAGTTAGTAGAAGCCAAGTAGAAAATTAGTTGGAGCTAAGTAAAAGTTCATTCTAGTGTATGTCAAGCCAAACAATGGATGCTGAGTAAAGTTTAGTTGATGTCAAGCACTAGTAAACTTTAGTTCGTGCCAAGCTATTTCATAGAGGATGTCAAGCAACGCAGTATATGCTGACCATTAGAAGCTAGATAATGTTGAGCTACTGCATTATTTAAAAGATCGTGAATTCAATGGATCTAAGCTGACGAGTCTATTTTCTTGGAATTTGTGAACTAGGTGGAAGATAAGATTGATGAGCTGGTGGCATAGAATTCAATGTAAACCATTTTTAGGTGATTTCAAAGAGGATTCAAGTAGAAGTTTCTAGAAGAGATATAGAATGTGGGATAGATTCATTGTATCCTACCTAATCTATCCTAACCCTAAATTGGACAATGGAGAATGAGCGACAAAAGATCTTGTTTTCCTATTTATAGGGATGGCTGGTCAAAAATAAATGTGGTTAAGTGTGAGAAAGGGTTTTGCTTCATCAAGTGACCTAAGAGGAGAGACTTCATTGGCATATTAAGTAAGAAGGCTTAAGGATATGAATGCTTGAAGGGTGAACAAGTTGTTAGAGCTGAAAAATAAGAAGGCCAGGCAAAATGGACAATTGAAACAGTGATCTGTAATCTAAAAATGAAGTTGTATGTTGTTATTAAATCAAGCCTTATTATTACTTTCTAACAATTGTATCAGGGTGTCAAGTGTGTTGATGAATCTTTTATGTTCCAGGTTTACATTTCTACAAGTTGATTTGACAATAACCTACAAGTTTTAAGTGATTGCATTATATTATGGATGTATGCATGATGAAGAATGTTTTATGGGTTCACTAAGCTGTGAAAATTTTTGTCTATACATCTAGACCTTGAATAAATGATTCACCCCCCTCCCCCCCCCCCCTCAGTTATTCTAAAATTATTCCAACAATTGGTATCAAAGCCATCTACTTAAGAGTTTAAAGGTACTAGAAGCACAAAGATCAAGATGTCAAAAAGAGAAGTACCAAAGCTCAATAGAGATAACTTTCCCTGCATGAAAAGTTTGATGAAGCTACAACTTGGAGGACTTGGAGGTCATGCACAATCTACCATTACTACTGAGCATGTTGACCCTATTGGAGCACCAACTACTGAGGATATGAGAAAGAAGAAAGAACATAATCATGCAATGTTGGAGATTACCTCTTCCCTAAGTTATGTTAAATTTGATGATATCAAAGGTCTTGACAGTGCAAAGAAAATGTGGGATGCCCTAGCTACCATAGATGGAGGAGACACCAATGTTCTTAGAGCCAATGTTGAAAGTCTCAAAGGTAATTTTGATGATATGAGAATGGAAGAAGGGAAAAATATTGCTCAATATTGCAAGGATAAGAGAAGTAGTTAATGCAATAAGAGGAGCTAATGGAAAATTAGATGATGATACTGTGTTAAGAAAAGTTTTAAGAATACTATTGCATGTCTATGATATTAGAGTCTCTGCAATTCAAGAACTAAGATGCATACCAGGGAACAATCTTTCACTTGAAGGATTGGTAGGTAGACTTATTGCTTTTGAGCTATCTAACTTTGATAATTACAAACTTGAGAGTATTGAATCTTCTTTCAAAGCCAAAGTGTCATTGAAGGAACCTAATGAGAAGAAGAAAAAGAAAAATATAAAATACATATCTGGTGATAGTGATACAAATGAGGAGGATGTTGAACAACTTGAATCATTACTAGCAAGAAGGTTCCACAAAGATAAAGGTAAGTTCAAAGGTAAACTGCCTATCACTTGTTTCAATTGCAATGAGGTTGGTTATATTGTTGCTAGATGTCCAAAAAAGAAAAATTACAGAGGTGATGACAAGTACAAAAGTAGAAGAGATGAAGACAACAAGGATTAAAAAGACAAAGGAAAGTCATGCTACATTGCTAAACAGGAAACATCTGATGAACATGGTGATGAAGTAGTATATGTTGCAATGAAGGATGAATCTAATGAAGATGAGGCAACTGCACTTGTGACCTATGTAAACAAGAATGACAGGTGGATCATTGATAGTGGGTGTTCACATCACATGACTGGAGACAAAAGTAAGTTCATTTCTTTGAATTGTTATGATGGAAATAGTGTAAGATTTGGTAATGATGCACCATGTTTGATAAAAGGAAAAGGTTCTATCAAGCTCACGTATAAGATTTTATGTGATAATGCTTACTATGTTGAAGGACTTAAGTATAATCTCTTGAGTGTATCACAATTGAATAATTTGGGATGTAAGGTTGAATTTAAAAACAAGGTTGCTAAGATATATGACACAAATGGGAGATTAATTAGAAAAGGTTATCAAACTAAAAGTAATCTATTCTATCTTGATATAGATGATGCTACTTGTATAATTGTAAAATCTGATGATGTATGGTTGTGGGAAAAAAGGTAATGTCATGTCAATTTTGACAACTTGGTGAGTATCACTAACATGAGAAAGGTTATAGGATTTCCTAAGTTAAAGAACCCTGATAATGTAATGTTCAAACAATGTCAATTGGGCAACATGACAAAGTCAAGTTTTAAGAGTAAAACTTACACTTCTAAAGGAATACTAGGGATTATTCATACTGACTTGTGTGGACCGATTAAAGTACAAAGCTACAAAAGAGATAAGTATATTATGTTGTTTGTTGATGATTATTCTAGAATGATGACAGCTATGTTTCTAAAAAAGAAATATGATGCCTTACAAATGTTTAAGTGGTATCTGGCAAGAGTTGAAAAGGAAACAATTAAAATCTAAAGTGTTTGAGATCTAACAGAGGAGGAGAATTCACATCAAATGAATTTGAGATGTTCTGTAATATGAGAGGAATCAAAAACTAGACATCTGCACCTAGAACCCCTCCCCAAAATGGAATTGCTAAAAGGAGGAACAGATCTATAATGGATTGTGCTAGAACACTCATGATAGAGAAGAATGTTGCTTTGAAATACTGGAGAGAAGTTGTAAGTATAGTTGTCTATACCTTGAACGATGTACAAATTAAGAAAGGTACTCATTCAACACCTTTTGAACTGTGGTATGGATAGTCACCCAATGTAAAATACTTTAAGGTATTTGGAAGAAAATGTTACATTCCTAAAGATTTCAGGAATGGTAAACTTGATTCAAAAAGTGAAGAAGGTATATTTCTAGGATATTCCACAAGAAGTAAAGCTTACAAGTGTTTAAACACTAACACTAACAAAGTTGTGGAAAGTGCAAATGTGAATTTTGATGAATATATAGAAGTATATGAGGCTGAACCTATGAAAGAATTAGAAGAATACAAATCATTTGTATACTCTTATGAAGGTATGTTTGTTGAAGAAGATGCTACAAATAAAGCTATAAACCAATAGCAAGTTTTAGTGATTTGTCGAGTCATATACTATGAATGTTGAGTTACATTCAGGAACCAAGCTACATTCAAAAGTCAAGATACAGAATAAAGTTGAAGCACATTCAGATTTTGAGATTAGTAGAGATGTTGAATTACCTGAAAGAGATGTACAAAATGATTCTGAAACTAAAAGATCAAATGAAGAAACAAGAGCTCAACCAAGATTGTCTAAATATGTCAAAAGACATCATCCACCTGCACAAATTATTGGAGATAAAGATGCTAGAGCAATGACAAGAAATATATTGAAAAATAATACATGTTTGCTAAGCATGAAGGAACCTAAAATAGTAAAAGATGCATTAGAAGATGAAGACTGGAGTAAGGCCATGGAAGAAGAAATAGAACAAATTGAGAAAAAAAAGACATGGACTCTAGTTCCCAGACCAGAAGACAAGAATGTGATTAGCACCAAGTGGTTATTCAAAAACAAACTAGATGAAAATGGCGAAGTAACAAGGAACAAGGCAAGATTAGTCCACAAAGGATATGCACAAGAAGAAGGAATTGACTATGGAGAGACGTTTTCCCCTGTTGCTAGATTGAAAGGAGTAAGAACTTTACTTGCTTATTCTACAGACAAAGGTTTCAAAGTTTATCAAATGGATATTAAATCTGCATTTCTGAATGGCATATTAGAGGAAGAAGTTTATATAGAATAGCCAGAAGGTTTTGTTGATGTTGACAATAAGAACATGGTATGCAAATTACACAAAGCTCTATATGGTTTAAAACAAGCACCAACAACATGGTATGATAGACTTCATAAGTATCTTGTGAAGATTGGATTTGAAAGAATTGATGATAACAACTTCTGTACATAAAGATAGAGAAAGGCAAAGGAATTTTGTTATCTAAAATTTTTGTTGATGATATCATATTTGGAGGTCAAGATGCCTTATGTAAAGATTTTGCAAAAGAAATGAAGCAAGAATTTGAAATGTCTATGTTTGAGAGATCAAATTCTTTGTGGGTTTGCAAGTATATCAGATGAAATATAGCTCAGTCAAAATATATCAAAGAAATACTGAAAACTTTTGGATTGGAGGATTCAAAACCTATAAGTACACCTATGGTGATAGGACTCAAACTATCAAAGAATGTTGATTCGGCTGAAGTGAATCAAACACTGCACAGGTCCATGATTGAAAAATTATAATATGTGGTACATAGCAGACCCAACATTGCATTATATGTAGGGATAGTTGCAAGATTCTCTGGTAACTCCAGGGAGAATCATTTGATGGTTGTAAAGAGAATAATGAGATATTTGAAAGGAACAAAGGAATTTGGTCTATACTATAAGAAAAATGAAAATTTTGAATTAAGAGCCTACACTGATGTTGATTGGGTTGGAAACATTGATGACGGAAAAAGCACCAGTGGAGGAGCATTCTTCTTAGGTAAAGGACTAGTTACATGGACTAGCAAGAAACAAAATTGCACCTCACAATCTATTGTTGAAGCTGAATATGTTGCTGCTATTGTAAATTGTACAAACATTGTATGGATCAAACAGCTACTCAAAGGTATGAAGGAAGAAATCACAGAACCAATGATAAAACAAGTGCTATCAATATATCAAAGAATCCTATGATGCACACAAAGACTAAGCACATTGCAATCAAGTATCATTACTCAAGAGAATTAGTTCGAGATAAAGAACTAAAGATGGAATGTTAACACAAAAGAGAAAATTGATGACATCTTCACAAAATCATTACCTAAGGATGCTCATGAGTATCTAAGAGGTAAACTAGGGGTGATACCCCTATCAAAGACTATCTAAGTAACAAAGAGGAACGCCCTGTATCAAACAAGCTGATTTTCATATGTTACAAATTGATGCAAAGTATCTCACTTTAGTAATTGCCTAAAGTAATCAAAGAGTTGAAACTTCAAATCAATCATAAGCAAGGTGACAGAGGGAGAAACTAAAGAAATTGAAAGGCTTATATTTGCATGTTAAGATGACAAGTTTTTGGCATTGTTGTCAAAGAGGGAGAGATTACTAATCAAGAGAGATAATTGCAAAGGGAGATGAAGAAATTACTGATCAAGAGAATTATCAAGGGAAATAATTGTTGATCAAAAGAATTAATGATCAAGCCAATATATTTAGCAAGCAAGATTTACTAATCAAAGTAAGGGAGAGATTACTAATCAAGAGAAAAAAAATGTTGATTAGGAGCTATACAAAAGGGAGAAGAGTTATCAAAGAGGGAGAAATCCTAATCTACCTAGTAAGAGAGAGACATAAGAAGAAATATTCAAAGGGAGCTATAAGGAAGAGTTTTGTAACCTATTCAGAAGATGGAAATTGTTGATAAAGGGAGAGTTTTCAATACAAGGAATTATTTTTCTTTTTGGTATTGTCTTACTATTTTAACCTAGTCAATTTGGTTAGACAAAGTGTTTTCCATTTGGTTGATCAGTTTGGTTTGACATCAATGCCAAAGAGGGAGATTGTTGAAAATAGATTGAAAACAATAAAAGAGGGAGATTGTTGAGATCATATTGAAGAAGACCACCAAAGAGGGAGATTGTTGAGAACATACAAGTATGATCAATATGTTTCAACCATTGTTTTGTAACTAATGTCAAACCTACTATTTGTTGGTAAGACAATTGCTTATATGATTTAAGTACTATCAATTAGTTGATTGATGAAGAAGATTTGATCAAAAGATGCAACAAAAGCACCTAGAGGAAAGATTGAGTTATGATTATGTAATGAAGTACAAGAATTAGTTAAGACAGTCATAACATGATGCATTTATAATTTGCTTAAGGTTATAAAGGTTGGTTTTACTAAGAAAGTTTAGAAGAACAAGTTACACAAAGGTTGTCTACCAAACTTGACTGAGTGGATAGTAGGTGTCGAGCAAAGTCAATACAAGTTGAGTAGAAAATCAGTTGGAGCCAAGTAAAAGTTTATTCTAGTGTATGCCGAGTAGAACAGTGGATGTCGAGTAAAGTTTAGTTGATGCCAAGCACTAGTAAACTTTAGTTCATGCCAAGTGATTTCATAGAGGATGCTGAGAAACATAGTATGTGTCGAGCATTAGAAGCTAGATAATGTCGAGTTGCTACATTATTTAAAAGATTGTGAATTCAATAGATCTAAGCCAACAAGTTTATTTTCTTGGAATTTGTGAACCAAGTGGAAGATAAGATTGATGAGCTGGTGGCACTAAATTCTTAGGCAAATTCAAAGAGGATTCAAGTAGAAGTTTCTAGAAGAGATATGGAATGTGGGATAGATTCATTGTATCCTACTTAATCCATCCTAACCCTAAATTGGATGATGGAGAATGAGCAGCAAAAGATCTTGATTTCCTATTTATAGGTATGGTTGGTTAGAAGCAAATGTGGTTAAGTGTGAGAAAGGGTTTTGCTTCATCAAGTGACCTAAGAGGAGAGACTACATTGGCATATTAAGTAAGAAGGCTTAAGGATATGAATGCTTGAAGGGTGAACAAGTTGTCAAAGCTAAAAAGTAAGAAGGCCAAGTAGAATGAAGGACTGAAATAGTGATCTGTAATCTACAAATGAAGTTTTAAGTTGTTATCAGATCAAGCCTTGATGTTACTCTCTAACAATTGTATCAATCTAGGGTAAATCCTTTGGATTAAGGTTGACTTAACAGTCATTTGTAAATCCTTTAACTGGGTGACATTCCAAGTGAATGGTCTAAAGTCCTCTAACAAGGCTCACTCCTAACAGGGTGATTGGAATCCTTTAACAAGGTAACATTTAACAGTGTGTATTGTAACCTTTAACAGGGTTGGCTTTTTATAGGGCATCACTTCAAAAGAGTGAAAAAGAGTAGCATGTTACTAGTGGTTTTTTCCAAATTGGGTTTACACATAAATCATTGTGTCAAGTGTGTTGATGAATCTGTTATGTTTCATGTTTACATTTCTGCAAGTTGATTTGACAGTAACCTACAAGTTTTAAGTGATTGCATAATCTTATGGATACATGCATGATGAAGAATGTTTTATGGGTTCACTAAGTTGTGAAAAGTTTTGTTCCCCCCCACCTCTCTGTTATTCTAAAAGTATTCCAACAGTGTGTGTGTGTGTGTGTGTGTGTGTGTGTGTGTGTGTGCGCGCGCGCGTGTGTGTGTGTGTGTGTGTGTGTATATTATAAAATCTATCTATATCTATCTTAGGGTCTCGGTACCTCTTCTTATTGAAAAAAAAAGAGGTGCAACAATTAGCTTTAGACCCTTCAAAAATAACCAACTACAACTAATTGCAACCAAACATATAATATTACAATACACAAAAAAGAAAAAACTTCTTAATCATCATGGAAGAAGGTCACAAAACATGTCCAACATATCATTCAAGTAGGCATGATCACCTAGCTATGCTCCTCGCTCTATTAACATTTATTCAATCTTAGCCTTATCTTCCTCTAACTCAAGTTTGTGGCAGTCACTTACATAACTGGCATAATTTTTCTATAGGTCCCATGCAACCATATACATGTTGTTGATGATATCAAATCAGTCTTCTTCCTCTAGAGAAAGATCTAGTTGTGTAATAGGCTTTAGTTCATGTCCCATTAGATGCTCCTATGTTGGTAAACCCATTTTTGCACCTACAACTTGAAATTGTATAACTAGAGAGCTCTTGTAACCCTCACACATCAAAAAATTCTATGCCACCACCTCATGCGAATGACTTAGTAAAATAGTGGCATTTAAAGAGTCATTAATTCAAAAATCTTGTCAAGAATATTCCACATATTTTTGGCTTGTGTATGTATAACATTAATGTATTTTCCACTTAAAACTTGCAAAATTCACACTATACTTTCAAGGATATCTTGACAATGATTGTATCACCTTCACATGCTTATCTAGTTACCCTCTCCAAAACTATGATGATCATTAATTCTATTGAAGCCTTTTTGCCATTTCGAGGTATATCCTAAACACTACCCACAAACTGGCAAAGAATCATCATTTCACAAGGTACGTTTATCATGCTCCCCAAAACCTTGAAAATTGCCATATCGCAATGACCTTACAACATCCCTCCTATTTAGAAATTTTGTCATTTTGCAAGCCATGTTATGTCTCTTTTTTGAAATCATGACTTCACACTACCCACATGAAACTCATTCCGAAATAGTGAAAATTGTCTTTTCAGACCACATCTTGATTACTCTTTACAATCTAGCAAAAAAATTCCATTTCCTTATGAAATAGAAAAAGTCCTTTATTTAGGAAATTTTAATGCCAAATTTTTGATAAAATTTGAGGGTTCCACCAAGGCTAGAGTTAGAATGCATCTTCATTCCAACTCCCTTAGGAGGCCATGTACCATGTCTTCACTCTAACTCTCCCGAGAGGCCAGAAAAAAGTTTTACTACCCTTATATTTATTTTGTTATCACTTATTCAACTTCTCCATGTTACCTTGTCAACCACTTTCAGGTTAGGGTAATCATGAGAAAACCCATATGCAATGCAATTTCCTAACCCAACCCCCAAATGAAAAAACTCTCAACTAACCTAAATGTGGGATTTTGGATCTCACAAGATCATACCATATGTATGCATACATTGTGATGGGTGGATACAACCAACTCCATGTAATATCATGATAAAACCAATGCAAGGATTGGATTCAAGAAATGCAAGCAAACAAATCAAGTATAATTACATGGGAAAATTATCTAAGTAGAAACCATAATGAAGCTCAAAAACACATATCTCAAACGACCACTTTTCTTAGAGCACGACTTCTCCTGGAATCCTCCAATCATCACATTTGAACACAAGAATGACATACAATGCCCAAACTACACCAATAAACAAAAATTTGGCAAAATCTGGTGACAACCCAAAAGTCCACATTTATAATAAAAGAAACACTTTCAGATCAGGATATAAAATATCATGGAATGTCCTCTAATCATTATAACACCATGATCCTACTCTTTGTACTACATGCTACGAACACATAAATCAAGTCAAGCCAAACAAGGTGATAGATATTACTAGGTAGCACATAAAGTAAGGGAACACAAAAACACCTAAAATTTAAAATATCCCAAAGTTTGATGAAATCAAAAACCCATTTCCATTTCATGCCTGTAATCCAAAAATCAAATAAAATTCAATTTCATGACACACAAAATCCAACAAGATAACATTACCAAAAATTTCATTTTTAAAAACACGAAATAAGGAAATACTCATTCACATCCAATCGTGTGATAGAATTACATGAAAATAGAGAACACTAGGTCTCAACCCGAAAGCATTTAGGAAATGAAAGAATGTATAGAAAAGGACTAAATTAAAAGAAATTAGAGTGCCTTACCTCTCACCAAATGCTCAAATACAAGAATGTAACAATAAATTGGAGAGAGCTTAGAAGATGTTGAAAGTCATGGAATAGAAGGAGATCCCTACTATGAATAAACTATGTCCCCCTCCTTAGTCAAAACTGTCATCTATAATCAACTTTCATATTTAATTTCTTGGTTTGTATTTCATTGTGAGTTGGTGGAAGAATTTAGTATTTTTGTCTCCTTCCTTTAACCATTAGATCCTAGACTTTTGTTTCTATGATAACCCCTTTCAATTAAACTCTTTAATTGCTTTAAATTTTGTATTTTAAAGTTTGGAATAACTTATATTATGAATGAATAAGCTTGATGACATATTCATTTTATGTTCACTTCAAGGATTTACAAGCTCTTATACATGAACAAAAGGTAATTAGTTCATACATGATTAGAATTACAAATTTCCCCTTAATAGAATGATAGCTTAAATTGGGCTCTTTTTACACTTTATAATTTTATTTCTTCATGATACTTCTTTTACCTTATATCATTTCCTTACCCCTAGTACCCCTTTTATTGTTTAGTATAATAGACTATATTAGTGGGGTGTGACCTACTTATATTCCCATCGGCTTAAACAACTTTTCTTGTACCAATTTATCATGTTGGCTCCCACATTGGATTTATGTACCTTTTAGGTGCTTATTCTCATTTCCCTTTGCTAAGGTGATTTACCTATGTAATATGCAATAGTGGGCCTATTGTACCTTTCATCACAATCAATGTGTTGAGTGAGGTTATCCTTTTTACCTATTTCCTTTGTACTCACTTGCCTTGATCTTGCTTCCTTTATTTTTGTTATTCCCCAAAAATTGATGATCCTAACTTGACCCTATTATCGGTATATATATGTTGTTAAGGCACAAGATGTGCCCTTCCATAGCACGAATATTTATGTCATGAACTTATATATTATTTATAAGGTAATAAATTTCCCATCACTATGTTGGTATATATTTGTCTTTCTATGTCTTCATAATATTAATATTTTTATAATTAATGATTATGATTATGATTTATTATTTAAATAATTATTTAATGAATACATTTATTATTATTTAGTATTTAATAATGCTAAAGTTTCGCAATTAATTAGCATCAAAGTATACATAATAGATTAAGTAAATTTATTATTATTGAATAGTAGAAAAAATATATATATGTATTATTAGATTATATATGTTTGTATGTATATTAATGGGGTCCATGACACTCCACCCCTCCTAAAGTTTCTTTTCCTCAAGAAATTACATGTTTCTTCATGATTTTTGTAACTTAAGACAAGTTTTCTCCCAATTTGTAGGGATAACTTAAGGCTATCTTTCTGCCATTAAAGTTTCCTAATATCCTATTTGTAAACCAAATGAAGCCACACTAAAGTATGCTTTAAAAATGTATGCATGACTATGTGAAGACACAAAGTAGACATGAAGCAAACACATTTATGCATGAAGTCACAAAGTAGACACAAAGAAGAAAACATATGCTCATCTTATTTACTAAATTATTTTCTTTGTTATGATTTTGATTATAAATCTTACATCATTACATATATTTAAAGAAAAAATGATTGATGATAAGTCAAGCCAAGCCAATCCCATACTAAGGCGAAGAGAGAAACTTTGACCTCCTTGGCCTCGGTGGTAGGTGTTAGGCATCCACAAGAGATTATCTACTTAGTGAGTTACTTGTTTCTATTTGTGTCTCATAACCTTTTAGAAAGGCTCCCTTAGCATCTCTCCCTTAACTAGTACTACAATAGGGTGTCTTATCCATTCTCCCTTTATCACAAAGTAATAGGGTGTTTTCTTGGTTGTTCTCCCCTAATTATGTTTATGATAGGGTGCCCTCATGGTTCTTCCTTACTATAGGAAAGGTATTTAGAATAGGGTTCCCTGGCGGTTCTCCTTTGATCGCATAGTAGTAGGGTGCCTTTATAGTATTCATCACTTAACTACCTCTACAATAGGGCATCATCGTGATTGTGCCTTAATTGCATCTCTTTTAATTTGAATTATTTATTTGTCAAATACAATATGATCAAATTTAGGTTACATAAATAATAAATTGGTACATTACCAATAGCTTGACTTACTATTGCAACTCATGATGAGCTTCCTCAAAACTCCATTGGTTTCCTTCTTTGTTTGTTGATTTGATGTTGTTGAGAATCCCCTGATCATACCTCATTTTCTTTAATGATATTTCTTTTATTTTTGTGTTGAGCATTTATTCTATTGTATGAAATTGCTTTCTTTTTTTTTCACTTATACCCTAGTTCACATGATTCTTTACATTAAAAACATAACTTTCTTTTTCTCAACTCTTCTCAATACTTTTGGGCTTTCTCATCTCACCATGTGTCCATACTTAAAAGTTTTCATTAAAATGAAAACATTGTATTTTTGAAAATTCCTTTGTATATCATTCATCTCTACCATGAAATTATTTTGTGTGGTTTCTTAAGGGTTTTTTATTTGCTAATGAGGTCTCCAAATCTAGAGTTGCTTCAAAAGCATCTTCAAGATTTCTCAATGTTAGAGTATTTACTAATCCTTTAAGAGGATCTTTTAATCTATCTATAAGTAAATATGTCAATCAATCTTCATCTATTCTAGTTTAGATCACACTAAAATTATTTGGAATTCATTAATATAACTTTTAGTTGTTCCTTGTTGCCTAATATGTGCTAGTCTTTTTAAGTCTTCTTGTGGATTCTTTTGATCAATTCTTTGGCTAGTCTTTGTATAAATTCCTTATAGGCAGTAATAGTTTGGTTGCCTTAAGTATGAGTTTCCTTAGTACCACCATTCATACACTATACCCTTTAGGTGTAAGATATAAAATTAGAGTGCTTCTTCCTCCATCACAGGGTTAAAGGCAAGGTAAGTGTTTAGAGTCTATAACCAATCATATGTTGTGATTTCACCTAATTCATCAAAGTTCAAGATGTCAATATTGCTTATTTTGTGTTTAAGGTCCTTATTCGAATCCCCTGTCACTCTTTTATGTGCTCCATATTTTTTACCTTTTCAAAATTTATTGAATATTGTGAGTTCTCTCATTTCATGTTCTAGGCTAGCATAGGCTCTAACATTCTCTACTACACTATTTGTATGTTGCTCAATTTTCTCATCTCCTCTTGATGTCTCTATTTTGGGTAGGAAGAGGGGTTCAACTATGGTACAAGATGGATGACCTCTTTTATTGTTATTCTCTAAATGGTTGGAACTCATGCCCCTCCCAATAGAATTATTTTTAAGGCTTTCAATTAAGTTCCCCATGTTTTGTAATGTTTTGAGTAATGCATGGTTGGTCTTATTTGTTTGTTTCATAAATGATCTCATTTCATTTGTTAATTTAGTATTCATATTTCCTTTATTCATTTCTTTTGATTTGGCATGCACACCCTTCACAAGATTGCATGATTATGCTCTGATACCACTTGTGATGACCTGGTTTGGTTAAACTCTTTAATTGCTTCAGATTTTGTATTTGGTAGCTTGGAATAACTTATATTATGAATGATTACACTTGAGATTGTATTCAATTTATGTTCACTTCAAGGATTTACAAGCTCTTATACATAAACAAAAAGGTAATTATTTCATATATAATCAGAATTACAAATTTCCCATTAATAGAATGATAACTTGAATTGGATCCCTTTTACACTTTATATTTTTATTTCTTTATGATACTTATTTAACCTTATATTGTTTCCTTATCCCAAATACCCCTTTTATTATTTAGTATAATAGTCTATAGTAGTGGGATGTGACCCACTTATATTCCCTTGAGCTTAAACGACTTCTCTTATATTGATTTATCGTATTGGCTCACATAGTGGATTTATATACCTCTTAGGTGCCTATTCTCATTTCCCCTAGCTAAGGTGATTGACCTGCATACTATGCAATGGTGAGCCCATTGTACCTTCCACCATAATTGATATGATGAGTGGGGTTATCCTTTTACCCATTTCCTTCATACTCCCTTACAACATTAGCTATATGGTTGAATATTTGCACCAGCCTTATAGCCCATGTCACACCTCTAGCATGTGTATGTCACTACCAACATTAAGTACTTGTCAGAAAAATCTTGGATTGTTGCACAATAAACTATTTACAAACATTAATGTATATTTTTAACTTCAAACATCACCTTTGGATGTATCTAGCCAAGCCAAACTATTATGTGTTGTGCCTTATTTTTTTATATAGACTTTTATATTATTTAATTTGTATATTATATTAATTATTTACTTTATTTTATTTAATATGATTATATTGATTGTTAATAACATATATAGTTTTAAATAAGATATAGATTTTTTAAATTTTAGTCAACCTATTACATTAAAATTTCATTTTGTTTTTTTGTTTTTTCTTAATAAACGGCCTAAGGCTTGATTGATTTTATTAATAAATAAAGATACAAATAATTCCCCTATTATGGCAGGCACAGGTAGGAAAGAACGAGGAAAGAAAACCTCCTGTCTTGCCCGGGACCTCAATCCTATATTATACATTAGTAAAAGGGGCATACCCCAGTGATTACATCAAAATAATATTCAAAGCAATACAAATGTCTTCCAAAGAGGAATCAGATTGAAGGGAAGATAATCATCATCTGTCTAAATTCACCAACATCAACAAATGTTATGGGTTAAATGAAACTTAAAAACAACACCAAATATAATAAGGAGCCACAAGGACCTCTACCTAGGATGAATTTCATGATGAAATTGAAAAAGGTTATTAATAAACTGAAATAATTTTTAATAGATCTTTACAATAATTGAAAATTCTATCTTGAGTAATTTTTCTTCATATGCAGTTAATATTACAATGTTAGAGATTTTGACGTGAAGATAAAAGTACAGGTGTGAAACAAATTCTTTAATCTTTTAAAGATTAATTTCCCTGCATGATTAAAAGAAGGTTATGTCACCAGTTAAGATGATAAACTAAAACCCAGGGGAGAGCAAACCGAAAATTCATCGACAGTATCAAAAGAGTTTCTTCAAGATCTCGAAAAACACTGTTGCATGAGTTACAATCTAAATAAACATCTCATAAGCTTAATGCCCTGAATAGAAGGAGAGATTCATATAAAATTTATTCTGAATTTAAACTAGAGACATGCAAAGTGAAAGCCACAACCACATACAAGAGGCTGAATAGTAGCTAAATACAATTTTTATTAATATATGATAATATGTACAGTAACTACCATATCCCTTCTAATATTGAAAAGATACATAAGAGAAAGGTTTAGAAGAAATAGATTTGCTCGATAATATAGCAGAAACAATTTATCTACAGAGGCACCTTGTTTGAAAATCGGGTGTTACAAGCCAAAATTTGAGGTATAGTAGTATTTAAAATGACCCGAGAGATTATTTAGTCATACTTTTTGAAAACCATCATAACTTCTGACACTTCATGTAGAGAGCTAGCCTTTGATCTTGGGGGAAATTCATACATAGACCTACTCCTACTAGTTTTGTCATAGTTTGGAAGACAGAATTCCACTTCCTCCATGTTGTTGAAATCCACATTCGGATGGATATAGGCGGCATATGCCTGCACGTAGCCAGTTAGCTAGCCCCTTCTTAGGTCTTTGATGATGCCCCTCCATCTCAATAGAAAATTGATGCTCATCTCCATACATGGCCATTCGTTGAAAAACTTGATATTATCCCTAATAACCATGCAAGGGCGTCTTTGGCTACTTTCCAATTCCTGACTGTTGACCTCAAATTCCATGTATGCCTCTGGGAGAGGAATGTGGAGTCGACCATCAATGTTTGCAACAACAATTTCCAAACCCACTAACCAGAATGGATCGAAGATATTGTGGGTAATCCTGATAATATCCCATTTTTCAATCCCTGCTTGAGCCAAACAACCTATCCACAGCCCAACTGTGTCACTGTTAGTCCTCCAAGAGTAGTCATAATTGAACACTCCTTCCCCTAAAGCTTGACTGACTATTATACGGCTCATGTCATCTATGGGCCTCAAAATCTTGTTCCATCGCTCTTGCGCAATTGGCCCATAGAAAGCCATTGTGCAGTTTTCATATGCATGAAACAGACTAATGTTGGAATCCATCTTACCCAACCTATTCTATTGACTAGTTTAAAGCTGAACTCAAATTCTGGGAGAATGTATTGTGAAAACCCCTAAAGTAGCTGATAAATAGGATGAGGCAAAATTTATAGATGCCTAGTAATGGGAAGGCATGCGAATGATTAATAAAACTCCTCTCAAAATCATCATATCAAAAGGATTACCGGGCAGAAGTGAGGGATTTCCTATAAAATGGTACTCTGTCTGATACATGTGAGATCATACTACAATATTGAAGTTGTGAAGAGAATGATTAGTCCAACTTTGTTGTGTGGATTTATTAATGATTGAAAGTTAAGGAATTAACACCATCGATTCCAAGATTGGCTAATATATCGGCCTCTTTGTTGCCTTCTCTGAAGATGTCAGCGAATTTTATATCTTCAAATGTTGAAAGATAATTTATAATTGCTTCTAGTTTAGAGTTTAACACCCAGTTTGGTGTGACTCCTTTTCAAAGAGCATTAATAATGATTTGGGAATCCCCTTCAATTATAAGTTTTTTAATATTTGATTTAATACTTAGATTAATTCCTTCTTCTACTGCTTCCAGTTCAGCCATATTATTGGAAACTATTTCTAATGATTTTGATCTTTTAATAATCCAGTTACCTGATTCATCTCTAATGATACATCCTATTCCTGCTTTTCTAGGATTTCCTCTTGATGCCCCGTCAAAATTCAATTTCTTCCACCCTGGAGGGGGAGGCTCCCATTTGCAGGAAATTCTAGCAAGGTCATTCTTCTTTTTATAAGTTCAGGGGGGATTTATTAATAATGATCATAGCTTTTTAATTTCTACATCCCAATCAGAGAAGGATCCCTCTTCTCTAGGTCTCTTTTTGAGATCGCTATTCATTACTTCTGAAATTGCTACTTCTATTTTTGAAAATAGGGTTGTTTCTGAGAAGATTTCGTGATTGCGTTCTTTCCAAATTTATCACATGACTATTGCTAGAGATATGTTCCAGAGTTTTCCATAAATTTTCTTAGGATCCTCTTTTGGCCATCCCATCAAATGACCTTCCCAATGTCCTGCTAATGGGGAAGACCAATTGAGTTTCCTTTGAATCCATCTCCAGCATTCCTGAGAGAATTTACATGAGAATAAGAGGTGATCTGCATTTTCTTCTTCCTCTTTACAAAGTGGACATCTAGATGGCCCTTCAAAACCCATTTTCCTAATCCTATCCTCTGTTAATATTTTTTTTGCATAGCTACCCAGAGAAACATTCCTACTTTCGAAAGATTTGTTGGATCCCAACATAGGTTCATAGGAAGGTTATTGACATCCCATTGTTGTGAGTTGGTTTTCATCCTATAACTGTCTCTAACTTTATGGGCTCCATCCTTTGATACTGCCCAGATAAGTTTATCCTCCTTATCTTTACATGCAATGATCTGAGTTTTTAATAACAGTTCCAATTTATTCTTATCTTCTGAATTAATGTCAAATTTTGAAATTGATTTCCATTTCCATGCCTTTTCCAAGTCTGATTCAAATTCCTCTAGGTAGTCTTTGACTTTTGTGCCCCATATGGTTTTTAGATGTGATATAGTTTCAAAGGAGAAGTTTGAAATAATCAAAGGAGGATTTCCATTCCAAGAATCTTCCCAAAACAAAGCTTCCCCTCCATTCCCTACATCCCATGTAAGATATTTAGAAATCAAACTACGATTATTTAGCAAAAAGTTCCAACTAGCAGATTCTTTGGGAGGAGTATTAATTCTAAAGAGTGAGGTTTTATCTAAAGGATTAAGATATTTATTGTATAAAAAAATTTCCCATTTCCTATTGCTTTCTTGATAGAGTCTCCAAACTTGTTTTCCTCCTAATGTTTCGTTCTGCCATTCAAAGTTTTTGATACCTAATCCTCCATATGCTTTTGGTCTACAGATCTTATTCCAACTAATTAATGTTGCTTTTTTCTTGTCTTCTAGTCCTTTCCAAAAGAAATTTCATAGTTTACTTTCCAATTTAGCATTGGTTTGTTTTGGAAGATAAGAACATGACATTTGATAAGAAGGGATGGCTGCCAATACTGCCTTGATTTTAGTTGCTCTTCCTGCCTTAGTTAACCATCTACCTTTCCAAGATTCAGTTTGGTGGTCAATTTTGCTAATAATATGCTCCCAACTCATATTACTTTGCTTGATTTTATCCACGTAAATCTCCAAGTATCTGAATGGGAATTTGCCTTTTTTAAATCCTAGTTTTTGATAGATAAGATTTTCAACTTCAATATCCGTATTTAGAAAGAAAATTTCTGATTTTTTGGCATTTATCATTTGCCCAGATGCATTTGAGTAAGTGTTCAGGATGTGTTGCATATGATCCACCTCTTCCAAGGTGCTCATTCCAGCAAGGATTGTGTCATCCGCAAATTGTTGATGGGTGGTATTTTCAACTCCATTAGTGACTTTTACCCCGATAATTTTCCTTTCTCCTTGCGCTGCTTTAATAGCCCTTCCAAATGCTTTTGCCATGATGATAAATAGGAAAGGAGATATAGGATCTCCTTGTCTAATGCCTCTTGAAATATTAAAGAAACCTTTCGGGGTGTCGTTGATAAGGATAGAGATTTTGGGGGTTGATATACATTGATAAATAATGTTAATCCATTGTTTGGAGAAGCCAAAGGCTTCTAAATTTTTACAAAGAAATCTCCAATCTACCTTGTCATATGCTTTCTAAATATCAAGTTTGAGTAGCATACAAGCTTCTTTATTTTTTAATGCTTAGTGGATAGTTTCCTGAATAATTGAGATGTCGTCTAGTATAGATCTGCCAGGAACAAATCTAGTTTGTTCTTCCGAGATAAGTTTGGGTAAGAAGTTTTTGAGATGATTAGCTAGAATTTTTGAAAACACTTTGTAGATTGTGTTGCATAATGCAATAGGCCTAAAATCTCTTGGTGCAACACTTACATGCTTTTTAGGTATAAGGGTTAAAAATGTGTGATTGATTTCAATTAAGATGGAGCCACCTTTACGAGTCACTTCTAATGCTTTCCATAAGTCCTCTCCTAAGATATCCCAACATTTATGAAAGAAGAAGGCTTGGAAGCCATTGGGGCCTAGGGATTTGTCTGGGTTCATACTAAAGAGTGCAGTCTTGACCTCCATAAGGGAAATAGGTTCATTAAGGAATTTATTATCTACCTCTGAGATCGGCTTAGGAATGTGTTTCAACATTTCCTCTTGAGCACATTTGTTGGAAGATTCAAAGTCATTGAGCGTATTATGAAAGTATTTAGTAAATATTCTTGCTATTTCTACTAGATTTTCAGTTTGCCCCCCCTCTAGATTCCTAATTTTGGTTATATTGATATAATTCCTATTGTTAATCATTGTTGTGGAAAAAATTTGTATTACGATCTCCTTCTAGGAGCCATTTTTCTCTAGATTTCTGCCTCCAGAACATTTCTTCTTTTGCTAAAATTTCTTCATGTCTTAAGAGGTATTCTTTTTCTAATTGATATGATTCATTATTCATTCCTTTCAAAATAATTTCTTTATTCAATTTGTTCATTTTATCTTCAATGTCTAATTTTTCTTTAAATATATTTTTAAAATGTTGTTTGTTCCAATTTAGAATCTTGTGTTTTAAGTTTTTAAGCTTGGAGACTAAGCAAAACATTTTAGATCCTTTAAACTGATCCTCCTTCCACCAATATCTGATCTAATCCATAAAGCTTTTGTCCAAAAATCACATTTTCTCACATTTGAAAGGATTTCTACTTGGTTTACTTTTTTCCTTGATTTCCATTTTTATTGGAAAATGATATGATCCTACCATAGGTAATATTTCTGATGTTATCAAATTGTCCATATTTAATTCACCCTTTAGAAGAAATTTGTCTAATCTTTCGGTAATATAACAGAATCCTTTCCTACAGTTATTCCAAATATAAATTCCATTCTTGGTTTTGATGTCCAAGAGAGAGTCCCTCTGAATGCAACTTTTAAATCCTTCCATGGCTTTATTAGTTTGGCTCATCCCTCCTTGTTTTTCTTCCTTACTTGAGATTGTATTGAAGTCTATACCTATAATGGCTATTTCCTTTGGCATTGAATTGAGGAAAGAGTTGATCTCGTTCCAAACTATCTGTTTATCATCTGTAGAAGTCGGTCCATATACATTGATAATTACTATTTGCAGGTTTGATTTTGCGCTAATAGCTCTCATTCCCATCCAATTTGCTTGAAGAGAGAGTAATTCCATATTGGCTTGTCGGGGGTTCCAAATTATTCCTATTCCTCCTGAAGCTCCTTGAGACTACTGAAATACTGATGTCCATTTTCGCAATTTCTGACTTATTTTTAATCCTTTATCTTTGCTGAGTTTAGTTTCTTGTAATAGTAAGATGTCTGAGTCAAAAAGGGTGAGGTTACAATTTAATAAGTATTTTTTGTTAGGGGCATTAAGACCCCTAGCATTCCAAGTTTTTATCTTCATTGCTCCTTGGGAAGGCACTTCCCCTTCCTATGGTTAAGTATGTCAGAGATCTTTGTTTGGTCCTTAACTTGCCCTGTTGCCTCTCTAAGTTCTTTAAGTGATTTCCTTCCACGTTTCTACTTAGATTTTCCACAAATTGGTGTTTTCAATCCTTCTTGATTTATAGCAATACCTAATTTGTCAAGGTTTTGTTCATCCAATACCTTCTCTGCTATTAAAGAGACCTCCCCCTCTTGTAAATCCTCTAAGATTATTGCTGTGATTAACAGCTTACTAATTTGTTGATTCTCTCTTGTTTCTGTTTGGGTGCACTTTAATTCCTCATTCTCTTTGTGGCCATCTATATTGATGAGACTCTATCATTCTTCATTTCCCCACAAGGATTCTATATCTTCTAAACTTGGATTTACTTTTGTGACTGATCCATTGTCCTCTCTATCTGAAGCAAACATGTCTTTCCCATTACTAGAGGTTTTCCAAAATTTGTAACTTTTTCCCTTTCCTTTCTTTCTAAAGGTTATATTGCTCCACTACGTTGAATTTGCTGACGGAATGTTCACTTCTTGCATACTATCATTGTTTGGATTAGCCATTTCTTATCGTGTTTCTAAAGCTTGTTCCATTCTGCTTCCTATCCTTTGATCTTTTAGTTTAGGTTCAATAGATCCAATGTGAATCGATTATGCCTTCATCTTAGTTCCCTGCATCTGGTTTGCACTTGTTTCTAATATGCCTTCTGATCTGAAAGCTTGAATCTCTTTTCCTTTATGTTTCTTATGTGACTCTTCTACTAATAGACTCTGATCAATTAGGTCATTTGGTATCAGCAGAATTTCATAGTAAACCTGATTTAATTTGACTATATTTGATTCAATTTCTTCAATATTCTCTTTTTCTCTCTGACAGTCCATGCAATTCTTGAATTTGTTGAGTGAGTGCTGGTAATTGATCTGCTCTTCTACTTCTGTCTCCCTCGATTTATCCTCGTTTTCTTCAATTGTTACTATTGCAAGTTTGTTATCTAGGGGTCTTAGATCTGGAGATTTTCCTCTTTCTTGTGAGACTGGATTTGTTGCAGTATCTATTTCCTTGCTCCTTTCCTTCTTGCCTGTGTTTCTTTTGGTTTTTAAATGTTCTTTAATGTTATTAATAGTTCAAGATTTGGCAAAGTTAACATCTAAAAATTTATGTATTTCTCTTGAGTATTCTTTAAAAGTTAATTTATATATGGAATGATTTGTAATAATATTTCTATTTATAGGTTGATTTTGATCAGATTTAACCAAAACCCTAATCCTATTTGCTTTATTAGGGTTATATTAAAATCTAATTAAATTTCCTAATGAGTTGCCAATTTTTTTAATGGTGGTTTCTTCCATTAATTCTAATGGGATTTCTTTACACTTCATCCATTTAATTGCTTCCAAACTTTCAATGTGATTTTTATTGAAGTTAGGTTGCCATTTTAAAAATTTAATATGATGGCCTTTGTAAAATAGTGTATCGAATTTCAAAATTTCTTCCTTGTCCTGTTTAGTTCTACATAAAATAAACCAGAGTTTATCTGCAAAAGAGCTAAGGGTACTTACCTTGTCGCCCCATATCATGGAAATGATGCATACCAGCTTGGATCTCTTCCTTGGCGAACCATTCCAATGTACGTAGATGCCTTTATCCTCACAATTCTTCCATCTTTTTTCATTATAAGGATTTCTTATAATAATTTATTCATCAGAGGTATGCCGCTCAGTGGGTATTTGTTTAGGGCCAACTTGAATCCTTCCTTTATGCATTGATTGATCTATTTTTCGGTGTAGGGGTATGTATACCAATTTCCTCCTATCCATATAGATAATTTCCTTATCTTTCTCATTGGGTTGCTTTGATGGAGCCTTCTAATTTATGTGACAATTTTCCAATCATTTTCCAATAGGGATTGCATTAACTTCTGATATCCTACGAGGCTATTTTGGGAGCTCCATCTGGTGGGAATTCTCCTTTGATTGAGAGCAAGGGTTTGACTTGAATTTTTTCGTAGAATTGATTTGATAGTGGTACAATTTTTGCTTTGGAATTTTTCCTTTCCCGATATCTAATTCTTGCTAAATACGGGTCCGATTTTTTCGACTCTGCACTATTTGCCAACCATTTTTTTTCCTGTGAGATTGATTTTCTCATATTTCTGAGATTCGGTTGGAATGGAGTTTCACAAATAATTCAAATCTATTGTTAATTGCTTTGTCGATTTCTTTTTTCCCTGGTTTTGATTGCGACATGACTTCAAATTGATTATTGGTTGCCAAAGGGGGTTGAAGAGAAGTCTTCTGCTGGTGCGCGACCAATTTTGTGAAGGGACGACTAAGTTTGGAGTATGAATTCACTTTTTTCGTCATAATGTCAAAGGAGAGCTAATATCTCTAATCAAGATTTTTTAAAATTTCATTTTATTTAAATGTACTATGAAAAGCTGTATTTTATTTAATGTGCAATCAAATTAATGATAATTTATATTTATGCCCACTGTATCTTAGACTTTTGGTGTATTACTTTATTAAAATATTTAATTTAAATAATATTTATAACTATACATAAATTAATTCAAGTATTAATTAGTATCTTTAATTTAAAAATACTTTGCATAAGAATAAAAATTGCCAATAAAATCAAGGTTAAAATTTAAAATATGAGAAAATAAAAATATTTTTCACTTATTTATTTTCTTATGTTATAAATATGGTTTTTTTTTTAAAGATTAGTAAACGACCAAAACCTTATATTGTATTAGATTATAAAATAAAATTACAAGATTCTTCATTCTGACGGGCACTAGTAGGAAAGAACAGAGAAAGAAAATCTCTTGTCTAGCTTGAGACTAGAGTCCTTTATTATATATAAAATAAAAGGGGCATACCCTAGTGAAACATAAATCAAAAAACCTTCTGATGATTAAGTACATAGATATACAACAATAAAATAAGGAGGGGACCAAAAGAGCTCAAGGCACGCTTCCTTCGGGATGCAATAGGGTACTTGAAAAAGTGAGGGGACAACATAGACTAACCATGGACCAGAGTTAAATGTTAGGAATATAATAATAAAACCACCTCTAATTTGTGGAATAATCCAAAGATCAGTAGGATAAACCAAAAGCAAATTAGTTGGAAATCATCCTTCCTCTCATATGATATTTGTCCTAATGATGGTTAAAGTTGGATTTAATGATACAATAATTATTATACTAGTTTGAAGCATAATCTTGATGTTAACAATTTTGCTAATTGTTGTTGAGTAACAATGTTATTATAAATTTCATATGTCCTCTATATTCTTTGATATTTGCAAATGACTCTAGATTTGTATTCCGTACTCATCCTTAGTAACTGTAATTTTAAAATTAAATTTATAATGTAAGTTTAGATTACAAATTAAATGATGAATATCACTAGTAAACTTTGTGTATTAAATGTCCAAATCCGTCATAGAAGTCAAAACAAACCAACACCCATTCCAAATTGGTTTATATTTGAAACATGATAATCTAAATAGGGATAATATATTGATATATTTAGTATTTACAAAGGAGCTAGTTGACCTCTATCAAATACCAAAAGGGCTCTGTATAATGTATTATAATTTAGCTACTTTTGAAAATAAAACTAGTCAACATCTTTCCTAAACTTTACTTTATATTTTCTATAGGTTGCTTAGGGAAAATGCAACAGAGCTAGACCTATAAAGTTTTGACCTAAATACAGTAAAACCTACCCATAACTAAGGAGGAGTCGAGAAAAGACCAAAGAAAAATACAAGAGACAACCTGAGATCCTAGCTATATATCTTGATTCTAGATTATCTCTTAAGCTTCTTGAAGGTTTTTAGCCTTGGAGCCTAGTGGAAATTCATAAGCGTTCCTTGCTCTGCTAGATTTATCGTAGTTTAGGAGATAAAATCCACCACTTCCAGCTCTAAGAGATCCACCTCTGGGTGGATATATGCATCAAACGCCTATAGATAATTCATTAGCCATTCTTTGCCAGGGTCCTCTACAATGCCTCTCCACCTCAGCAAGAATTGAACACTAGATTCCATCCTTGAGCATTCTCTATAGAAGATAATGTTGTCTCTAATTACCAAACACAAACATCTAGGGATTTTAGTAAGTTCAAGGCTACCTAATGCATGTTCCATATAGGCTTCAAGCAACGGGATTTTAAGTTTTGCATCAACGTTGGAAATGACTACCTCTAAACCTACTAGCCAGCACAAGTCAAAGAGATTATTGCTTAGTCTAATAATGTCCTACTTTTCTACTTTGGCCCTAGCTAGGCATCCAAATCCATAGCCCCAGGATGTCACTGTTAGTTCACCATGAATAATCATAATTAAAACCCCCTCCCCCAATACCCTACTAACTACAACTTTCCTCATATTGTCTATCGCTCTACATATCCTATTCTATCTTTTAGGTTTACTGGACCATAGAATGCCATTGTGCAATTTTCATAGGCATGATACAAGCTAATATTGGTATCCCTAGGGGGAGACACTATTGAGTTGAAATCAAACTATAGGGTAGAATGAGAAAGTCAAGGCCCGAAACACGTTAATATAGAAATTTGGGGGAAGGGTCTAGAATAGTGGATGATGATGCCATCTCCATATATTTTCTTGATTTCCCCTCTTGAAATCATAATTAATCTTATACTTGTGATCACAATAATCCTCATAAGTAGATTATGATCATGTGCAGATACGTGAGCCAGATTTTGCGCTAGTTGGGAAAATCATGACTCCATGTGTCTAAGAGGATGGGAATAAAAGATATAAACTAAGAATAAGAATCTTTGAGCTAGCTTTGATTAAATGATAACAAATTTTCTCCATTTGCACCTTTGTTTTCTAAACTATTTGCTTCCGAATTGCCTTCTCTAAATATATGTGAAAGTCTAGCTTCTTCAAATTCTTCTAGTAGTTTTAAAGTTGCTTCTAATCTGGAGTTTTAAATCCAGTTTGTCTTTTTCCCTCTCCTAAAAGTGTTTAGAACTATTTGTGAGTCCCCTTCAATTATAATTTTCTTGATTCTTAGATTAATACATATTTTTAGTCCTTCTACTACTTCTAGTTCAACCATGTTATTCAAGGTTACTCCCAGAGGCTTTGCTCTTTTTACTAACCAGTTCCCTATTTCTTCCCTGATTATGCACCCTATTCCTACCTTACCAGGGTTGCCTCTAGAGGCCCTATAAAAATTCAATTTCTTCCATCCTATCGGTGGTGGTTCCCATTTGCATTCTTTTCTGGCTACTCTATTTTTCCTTATATATGTGACAGGCGGATAGATGAGATTTTTCCACTATTTTTTGATCTTTGCATCCTATTTTGTGAATGATCCTTCTTCTTTTGAATTTTTCCTTAAGTCACTATTAATAACTTCCATTATGTTGGCCTCAATTTTGTTAGAGAGAGATAGTGAATCTAGTTCTTTGTCTTGAAATATTCATCTATTTCTTTCTTTCCATATCTCCCAAACTAAGATTGTTGGAGTGATACTCCAAAGTTTTCCATAAACTTTCTTGTTTACATTTTTAGGCCATCCTATAAAGTGTTCATGCCATTTTTTTGGTAGGGGGGCTATCCAATAAAATTTGAATTTAAGCCATGTCCAACAGTCATGCGCATATTTGCATTGATATAGGAGGTGCTCTATTGTTTTTGAGTCTTTTTTCTACAGAGTGTACATCTTGATGGGCCTTCAAATCCCATTTTTCTAGTTCTATATGTTGTTAGGATTCTCTTTTGGATGACTACCAATAGAAAGATGCCTACTTTAGGAAGCCCTATTGGGTCCCAATAGAGGTTCATTGGGATGTTTATTGCTTCCCACCTCTGTGAGCTAACAATTTGTTTATAGCCTTCTTTTACTTTATAAATTTTGTCTTTGGAAACTGTCCAAATAAGTTTATCCTCCTTGTTTTTAACTATGATCGGACGCTCTTTAAGAATATTTTCTATAAAATCTTGGTCTTCTTGATTGAGACCACAATTGGCAAAGGATTTCCATTCCCAGGATGTTTCTTCATTGGATTGGACTACTTGTATATAATCTTCCACTTTAGAACCCCAAATTGTCTTTAAATATATTTTTTCATTGAGGGTTACCTTAATACGATCAAGCAGGGGGGAGTACCCATTCCATGAGTCTTCCTAGAACAATGCTTTGTCCCCTTTCCCTATATCCCATGTTGAGAATTTGGTTATTAGGGGCCGACACTTCAATAGGAAATTCCAAGTTGTTGAACCCTTAGGGGGCTTCCTAGTTCTAAGTAGTGAGGTACAGTCAGATGCATTCAGATATTTGTTATATAGGATTCTGGCCCATTTGTTGTCTCGTTGTTGGTAAATTCTCCATACTTGTTTAGCTCCTAAGGCTTCATTTTTCTAGTCTAGGTTTTTAATACCTAGTCCTCCTGCATCTTTAGGCCTACATATTTTTTTCCATCTGATTAAAGTTGCCTTCTTTTTATCTTATATGCCATTCCAAAAGAAGTCTCTTAATTTCTTTTCAATTTGTTGGTTTATATTTTTTGGTGCTTGTAAGCACAAGAGTTGATAGGTAGGTATAGTTGATAATACGACTTTGATTTTTGTATCTCTCCTGGCCTTGGTTAGTCATTTGCCTTTCCAGGCCTCAATCTGATTGTCAATTTTCCCTAAGGTTTGATCTCATCCAAGGTTGTTCTTATTTCCTTTATCTAGGTATATTCCTAGATATTTAAATGGAAAGGTGCCCTTTTTAAATCCTAATTTGTTGCATATATAGTCTTCTCTGTCAACTGTCGTGTTTAAGAAGAAAATTTTATATTTTTCTGCATTGACAATTTGGCCTGAGGCTTTCGTATAATTGTTCATAATTGTTTGAATGAAATCTTCCTCTTTCTTAGTGCTTACTCCTGCTAATATTGTATCATCAATAAATTGCCGATGGGTTGTGTTTTCCACATTTTTTGGTGACCTTTACTCCTTTGATTTTTTTTTGAAGTTGTGTTGTTTTGATTGCTCTACCAAAGGATCCTACCATGATAATGAAAAGAAATGGGGAGATAGGGTCGCCTTGTAAAATCCCCCTGGAAATGCTAAAGAATCCTTCTGGAGTTCTGTTGATAAGGAGAGAAATTTTTGGGGTAGATATGCATTGAAAAATGAGGTTTATCCATTGTTTCAAAAACTCGAAAGCTTTGAGTGTTCTACATAGGAATCTCTAGTCCACTTTATCATAAGCTTTTTGTATGTCTAACTTTAATAACATACATGCTTCCTTGTTTTTGTTTGTTGAATGGATTATTTCTTGGATGATAGAGATACCATCTACAATAGATCTCCTAGGTACAAACCCTGTTTGTTCTTCTGATATTAATTTAGGGAGAAGTTTTTTGAGGCGGCTAGCTAGAGCTTTTGAAAAAACTTTATAGATTTTGTTGCATAATGCAATAGGTCTAAAATCTCCAGGTTCTTCACTCTCTTTTTTTTTTTGGTACGAGCGTTAAGAAGGTATGATTAATTTATGATAAGAGGGATCCTCCGTTTCTAGAGGCTTCCAGTGCTTTCCATAAATCTTCAAATAAAATTTTCCAACATTTTTGAAAGAAGAATGCTTGGAATCCATCAAGTCCAAGTGATTTGTCTAGATTAATGTTAAAGAGATCCATTTTGATTTCTTGTAGTGTGAATGGTTCATTAAGGACTTTATTATCCTCTACTAAAATCATCTTAGGTATTGTTTTCAGCATTTCTTCTTGTTCTGTTCTGTTAGAAGTATCATAATTATTAAGTATATCTTTAAAGTATTCAACAAATATTTTTGCTATTTTGTCTAGGTTTTCAGTTAGATCACCTTGTGAATTTTTAATCTTTGATATATTATTGCATGCTCTATGATATAGTGTGCTATTATGAAAGAATTCTGTGTTACAATCTCCTTCTGTCAACCATTTTCCTTTGGATTTTTGTTTCCAAAATATCTCTTCTTTGCTAAAATTTCTTCTTGTTTTAGAAGGTATTCTTTTTCTAGTTGATATGTTTCATTATTCATTCCTTTTTTGATAATTTCTTTGTTTGACTTTTCCAATTTCTCTTCTATATCTAATTTTTCTATAAATATGTTTTTGAACTGTGTTTTTTTCCATTTTAATATCTTTTATTTTATGCTTTTTAGTTTGGATACAAAATAGAACATTTTAGATCCCTAAAAATACTCTTCTTGCCACCATTTTTTATTCTAATCCATAAAAGTCTTGTCCAAAAACCACATCTTTTCACATTTGAATGGGTTCCTGTTGGGTTTAGCCTACTCTTTGATTTCCATTTTTACAGGGAAGTGGTTTGATCCTGCCATAGGCAGAATTTTTGCATTGATCTCTTTGCCTAGATTACTTAACTCTCCTTTAAAGAAAAATCTGTCCAATTTTTCTGTAATATAGGTAAAGTCTGTCCTTCTATTGTTCCAAGTATGTGTTCTATTTTTTGGTGGGGATATCTATCAGAGAATTTTTTTTCTAGTCCATTCTCTAAAATCTTCAATAGCTCTAGATATTGTCTTTATCCCACCATATTTTTCATCTCTTTTTAGTATTACATTAAAGTCTCCTCCTATGATGATATTCTCATCTGGTACTATGTTAAAGAACATATTGATCTCACTCCAAACTACTAATTGAGTGAGCCCGTAGACATTTATAACTGTCATCTGGAGATTTGACTTTGTGCTAGAAAATTTGCTTCCCATCCAATTAGCATGCGTAATTATGCCTTCTATGTTGACTTTCTGGGTATTCCAAATAATTCCCAATCCTCCTAAGGCTCCCTGCGATGGTTTAAATTATGATTTCCATCTTCCTAGTCTTTGGGCTAACTGTAAGCCTTCTTCTTTGCTTAACTTAGTCTCTTGAATTAATAAAAATTTTGAGTCAAATAGTGTTAGATTACACTTTAACAAGTGTTTCTTGCTAGGAGAATTTAGGCCCCTAGCATTCCATGTAGTCATTTTCATTGTTCCTTAGGAAGGTTCTTCCCCTTCCCACCTTGTAAGATTTCTATGATCTTAGTTTGTTCCTTTACCTATCCTACAACCTCCCTTAATTCTTTTAATGATTTTCTTCCTCACTTTTGTTTGGGTTTTCCACAATTAGGGGTCTTTAACCCTTCCTGATTCATTGATATACCCAGATTTTCCAAATTTAGTTGTTTGTTTACTTTTTTAGCTATATCTGATTCTTTTGTTATTTGATTGTCTTCTGCTAAAATTTCTTTGAGTAGTAATTTGTTCCATTCTCCCTATTGGGACATTCCACCATAGCTCTGAAATCATCCCATATTGATTGTTCTTCACTCTGATTTTCTTGTCCTTTTCCTTGCTTAATTATTTGATCTCTAGTTTGTTCTATTTCTAAGAATGTTTTCCTTGTATTTGTTTCTTTCCTTATTTCTTCTTTGTTCTAGTCAAACATGTCCTTTCCATTGCTTGGTGTCTGCTAAAATTTGTGTAATGCCTACCCTCGTTCACATCTTTTCTGGACATTGTTGTGTTATTATCAAACTATGTTAGACTAGTTTTATGTTGATGGATTAGTAAGTATTATTTTGAGACTATCAAACATTATGTTATGGATACAGTGGTTATATGATGAGATCATTTAGACTTTACATTTCATGTATGCATGATGATCATTACATTGCTTTCAGTTATTGTTGATGATTAATTAGATGGTTTATTATCTCATGTGTTTTATTATGGATACTTACCCCATAGTTGCATGTGTATGGTCTGCGTGTTTTCATATTGTATGGCGTTTTTGATATGGTTAAGGAAGGGAGTTGTAGTCACCTGCTTAGTCGAGATCTACACAATGCACCACTTCCTGTCATTGCCTATTTAGCTTAGTATTATATATATTGTATGGACATGCATGGTTTTTATGCAGGTTGCAGGTACTGGGTATCGACTTTCTTGAATTGTCAGGATGAGCATACCCTATTATACTATCTCAATGATAAGAGAAGGGAGATAAATTCTCAAGTCCAAATCCCAAACCCTTAAGCCAATTGTCCTAGTGAGGTAGGACAAGTATCTAGATATTTTACCCACCGAATGTGTCGGATGACATAATTCATTATTTTTAACCCTTTAGACTGATTTTGAGTGAATTGCTCTATGATGGGTTTTCATATTTTATCTTGGAGGTCTATGGTGAATTTTCTATTAATTAAGTTTTAATAAATAGATTTAACTAATAAATTAATTATTTGAGAAAATTAATATAAAATATCACGATATTTGATATTTTGATTATAATTAATTAAATGAGAATTAATTGAGGAAAAGAATTAAATAAAAGAAAATTAGAAATTAAAAATTAATAATAATAATAATAAGATAATAATAAAGTAATAAATAAATAATAATAATAAAAGTTATAAAAATTAAAATGAAAGTTATAAAGATTTAAATAGAAATTATATAAAAAATTAAATTGGAGTTATAAGCTTGCATGGGAGTTAACGCACCTTTTCATTTCTCATATGTCAACAACACGGAGGTTAGTGCATCAATTAAGCACATGGTGTCTACAACCCTATGATTCATCTAGAAGGTTGGAAAAGACACATGCTTAGTTGGTGACACCTTCTAGCTATTTCTAGAGGCATTCTAGATGTTTCCTGAGAGCTCTTTAGATTCAGGCATTCCTAGAAGCTTAGACATAGCGTTGGAGAGCAATTGGAGCATTGGAGGACTCGAGAACTCTGAAGAAGGGAGGAGCTTGCTCTGCGGGTTTTCTGAGGAAGAGTGAATTAGCATCAGAATCCGGGTAGATTCTTGTGATTTTATTTATGCTATTTCCACATCTTGTGTTCCCTGTCTTCATCGTGTCTTCCATATGTCTTCTGAGGGTTTTCCTATTTTTATTGTATGCATTCTCAATATGGGTAGTTACATTTATTTGAGAAACTTATATGCATAGATCTGAAAAGAACACGAGGCTAGGGTTTAAATTGTAGCAAAATCCATTAGATTAATATTTCGATTAATTTGAGATTAAAAGTTTATAAGAAAATTCTAAAAATTAGAATTTTTAAATAAACTGTGTATATACGTGTTTATATTTTTAATCTGCACACACATACACACATATATATGTGTATACATGTTGATATGCTGTGATGTTTTTAATTCTGCATGTATACACACACACACACACACACACACATATATATATGAAGGTATATACACACATGTGTGTATATACCTTCATATATTATATATATATATATATAATTAAAAATTGAATATCATATCATTAATCGAAAATGTTTCAAAAAACGTTAAACTTTATTAAAAATCAAATCGCATACTGGCAAATGGAAAATCGCTTATGGGATTTTAAAAAAAAGTGATATGCATTAATGTGGGGGGGGTTGGGGGGGGGGGGGGGAATGAGACCCGTGCCCCCGTGCTCACAGCGTCGCAATGTACCAGCTATCGCAGGTACTGCGACGGCAGGGGTACACAGTACCCGCTAATGTCGTCGGCCCTGCGACCACAGGGCCTTGCGTACCGCCGAAGGTACTCACTGATATATATATATGTGTGTCGATTCATATGAATTCGACTTTCATTGATATTAAATTTTTATATGCTTTCAATCAAAATTATTAATTCGATTTTGTAAAATGCAATAATTATGTATGTATGTATGTATGTATGTATGTATGTATGTATGTATGTATGTATGTATGTATGTATGTATGTATGTATGTATGTATATATATATATATATATATATATATATATATATATATATATATATATATATATATATATATATATATATATGTATGTATGTATATATGTAAATATGTAAATATGTTAATAATAATTTGAATTATTATTATATAATTGATAAATGATTTATACCAAAGGTTCATTTTTATAATGGTGAACTCTTGTATAATTTTCAAGATTTAATTAATTGTTTTATAAAGAATATGAAATTTAATTAATAGTTTGGTGGGGGACGCTTTCAAACAAAGATTATAATTGGAAGATGGATTTTAAGGAAAACTTTTATTCATCCAAAACGTACAAAATGTTCCTCCATTCATTCTCCAAACTTGGAAACATAAATTGAGACCTCTACATAATTCAAGTTTGTAAATTTGGTAAAACCAAAAACATGTGTTTGCATTGTGTATTCTTTATGCTATTGTTTTGGGTTTTTGGGTTGACTAGTGTTGACCAGTTTTAGGACATCTACCAGAGGCCTGGGGGATTATGTGATTGTGACATGATGATGATGTTTTATTCTCGATCTTTATAAACCCAACCATGGTTATGTGATGGAATGCTCTATGTATTGGTTGTAAGTACTGATTGTTATAGTTGAGATTCTTATGTATGAGACACTTGACTTAACCATTTTTGGTCATCGATCAGTTATCCTTGGTTATTTTCTAGTCGCCATGATGGGACTGAAATGTGGATTTATTCTTGATGATTTCATGTTGTGACATGTTTGACTCAACCATTTTGGAGTTTTCGATCAGTATGATTGAGATATATTTTGGTTATTGAGAACCATTGGATACTTTGATTATTAGTGATACTTCAGTTGCCAATAGAGAGCTGTTGTGATCATGATTTTCTATGGATGCTTGCTCATGGAGATTTGATGCTTTTATGCATATTTGATGATTTTATTATGGATTATCTTTTGTGATTTTGAGATTTATGATTCCATGAGCTTAGGGTAGGATATCTGCATGTGGTGTCGGGAAGTGGCTTGCAATGGGAGCCAGGGCCCAAAGAGGCTGCCAAGGTAACTCATTGTAAGTTGGATTAATAAGTGATAACATTCACACCTAATACTAACTGAATGAACCTAAAAAGATAAGTGTTTTGTTCTCGCCCATGCCTTGAGTGCTTGTACAGGCTAGGATGGGAGTAGTGAAAACGCATGGTTGTGACCTTGCATGCTTTTATGCATATTTGATGATTTTATTATTGATTATCTTTTGTGATTTTGAGATTTATGATTCCATGAGCTTAGGGTAGGATATATGCATGTAGTGTCGTGAAGTGGCTTGCAATGGGGGTCGGGGCCCTAAGAGGCTGCCAGGGTAACTCATTGTAAGTTGGATTAATAAGTGATAACATTCACACCTAATACTAACTGAATGAACCTAAAAAGATAAGTGTTTTGTTCTCGCCCATGCCATGAGTGCTTGTACAGGCTAGGATGGGAGTAGTGAGAATGCATAGTTGCGACCTTGCATTCCATAGTATGAGAGGATACTAGTGGCCGCATGAGATCAGTATGGACCCGTGGAGTTTAGCTAACTGCCAGGGTAACTTGTACGTGATAAATGTGATGACACTTTCTCGCTTGCATAGTGGGTTCCTACATGTCGTTATGTGCCTCTGGGATTAGATGTCAGTTTTGTGATGGAACCTTTGAGTTAGTATACTTTTAGGATTCCTCGACTTATGGAGATTTGTGCTATGTGTTTTGGATAACTGTTTGGAACTTGAGATTATCTCCTCAGCACGGTGGGAGTGGACCACTTAAGTACCACGCGGTCGGGTGGTAGTGTATTTTCCACTCTTATCATTTGAGATTCATTGAGACATCATGGCTAATGCATCCTTCGTGATGGTGGATATGTATCCTTTCATTGATGATTAGCATATGTTAGATGATGATATCTTATGCTTATATTTGCATGTTAGATTTCTTTCTGCATATGATATAGTATATGTTAGGAGTGACATTCCTACTATGTTAATACTGATGATCTCTTCGGTGATTTGGAATGTTACGCACGGAGGGATGGCTAGGGCCCACGATGGTCTAATGATGCTATTAATGGTTGGGAGGAACCATGCACTTAGTTTATTATGTTGATCTTTATGATGGATGTATCATGTATATCATGTGATTATCTTTACTTTGATGTATCATGGATCAGAATAGGATGATGTACCATATTTCACATATGTATATTCTTTTGAGCTTTTCATACCCTGTGACATGTACAGTGGATGATTGAGCATTTGAAATGTAATGTATAAACATTGGACTTATCATTATTATTTTTATGTGGATGTTGTACTAGATGGATTCATGTATGTTAGATGTTTTAGATGTAACTCAACGTTAAGGGATCTTTAAAGAATGTAACCAGTTATGTATGTTATGTTTACTTTCAGATGGATATTGCTATTGCTTTCGTTATTATAAGTTATATGTGGTATTTATTTTCATGTTATTTTTAAAAAAAATGCTACCAAACTTAGTGAAATTCTAGGTTAATTCTTTGGATCCCTTGGCGGGGTATTACATTTGGTATCAAAGCTCGAGTTTCTACATTAGGAGCTTTGGGTATTTTGGAATAACTAGAACTTGGAACTATTAAGTGTGTCTTTTCAAACTTGAAACTAGGTGAACTGAAGCAGAACTTGAATTGTTACTTGTATATTTTTCATACTTCAACACTTAGTTTTCAAAATTGGAAATTTTACTTAAACCTAAACATAGAATTGAACTTAGTCTATTGCAACATGTGATTGTAATAGTACTTTGTACTGTTGTAGGATGGTATCTGGGACTAGGTCTTCTGTTAGAGGTCGTGGTAGAGGTCGAGGTTGTGGCAGAGCTATTAGTGTCCATGAGTCTACCCATGAGGGATCGGCTCGTGTAGAGAGCAGGGAAGAGCACTCTAGTAGGCAGTAGGAAGAGAGCCGTAGAGAGGACCAAGCTGAGTCTGAAGAGGTTGGTTTGAGACAGATGATGCAGACTATTTTGGAATGTCTACCTCCTGTTCAAGAACAGCCCAAAGCACACCAGAAAGAACAAGAGCATAGACCCAGATCTAGGAGTCCTCGAAAGGATCGTCAGAGGTCCATTGTGTCCAATCATATGAAGGATCTTTCAAGATCCAAGGTTAGGCCTTTCAATGGGCAAGGTTCTGGTTATGCAGCCGAACAGTGGCTTATTTCCCTTGACAGGATTTTTGCCATGCAGGAGTTCGACAACAATGTTAAGGCAAGATTTGCGATCACCAATTTGGAGAATTTTGGGGCCACTTGGTGCACGATTGAGGAGAAGAAGCTGGGAATCAATATGAGCAGTGTCACGTGGGAACTATTCTTAGAGAGTTTTTGTGAATGATTTCTACCAGAGGAATGGAAACAGCAAAGGGCTGATGAATTTCGTAATCTCAAAAAGTACACTATGTCAGTGACCAAGTATGAGTGTAAGTTTTATGAGCTCATGTCTTTTTCAGGGTTCAGTGAAAATTCAACTTAGTTGACACAACACTTTATTAGGGGTTTGAATAACTATATAATTGGGGGTGTCAAGGTATTTGAGCCAAAAACCCTCAAGGATGTGGTACGTCAAGCTATCCTTGTTGAGCAAAGTGTCAACCTTGGTCAAGGAGGTTTTGTAGGGGCGCCAGCAGCATCAGGATCTAAAGGAAACTACAATTCAGGTGGTAAATAGAAGTCTTCTTTCTCTAAGGGGAAACAGTATCAGCAGCAGTCTCAGTAGACGCAGCAACAGAAGGAATTGAATTCTCAAGCTCAAGGTGGTGGCAAAGGTTCTAACACCAAGAACAACCGCAATGCTCAATGCAATAAACAAAATCAGTCCAATCAGCCAGCTCAAAGTAGCCAGTCTTTTGTTAGCAGGAACAGTCGTCAGCAATCAAATGTACCACCTATGGGTAGAGGATCTAGGAGAAATACAGAATGTTTTTCATGTGGTTAGATTGGACATTATGCAGCTTAGTGTCCACAGCGAGCACCTTAGTTTTCAAGACCTAGACCTACAATGGGTGATGCAGGTAGAGCCCATAGAGTTTTTGCAGCAATTGATCAGCGTTAGGCAGATCATCAGGGAGCAATGGTTGAGACAACAGGTGCTATTAGAGGTATATCTCTATCAGTATTGTTTGATTCCGGAGCCACAGATTCATTTATTTCACCATCTATAGTTTCTAAGTGTAAGCTGGATGCGGTGAAGCAAGATCATGGTTAGCAAGTGGAACTAGCCTCAGGCATTAAGGTCTCCACAGATTCTGTAGTTCATAAGTGTAGGCTTAGCTTAGGAAGCTTTGATACTATAGTGGATCTTCGAGTCATACCCCTTGGTTCTTATGATGTGGTGTTAGGCATGGACTGGCTTGGATCTCATAGAGCCAGTATAGATTGTAGGAAGAAGATTATTATGTGCCAAGATGACCAAGGGAATGATGTGAATATAGTTGGGATACCAAGGCCTATATCTCTCCGGATGATTTCTGCTATGCAAATGAAGCGGAGTTTCGGTAAGGGATGTCAGATATTTGCTACTATGGTAAATGATCTTGATGAGGAAGATCCTATGAGGAAGACTTTAGATCACCCAATTTTATAGGAGTACGCAGATGTCTTTCCAAGTGAGGTTCTAGACATGCCTCCGAAGAGGGACATTGATTTTAGTATTGATCTGATTCCTGGAGCAGAGCCTATCTCTAAAGCTCCTTATCGCATGACTAAACAGGAACTGGGTGAGCTACATCTTTAGCTTGAGGAACTTCTGGCCAAAGGGAGCATTTGACCTATTGTATCACCATGGGGAGCTCCAGTGCTCTTTGTGAAGAAGAAGGACGGTTCTTTGCGCCTATGTATTGACTATAGACAGTTGAATAAGGTGACTATTAAGAATAGGTATCCTTTGCCTAGGATTGATGACTTATTTGATCAGATCAAGGGAGCTACAGTATTCTCCAAGATTGACCTTAAGTCAGGATACCACCAGCTTCGTATTAAGGAAGCAGACATTCACAAGACCGCTTTTCGAACGCGCTATGGACATTATGAGTTCACTGTGGTACCTTTTGGATTGACTAATGCTCCATCGATTTTCATGAGTTTGATGAATGGAGTGTTTCGATCTTATCTGGATAGGTTTGTACTTGTGTTTCTTGATGACATACTGATATATTCTAAGACTCAGAAGGAGCATGAGGAACACCTGCGGTTGGTATTGCAATGTTTGAGAAACAATCAGCTTTATGCCAATGCAGCTAACTATGAATTTTTCAAATCAGAGATTCAGTATTTAGGGCATGTCATTTCAGGTGATGGTATTTCAGTGGATCTTGCAAAGATTCAAGCGATAATAGATTGGCCGACATCGACTAATGTGTCAGAGATTCATAGTTTTATGGGTTTAGCTGGTTATTATCGCAGATTTGTCCAAAACTTCTCTAGGATAGCACATCCTATCACTTCTCTTCAGAGGAAAGGAAAGAAGTTCATGTGGATAGAGAAATGTGAGGAAGCTTTTTAGAAGCTCAAGGAGCTTTTGACCAGTGCATCGATTTTAGCCACACCTGATCCAAAAGGAGATTTCATGGTGTGTACAAATGCTTCTCTTGAAGGGATTGGGGCAGTGTTGATGTAGAATGGACGAGTGATTATGTACGAATCATGCAAGCTCAAGGATCACGAGTTAAATTATCCTACGCATGATCTTGAGTTAGCAGCAGTAATTCATGCTTTGACAAGGTGGAGACATTTCTTGTTGGGGCATAGATTTGAGCTACACAGCGATCATCGCAGTCTTTAGTACATTTTCACTCAGCCTAATTTGAACGCTCGCTAGAGGTGATGGATGGAATTTCTATGCGAGTATGATTTTGAGGTTAAGAACATTCAGGGTAAGGAAAATGTGGTGGTGGATGCTTTGAGTCGCAGGAGACATGTGGTATCATCGATGACTCTTAGTGTGGATTTGAGGAGTCAGATTCTTCAGGCACTTCCTACAGATTCTTGGTATCAGGAAGTGTGCAGAGAGATGGATTCAGGAAGACCTTTGGAAGGTAAGTTTGTAGGTTATGCTCGAGAGTTAGATGGTCTTTTAAGACATTTGGGGAGGATTTATGTGCCATTAATGGATGAGCTTCGCACCTTGATTCTAGCAGAAGCCCATCATACACCTTACTCAGCACATCCAGGTGTTAAGAAGATGCATGCTGATTTGAGACGTTTGTTCTTTTGGTTTGGGATGAAGCACGATATTGCTAATTTTGTGGCTAGGTGCCTTGAGTGTCAGAGAGTTAAGGCAGAACATCAGCACTTGGCAGGACTTTTGTAGCCAAATCTCATTCCTTCTTGGAAGTGGGATATCATCTCCATGGATTTCATTGTAGGATTCCCTATGATTGTTCGTCGTGATGATGCTATCATGGTCACTGTTGATTGGTTGACTAAGGTGGTGCATTTCTCACCGATCAGGTCTTCCTACACAGCAGCTTCTGTAGCTAATGTCTTCATGCATGACATTGTGAGATTACATGGTATTCCTCGAAAGATCATTTTTGACAGGGATCCTGTATTCACATCCGCATTCTAGACATCGTTGCAGCATGAGCTTGGAGTGCAGTTAAACTTCAATTCGGCATATCATCCAGAGACTGATGGTCAGATAGAGAGGGTGAATCAAGTTTTGGAGGATATGTTACAGATGTATGTGATGGATAGGCAGACACATTGGGAGGACTATCTCTACCTAGTGGAGTTTGCTTACAATAATGGGTATCATAGTTCTATTGGCATGGCACCATTTCAGGCATTATACGGATGTCCTTGTTGTACACCCTTGATTTGGGACAGTCTTGAGGATCGCATCCTGTTGGTTCCTGAGATGCTTTGTGATATGGAGCAATAGGTAGTGCATATTCGTAAGCACTTGACTATGGCACAGGATAGGCAAAAGAAGTATGTTGATGCTCATAGGACTGATAAGCAGTTTGTTGTGGGTGATAAGGTTTTTTTGAGAGTGCATCCGCGAAAGAGTCTGATTTGATATGGAAAGGGTTCTAAGCTAGCACCTTGCTTTGTGGGACCATTCGAGATTTTAGAGAGGATTGGCCTAGTTGCTTACCGCCTTGCTCTACCACCCAGCCTAGCTCGCATTCATGATGTTTTCATGTTTCAGTGCTTCGGCAATATATTTATGATATTGTACATGTTCTTGATTGGAATGCGTTGCAAGTAGAGGATGGGAAGCTGGCTTTGGAGCCGGTTCGTATTCTGGAGCAATAGGAGTTGACCCTCAGGGGTTGAACCATCGAGCAAGTAAGGGTCCAATGGGACCCTACTATGATTCTTCAGCTACATGGGAGGATGCAGCTAGATTACGAGAGTTATATCCCTACTTGTTTGTAGGCTTCCAGGATTAAGCCTAATCCAAGGGGGGGTGGATGTAGTGCCTACCCTCGTTCACATCTTTTCTGGACATTGTTGTGTTATTATCAGACTATGTTAGACTAGTTTTATGTTGATGGATTAGTAAGTATTGTTTTGAGACTATTAGACATTATGTTATGGATTCAGTGGTTATATGATGAGATCATTTAGACTTTACATTTCATGTATGCATGATGATCATTACATTGCTTTCAATTATTGTTGATGATTAGTTAGATGGTTTATTATCTCATGTGTTTTATTATAGATACTTACCCCATAGTTGCATGTGTATGGTGTGCGTGTTTTCATATTGTATGGCGTTTCTGATATGGTTAAGGAAGGGAGTTGTAGTCACCTGCTTAGTCGAGATCTACACGATGCACCACTTCCTGCCATTGCCTATTTAGCTTAGTATTATATATACTGTATGGACATGCATGGTTTTTATGCAGGTTGCAGGTACTGAGTATCGACTTTCCTAAATTGCCAGGATGAGCGTACCCTATTATACTATCTCAATGATAAGAGAAGGGAGATAAATTCTCAAGTCCAAATCCCAAACCCTTAAGCCAATTGTCCTAGTGAGGTAGGACAAGTATCTAGATATTTTACCCACCGAATGTGTCGGATGACATAATTCGTGATTTTTAACCCTTTCGACTGATTTTGAGTGAATTGCTCTATGATGGGTTTTCATATTTTATCTTGGAGGTCTATGGTGAATTTTCTATTAATTAAGTCTTAATAAATAGATTTAACTAATAAATTAATTATTTGAGAAAATTAATATAAAATATCATGATATTTGATATTTTGATTATAATTAATTAAATGAGAATTAATTGAGGAAAAGAATTAAATAAAAGAAAATTAGAAATTAAAAATTATTAATAATAATGAGATAATAATAAAGTAATAAATAAATAATAATAATAAAAGTTATAAAAATTAAAATGAAAGTTATAAAGATTTAAATAGAAATTATATAAAAAATTAAATTGGAGTTATAAGCTTGCATGGGAGTTAACGCACCTTTTCATTTCTCATATGTCAACAACACGGAGGTTAGTGCATCAATTAAGCACATGGTGTCTACAACCCTATGATTCATCTAGAAGGTTGGAAAAGACACATGCTTAGTTGGTGACACCTTCTAGCTGTTTCTAGAGGCATTCTAGATGTTTCCTGAGAGCTCTTTAGATTCAGGCATTCCTAAAAGCTTAGACATAGCGTTGGAGAGCAATTGGAGCATTGGAGGACTCGAGAACTCTGAAGAAGGGAGGAGCTTGCTCTGTGGGTTTTTTGAGGAAGAGCAAATTAGCATTAGAATCCAGGTAGATTCTTGTGATTTCATTTATGCTATTTATGCATCTTGTATTCCCTATCTTCATCGTGTCTTCCATATGTCTTCTGAGGGTTTTCCTATTTTTATTGTATGCATTCTCAATATGGGTAGTTACATTTATTTGAGAAACTTATATGCATAGATCTGAAAAGAGCACAAGGCTAGGGTTTAAATTGTAGCAAAATCCATTAGATTAATATTTGGATTAATTTGAGATTAAAAGTTTATAGAAAAATTCTAAAAATTAGAATTTCTAAATAAATCGTGTATATACGTGTTTATATTTTTAATCTGCATACACATACATACATACATACATACATACATACATACATACATACATATATATATATATATATATATATATATATATATGCAATTATATATATATATACATGTTTATATGCTGTGATGTTTTTAATTTTGCATGTATATATATATACACACACACATATACATATATACACACGCATATATATATACACATATATATACATATACCTTCATATATATATATATATATATATAAATTAAATATCATATCATTAATCGAAAACGTTAAACTTTATTAAAAATCGAATCGCATACTGGCAAATGGAAAATTGCTTATGCGATTTTAAAAAAAAGTGATATGCATAAATGTGGGGGGGGGACGAGACCCGCGCAACCGTGCTCACAACGTCGCAGTGTACCGGCTATCACAGGTACTGCGATGATAGGGGTACACAATACCCGCTGACGTCGCAAGCCTTGCGACCGTAGGGCCCTGCGTACCGCCAAAGGTACTCACTGATATGTGTGTGTGTGTGTGTGTGTGTGTGTGTGTGTGTGTGTGTGTGTGTGTGTGTCTGTGTGTGTGTGTGTGTCAATTCATATGAATTCGACTTTCATTGATATTAAATTTTTATATGCTTTCAATCGAAATTATTAATTTGATTTTGTAAAATGCAATAATAATTATTTATATATATATATATATATATATATATATATATATAATGTAAATATGTTAATAATAATTTGAATTATTATTATATAATTATTATATAATTGATAAATGATTTATACCAAAGGTTCATTTTTATAATGGTGAACTCTTGTATAATTTTCAAGATCTAATTAATTGTTTTATAAAGAATATGAAATTTAATTGATAGTTTGGTGGGGGACATTTTCAAACAAAGATTATAATTGGAAGATGGATTTTAAGGAAAACTTTTATTCATCCAAAACGTACAAAATGCTCCTCCATTCATTCTCCAAACTTGGAAACATAAATTGAGACCTCTACATTTAACTCAAGTTTGTAAATTTAGCAAAACCAAAACATGTGTTTGCATTGTGTATTCTTTATGCTATTGTTTTGGGTTTTTGGGTTGACTAGTGTTGACCAATTTTAGGATGTCTACCAGAGGCTTGGGGGATTATGTGATTGTGATGTAATGATGATGTTTTATTCTCGATCTTTATAAACCCAACCATGGTTATGTGATGGAATGCTCTATGTATTGGTTGTAAGTATTGATTATTATAGTTGAGATTCTTATGTATGAGACACTTGACTTAACCATTTTTGGTCATCGATCAGTTATCCTTGGTTATTTTCTAGTCGCCATGATGGGACTAAAATGTGGATTTATTCTTGATGATGTCATGTTGTGACATGTTTGACTCAACCATTTTGGAGTCTTCGATCAGTATGATTGAGATATATTTTGGTTATTGAGAACCATTGGATACTTTGATTATCAGTGATACTTCAGTTGCCAATAGAGAGCTGTTGTGATCATGATTTTCTATGGATGCTTGCTCATGGATATTTGATGCTTTTATGCATATTTGATGATTTTATTATGGATTATCTTTTGTGATTTTGAGATTTATGATTCCATGAGCTTAGGGTAGGATATCTACATGTAGTGTCGGGAAGTGGCTTGCAATGGGGGTCGGGGCCCTAAGAGGCTGCCAAGGTAACTCATTGTAAGTTGGATTAATAAGTGATAACATTCACACCTAATACTAACTGAATGAACCTAAAAAGATAAGTGTTTTGTTCTCGCCCATGCCTTGAGTGCTTGTATAGGCTAGGATGGGAGTAGTGAGAACGCATGGTTGCAACCTTGCATGCTTTTATGCATATTTGATGATTTTATTATGGATTATCTTTTCTGATTTTGAGATTTATGATTCCATGAGCTTAGGGTAGGATATATGCATGTAGTGTCGATAAGTGGCTTGCAATGGGGGCCGGGGCCCTGAGAGGCTGCCAGGGTAACTCATTGTAAGTTGGATTAATAAGTGATAACATTCACACCTAATACTAACTGAATGAACCTAAAAAGATAAGTGTTTTTTTCTCTCCCATGCCTTGAGTGCTTGTACAGGCTAGGATGGGAGTAGTGAGAACGCATGGTTGCGACCTTGCATTCCATAGTATGCCTTGTCAGTATGAGAGGATACTAGTGGCCGCATGAGATCAGTATGGACCCGTGGAGTTTAGCTAACTGCCAGGGTAACTTGTACGTGATAAATGCGATGACACTTTCTCGCTTGCATAGTAGGTTCCTACATGTCGTTATGTGCCTCTGGGATTAGATGTCGATTTTGTGATGGAACCTTTGAGTTAGTATACTTATAGGATTCCTCGACTTATGGAGATTTGTGCTATGTGTTTTGGATAACCTGTTTGGGACTTGAGATTATCTCCTCAGCACAGTGGGAGTGGACCACTTAGGTACCACGCGGTTAGGTGGTAGTGTATTTTCCACTCTTATCATTTGAGATTCATTGAGACATCGTGGCTGATGCGTCCTTCATGATGGTGGATATGTATCCTTTCATTGATGATTAGCATATGTTAGATGATGATATCTTATGCTTATATTTTCATGTTAGATTTCTTTCTGCATATGATATAGTATATGTTAGGAGTGACATTCCTACTATGTTAATACCGATGATCTCTTCGGTGATTTGGAATGTTATGCATGGAGGGATGGCTAGGGCCCATGATGGTCTAATGATGCTATTAATGGTTGGGAGGAACCGTGCACTTAGTTTATTATGTTGATCTTTATGATGGATGTATCATGTATATCATGTGATTATCTTTACTTTGATGTATCATGGATCAGAATAGGATGATGTACCATATTTCACATATTTATATTCTTTTGAGCTTTTTATACCCTGTGACATGTACAATGGATGATTGAGCATTTGAAATGTAATGTATAAACATTGGACTTATCATTATTATTTTTATGTGGATGTTGTACTAGATGGATTCATGTATGTTAGATGTTTTAGATGTAACTCAACGTTAAGGGATCTTTAAAGAATGTAACCAGTTATGTATGTTATGTTTACTTTCAAATGGATATTGCTATTGCTTATGTTATTATAAGTTATATGTGGTATTTATTTTCATGATATTTAAAAAAAAAATGTTACCAAACTTAGTGAAATTCTAGGTTAATTCTTTGGATCCCTTGGTGGGGCATTACAATTTGTAACTCTTCTTTTTTTATTTTTTCCTGATAGTAATATTACTCCAGTGTGTTGATTCCACTAGCGGGATACTAAGGTTTTGTTCAATCTTCTCCAGTATTTGAGCTTGTTCTTGACTCATTTCTTGCTCAGGTTCTGTTTCTCTAGAGTTCTCTTGTTTAGTTTGATTGTTACCATGCTTCCCTTCCTGTGTTGTCGATGTCTCTTCTTCTATTGATTTTCTCTGAGTGTTTCCCCTATTTTTTTATACCTTTTCTGAATCTTTTATTAATATCTTCTTGTCATTATGTTCTGTATGAACAACTTCTAATTTTGTAGTAACAAAATCTCATGTGAGAGCATCTTTATTTTTTTGACATTGAGTTCCATTTCTTCTATTGTGCCCTTCTCTATTCTACAGTCTTTACAATTTCTGAATTCGTCTAAAGAATGTTGATAGCTTGTGTTTGTCATCCATCTATTTTCTACCTTTTCTTCTCTTTCCCGTCTTTCCTATTGAAGCTCCTTGACTATCTCTATTTTTTTCATGGTTTGGTTTTTTTCCTTCTCTAATCTTCTTTTTGCCCTGTTCTCCTCCATTTTTTTGTCCTTTCTTTTACTTGCCCTTTGAAATTCTTTTAGATTGTTCTTAATATGATTACTTAAAAAATCTATTCCCATTATTTTGCCTATTTCTCTTATATATTTAGTGAATATTAAGTTGTACATCGATTTGTTAGTCATAATTTTCCTATTTATAGTATTGCTTAGTTTTTTTTTACTAAGACTCTTATCTTACTTGTTTTAATTTTACAGATTTCAATTCCTATGAGGGTTCCTAATGATTCGCCTATTCTTTTAATAATGTTAATCTCATTTAGTTTAGATGGTATGTTTGCACATTCCATCCATTTGATTACCTGTTTATATTTATTATAATTTTCATTTGAAGTTGGGCTACCATGTTGTGAATTTAATATGATGCCCTTTATAGAAAGATTTTGATAATTCTAATATTTCATTTCTAGATTCTATATCCTGACATTGTATGAACCAATATTGATTTGCATAGAGGGTTATGTTACTTACCTTCTTACCACACGTTTTGGCTAGGTTTCATTCCAAATTGTTTCTGAATTTTGCTGGCTCGTTCCAATATGCATAAACACCTTTCTTAGTGCATTCCTTCCACTTTGTTTCACTATGTATGTTACTAATGATTATAGTGTCAATATTCTTTATTTCGGCTGAATAACTTAAATTAGGGCTTCTTCCTTTGCTTGGATTGTTTGCTTCAAGATGCTTCTTTCAATGTGGGGGATATATGCCTTTGTTGCTAATGGATTAGCTCCATTTTTGATAAACTTCTCTGGGTGGTTTTTAAGAGTAGCAACATATGATTCATGTTTTTTAGCTTGCACCCATATTCGACCCGAGGATGGACCTAAGGGTATATTGTTAGGCTTAGAAATTGATGGGGGCTAATGCATTTTCTTTTTGTGTTTGAAATGCCCTGATATAGGCTTTTGATCTTCGTTGTTGAAGTATTTCATTTTATTGAAGAAAGCCTTTTGATTCTTCATTTGTTGATCCATTCCTTCTATCTTGTTATGTGATATTGTGCGCTATTTTTTTTCTTTCCTATCTAGACTTTCTCCTATTTTGAACGATCTGTCATCCATTTTCATTTTTGCTATTTTGGATTTTCTGGATGACAACATTTCGTTCAGCATGGAGTCGTATTAGGGTTTCAAAACCTTTTGATTTTTTTGGTGAATTATAGATTCACTATTCATCTTGATGCATGGAGAGTACTTCAAATTGATTTTTAATTTGTAGAGAGCTTTCCTACTTCTTTTGGCATTGATTCACATATTGGAATAGGGGAGTCTTGTTTCTAGATCTAAGTATCTTGCTTTTTTTGATTTATTCGTCAAATTCATCATTTTTGCATAGTAGTTTGATGGTTTCTATGTTATAAATATGGATTTTAAGTATAATTAAAATTAGAAATTAAAATGGTTCTTAATGTACTTTATATGCAACAAAATCTAATGAGAAAAGGATAAGAATTTGGGTTTTCTAATGAGTAAGATGAATTTATTTTCTCAATTTCATAGTGCAATACTTTGATTATAAAAATATAAATTATGATTAAAATATAATTAATTTGATCAATAAAAAATAAAATACAACTTTTCAAATTATATTTCAACAAAATATTAAATATTAAATTAAATTTTAATATAATAATTATAAATTAAATTAAAAAATCTATATCACATAAAAAATATATACTAAAATATATTTAAAAATAATTTTAAGGTAAAAGTGGCAAGCCACTATAATATTTTATTAATCTGATTCAACGAGGACTAAAATATATAATATTAATAATCAATATAAATTATATATATATATATATATATATATATATATATAGAAAAAAATTATGATACCATTAGGGTGAAGTGATTTAATCATAAAAATAATACAAATTATATTTAAGGAATAGATAAATATAAACCAAATTGATTACAAAATAAGATATAGTTTTTCAATTATAAAATTTATTAATAATATTAATAATGAATATAATGTTAAGATTTTAATATAGTATAAAGAATTAATGTAATGTAAAAGTTATATAGTATACAAGTCTATATAAAAAATACTACACCACGTATAGTAGTTTGGTATTTCTAAATACATTCCAAAGTACTTTGAAAAGAAAAAATACACAGGCTAGAGGTGTGGCACATGCTATAAGGTCGATGCAAATATTTGGTCAGATAGCCAATGCCCTCCCTTGCTCTGACCTTCCTTCCTTTATTTTTGTTGTTCCCTAAAAATCAATGATCCTGACTTGGCCTTATCAGCGGTATATATATCTTGTTAAGGTACAAAATGCACCCTTCCGTACCATGAATATTTATGACATTAAATTATATACAATTTTTAAGGTAATAAATTTACCATCACTTTGTTGGGATATATTTGTCGTTCTATGTCTCCATAACTTATATTAATGATTATTATTATAGTTAATGATAATGATATTGATTATGATTATTATTTATTATTTAAATAATTTAACAAATACACATTTTTATTATTTAGCATTTTATAATATTAACTCGATTAATTGAGGTTAAAGTATACATAAAAGATTAAGTAAACTTATAATTATTGAATAGAAGAAAAAAAAAATAGATGTATTATTATATTTTACATGTTTCTATGTATATTAATTGGGTCCATGACATTTTCCAAAAAAACCTCTTCTTCCTTTGCAAATTCTATTTCTTTATCATATATGTTATCATCCATATGTTCCTTTTCTAATTATAATTAGGAATTATTTAATTCTAGGGCTATACATGTATTCTTTTGGAAGATGTTTCCAAAATAATTTTTCTTCCATTATTTGACCACATCTCTTACATTTTAAAGATTTTGGGAGACAAAATATTAGTCCCCTGAATGGGAGTGTGCCACCAATCAATTTTTAATGTATTGAAATTAGGATGGAAAGACCACATAATTTTATACTTAAAAGGGAAGTGACCTTGATTATAAATGTCATCCCAGTTCAAAAGCACAACATTATGGTGTGAACCAATTCTAGGAAGAGAATTTAAGGAAAGTCAAGGAAGGATATTGCAGTTACTTGAAATAAGGAATCTATATAGTTTATCAAGTTATAGATCCCCTTCTTCTATTTTTGTAGGATAATTTAGCACCTTTTCTAAGATCAATATTAATCAATCCAAGTATAGAAAATAAATCGGCAAGATCTATCATACCTTTAAAATAGTCCTCTTGACCTCCAAGTTTTTATGAAGGTAAAAGAGGAGTTAAAATCTCCATTATTCATCCAATAATCCCTAGAATGATTCTTAACCAAATCATCTAGGTCACTAAATAGATCATCTATGTCACTTATAGTAGTGGGTACATAAATAATTATTAAAGTCCAATTAACTACTGAAGAAACCTCCTCCATTTGAATCATTATACTATTTTCATTTCTAGGAATAAGAGTCTCCTTGAGTTTCCCAAGGTTATAAAGGACAATCGATCCATAAAAAGCCTCTTATGTATTAGAGGTCACAAAATGACCCAAATTGAGTTTCCCATGGTTCTATAGGATAACCAATCCTAAAATCCTCCTTTGCATTAAAGGCCACAAAAGGACGAAGTTCAAGATGTTTTTGACTATAACCTCAAAAGTTTTATTTTCATATTAGCTTCTTGAATCAACAAAATACATATGTTATTCTTTATAATGAAAATTTTAAGAAAATGTTTTTTGAAAGGGCTATTTAGTCCTTCAATATTCCAATAAATAATATTTATTATAATTTAGACATACTTGAGACTACTAACTCAAGATAAAAAATGACATCTTATTCTTAACCCTTGATACATTATGTGGGGTTTTTTCTTCCCACTTGGAACACTTATTATTGCTTCTTTCAATTTATTGAGTCTTTTTGGGATGGTATTCCCACTTTACTTTCTGAACTAACTACTTTCCCATAATTTAAGTCCAATCACTATCCTTTTCTCCATCCTTATTTGGAGAAGAAAACCCCAATAAGGCTAATGAATACTTGAGACTTTTGTTGTCTATAGTCTTATCCATTGTATTTAAGATTTTATTTTCTGCCATTGGATAATGTTGGAACTCCCTTTCATCCATATCTTGCAAAGAGCATATAACTTTACTTATTTTTCCCAAGCTATAACTAGGAGGGAAAGACGCGCCGCCCCCCACCCACCCCCCCCCCCCCCCCCCCCCCCCCCCCCAATGATTCATCCTTTCACTAGATTTAGATCTTTCTCCATCATGTTGTTTTCCTTTGATCTCTTTTCTAGTTTCTTATCTTGTTGTTTGGGGCCTCAATTTTAGACTCGGTAGAGGAATCATTATCTTTGGTACCTTATACAATTCTTTAACTACGTATTTAATTATTTGGTCTTCCATTTTTGAGTTCTTTATTCCACCCACAATAGCTTTTTGATCTTTGGCACCCTTAATTGCTCTCATTTTCCCTACTTGGTTAAACTGAGCTTCCTTACTGGTAATATTATTTTCACCTTTCAATCATTATTTTAGTTTCTTGATATTTTTCCACATTGGAGCCACAAAATAGCCCAAACTAAGTTTCTTAGGGTTCTAAAGGATAACCAATCCTAAAAGCTCGCTTCGCATTTGAGGTGACAAAAATGCCCAAATTCTTGATGTTTTTTACTATAACCTTTTTAAAAAAATCATCTTAGTTTCCCAAATCAACAATATATTCATGTTATTCTTTATGATGAAAATTTTAAGAATATGTTGTTTGAAAGGGCTATTTATCCCTCCAATATTCCTAGAAATAATATTTATTATAATTCAGACATACTTGCTACTCTTAACTTGGATATCTTCATGTTCTTAACCCCTAATACATTATCTAGTTTTTTTTTCTTCCATCTTCGAACACTTCTTGTTGTTTCTTTCAATCTTAAGGCTTTTTGGAATGATCTTCCCACTTTACTTTTTGAACCAACTACTTTCCTATAACTCAAGTCCTAGCTATCCTTTTCGCCATCCTTATGGAGAAGAAAACCCAATGAGACTAATGAATACTTTAAAATTTTGTTGTCTATAGGCTTATCCATTGTCTTTAAGATTTTATTTTCCACCATTGGATATTGTTGGAATTCCCTTTCTTCCATATCTCTCAAAGAGCACACCTCCACTTATTTTTCCCAAGCTACAACTAGGGGGCAAAGATCCCCCTTAATGATTAATCCTATCACTAGATTTAGATCTTTCTTCATCGTGTTTTTTTCCTTTGATCCCTTTCCAATTCCTTATCTTGTTGTTTGAGGCCTCAGTTTTAAACTCAATAGAGGCATTAGTTTTAAACTCAATGGAGGCATCATTATCTTTAGTACCTTATACAATTCTATAACTTCATGTTTAATTAATCTCGTCTCCCATTTTCGAGTTCTTCATTCCACCCACAATAACTTTTTGATCTTTAGCACCCTTAATAATTCTCATATTTTCTGCTTGGTTAAGTTGAGCTCCCTTACTTGTATCTTATTTTCACTTTTCTATCATTATTTTGGTTTATTGAGATTTTAATTTCCGTTCTTGTATTCTTTTCAATAGCTATCTCCTTCTAAAGTGTATTCTTGACTTGGTTCTTCTCCCCATCCTATTATAAGAAGTATTGAATATGTTTTCTTAGCACTATATCATTTTGAATGGTGGAGGTTTTTTTGTAGTACATATTTAAGTAGCCATATTTGTTATAGTTCTAAAAAAACATGACATAATTCACAATAGCAATAGGTTAATGTCATCTCCCAAATTATTTCTATTATTTTTGGATTCAATTCTATAATTTTTTTTGCATCAACATTTCAGATCCCACTCTTTGATCCATCATCAAGATGAATAAGAGAGCATAAAGAGTAAAGGTAAGGACATGTTGTTTTCAAGATAAGACCTTATTGACTTCTACACTCACACATAATTAAGTAAAGATAAGACATGTTATTTTCAATGTGTCTCTTTCAATTGACAAAAGGGTGCCAAAAGAGTTTGCATTATACTTTAGAATGTTGTAATTTCCTCAAACTCCAAGGGATAAGAAGACAAACCCAAGTCAAAGAAAATTTCTCTAGGTTCATTGAGGGATTAAAACTAGGATTTCACTTACACAAAGTACTATAGTTCTTAATTTATTTTTTTGAAACCCAAGGGCTCCCCAATCAACACATGAATGATATCCTCATATTTAGAAAATTTAAAGAGGAGTAGATTATCTTTCATAGGTACATTATTGTTACACTACCTTTGGGCTTCCATTGAGATGTATCTCATCTTCTAACATGGTCAATATTTGGTCAAAAAGCTAGGAACCTGCCTATCTAAGCCAATTTTATATATTCCAACTTGGAATCCATTATTTCATCAGTATAACAATGTTTGGTCCATCTTTAGATAAAACAACCAAAATTTTCCCCAAAATAGAGTGCAAAATCTTACATTTGGGGATGTCATCCATGACCAAATTTGTAACAAACAAGACTATCTCCTTGATGAAGAAAGATTCCAAAGGAAGGGTTAATGGTAACCAATATGGGTGGTCAACATGAGTAGGGACTATTGAATACGAAGAAACAACATGTGCAAGAGGTACACCCTTTGCCATATTTGATAGGGGGCTCGCTAGCATCCCTCCCCCCACCTAAAGTGACAATCATGGAGGGAGAATGTACACATAATTTTTAAAATATATACTCTACACTAATTTAACTAGAGACATTATAACTAATTTGCATAGGTTATGGACATGTCATGTCTTTAATAACTTGAAGCTTACTCAATTGAAGAAACTTCAACTTTTTGAAGAAATAGTATGACTACTAAATCTAAATTAGGCAATATTAGGTGAAGAATTAAAGTAAGAATCACATTTTGTATTGTACTATATAATTTAAAAAATCAAATGAGTTAGTTAGTTTGGGTGAAATCATCACAATTTTTTTTTTTTTAAATTACGATGAACATTTTAATGTTGTTGAAGCATGATACACTTGTAGTTAATGGTAGACCACATAATTTCCAAGTCAAATAAATGAACTACAAACAAATAGTCATCATATGATGAATTATACTTAAAAATGATATATGTGAGCTCTACAAGCTTGGTAAGTGGGACCCTACCTTAGTGATGTGAGTTGGCTACGACAATTTTAAGTCTTATATGTCTTAGGATTATTTGTTATATCATTTATCATCACCCGATATGTTATAAAGAAATCCTTTAAATGTTTATATACTTAAACATTATATACTCAAATATATCATGCATTTTTATTGGCGAATTTGAGATTTTTTGTTTGACCTAGAATATGAGATGCCATAGTTAGGTGACTAATCCTTGACTAGAAAGCACAATATCCCAAACTTGTGAGTACAAAAATATAACTGGGGCACAAAGGTTGTCAACCCACCAATGCAAGGAGGGTTTGAACCTTAGTTACCACACCACCACCACCACAACTACTTAACCATTACATTGTATGATGAACCCCTATAAACTCAAGTATAACATTGGTAATATTTAATTTTATATGATAAAAGTACATAATAGAATACAAAATAACCCATTCAAATATCAATTATGTATTAGAATAAAGCACTCATTTTTTTTTAATACACATATACTAAAAACTATACCAATCAAATAAATAAAACACTTAATAAAAATCAAAGTTTCAAAATTACAACAATGATTACAAAAAAGCTTAACAAAGAAATCAACAAAATCTAAATCTATTATAATATTTTTGATCAAAATTTACATAAAAGATCTTTGACATATAGAATATTTTTCAAAGCTTGCAAAATTTTGAATGTACTTACAAAAATTCCATGACGCCAAGAAGAATTTACATAATTTTCAATTTTCTTAGAAATAAATAAAACAAACAACTTGACATCCTTTTTTTTACAAAACTTCTATACCTTATGGTATTCTTTTGGCAAAGGTTGGTTTTAGCCTCAATTGATATTGTAATTGGTGATGCTATGAATGTATGTAAAAGAGTCATATCAATTATTATATTGTCATTGATGTCAAAGTCTTAACTGGTTGGACATTATGATAACTCAGGAAAGTACCATACCATTTGATTGATGAAGATGATTTGAAGAAAGTATGATGAAGGCAGAGTTGATATGTAAGGTATTCACTGGGTACTTAAATGAGATGGACATTGATCATGTAATATTGGTTTTGATTATTTCATAATCATGTATTATTGTAATATGTTGAAAATCACATGCTTAATCAAGTCATAAGGTTAATGAAGGGAGACTATATTCATTGAGTGACTACAATATTGCCCGAGGGATTGTAAGGAACATGAAGAATGCAGTGTTTCTTGAGCAAGTTAGTGTTAACCGAGTTATATGATGTCCAAGTAAATGTAATGTTTATCGAGTGACAACCACATGAACAAGATTGGGAAATTGGAATTTGAGGTTGACTTTTGATAGAAATTTGGAAAGTTCAAGAAGGTCTATTACGAGAGTCAATGTTTGTTGCAAGATCAATGATGGAGAAACATTAAGAAGGATATAATGAAGGAATTTGAAGAAGGATGAGGATGGACACAAAGTTCTATGCAAAGTTATATTTTTTGTGCCTAAATTCATTGTATGAAGGAATTCAATTGTAAACCTAAGATTCACGATTATGGTTAAGTGAGAAATGATGGAAGGATTTGGAAGGGTTGAGAAATCTATTTAAGGAGGAGAAAATGACAATTTTAGGTTGTTGGTTCGAAGTGGATAATGAATTCAGTGTGATGTTGTTCAAAAGTTGATGAAGCTAAAAGAGATATGGTTGAGAGTTGTTGTGGAATGTGAAGTTGTTGAAGGAGAAGAGAGCCAAGTGAAGCGAGCCAAGAAAAGAGAGGAAAAAGAAGTTGTCGAGTGAGTAAAAGACAAAGATAGAGATAGAACAAAGTTCTGATCAAGCAAAGGTAGTTGATATTCTTACAAATTACTTCATATTGTTTATAGTTTAACCATTATAGCAAAAAATCTTAGAAGAAATGAGTGGACCTAACAAGTTTGTTAAATCCTATATGGTAACATCAATTAGTGGTGTTTGTATGTCCTTTAAATCAGGCCACTCTTTTTGGTCCTAGACATGGAGTGATAAGGCCTAGATGATCTTTTTCATAAAATCCTCTAACAAGGTCACTTTAACAAGTGTATGTAACCTTTAACAAGGTAGTCTCCTAATAGAGATCACTTTAGAAGAGTGAAATTTTTGGGTTGATGGTCGCAGATAGTTTTTTTTCCTTAACAGGGTTTCCACGTTAAATCTTGGTGTCAAAATTTTGTGAATGTTATTTGTGTTGCAAGTTGATTTACAAATTTTTATTATTTATTGCAACTCGGTAATAACTAATTTATCACTAGGTAATAACTAGAAATTTACTCACAATTGGTAATGCAAGGAACAATTTGATAAAACTTTGAGAAGAAGTTGATTTATGAGTTAAGTTTAATGTTGGATATGTCTACTGAGTGATTGGATGTATTGAATTTTTTAATGTTAATGTTTGTGTCGCTTTCATGGTGATATGAGTTTGAAGGGACTGTGAGATAACTAGACATAACTAATTCATGCACCACCACCACCCCACCCCCCTCTCAGTTATCTAGCAGTTGAGACTTTTCTTTTGGAAGCCCAGTGATAACCTGATTACTTAGTTATTTAAAGAAAGTTAAAAATATGCATAACCAACATTGACCCAAAACTGTGAAAGGAGAGGATCTTAACCCTAGAAATTGATGTAGGACCATCTTAGGTTTTCTTGGTGGCTACTTTGGAGTTCATGGGAGGAGACTTGGTAGCTATTTTAGAGGGTGCTTGGACCGATACTTGGTTGAAGAAGAGGTTCTTGGTAGATGTTACCCAATCATCTCATGGTAGGTCTTGGTTGAGAACTCGATGGATGAATGGACTTGGCGATCCTGGAGGTGCTTGGTTGTCGAAGGAGCTCGACATAGCCTAAGGGCACTCGGTTGTCTAAGGAACTCAATAATGCTTGTGGGAACTCGATACACACTAGGAGCTTAGTGTAGCTTGGTTACAGTGTTGCTTGAGTTTCTTGATTATTGAAAGGACTTGACATATACTAGGGAGCTCAGATGGTTTGATTATTGTGTTGACCAAGGGACTTAATTGACGAGGGGCTTAGTTATGTTTAGTGGAGTTGTTGATGCCTGGAGGTTGTTTCTAACACTCAGTTTATGTATTTCCCGAGTTATCTATAGGCTAACCTTTTGGCATTTAATTTGTGTATAGGTATTTTAATTTGTGTTGCAGTTGACTTGTGTCTTGCATGGGCACTTAATGGAAAGTTTATTTTAATTTGTAAGGGGCTAGGCCAACTTGTGGCTTGGTTGGGTATAAGTAAGGGGTCTTGTGGAGTCTTTAGGCATTCATTCAAGGGGAGTGGATCCTAGTTTAAGCATGGAGTAGCTGAAGGGCGAGTTTTCCTGAGTCTCTAGACAAAGCACTGAATGTGAGACAATTTACAACAAGATTGTGGTGGAGAGAAAAGTATGAGAAGGCCTAGTAACTGAGGTTCGGGAAATAAGGAGATTTCTTGGTAGGCTTGTGAGCACAAGCTGAGATCTTCCTTGGAGGTTTCTACCAGAGTGTGGATCTGGACTAGCTAGTGTTGGGATTGGATCTTGAGGGATCTTGTAGAACTATTTTTATAATATATATTCTATTTAGCCATAATCTAGAAGGCCTTACAGCTGGGCATATTGCATGTAAACAATTATTTTATGAATAAAGAGTTGTATTTGGTATCAAATTGTGTATCTTGTGTCATTTTTTTGAAGTTTGGTTATTTGTAGAGATCCTATTTACCTCCAGTAGGGATATCTTCAGATTTTTGCTACATGAGATGGTATCAAAGCACAATTATTCCTGAGTGTGCAAACCAATAGCCAAAGTTGAGGTAGTTACACTAGGATCTTGGGTTTAGAGAACTTGATATGAGAAGATCTTGATCTAGTGGTGGATTGTTCTTTCTAGAGTCCTAGATCTCTTGGTTGTGATGTGGTAGATCATGGTTCTCACTTGCAATTGTAGAGGACTAGTACATGGATCGATGGATGTGAAGATGGAAGATTGATCTGTGAAGATGCTTTCAAGAAGATTAGAACCTGGGATGATTGTGAATCTCTATGATGTGGTGGAGAAGAGGCTTTCTAAGGTGTCTGCTAGGTTTGAAGCTACTTTGGCTAATCGAGTTAAGGATAGGATGAGGAGGGCATTATGTAGATGTTTGTGGAGATGGAGTCTACTGATCTAGAAGAGAGTTGTCTAGCCAGTTAGAAGACTTGTTTGAGAGAGAAGATGGCATAGCAAGGTGGAGGTGAAAGAGGTTGGTTTTGTTGATTAGTTTATGGAGTCTGATACAAAACCTGTAGAGCAACTTGAGGTTTTTGCTAAGGATATTCCTAATGTTGTTGATGCTGGGATGAAGACTAGTTTTCATGATCAGTCGGTTGAGATTGCCATTGAGATTGCAGAGCACTTGGTCATGGATGATTCAGTTGTTGTTGGTGATGAGTTCTAAATTGTAGAGCATCTTGTTGTGAGCAATGAGATTGTTGGTATTAAGAGTTTGACATGTGTTGATGGAGATTTTCATATTGTTGCTGATGTGAAGTTGTTGATGAATCATTATGTTTAGTTTGTTCCTAGGAGTGAGCATACTGATTGGATGGTTGAGATTTTGGTGTTTGACTGATGAATGCAGACGTGGATGATGTACATGTTGATTCTCTTGTCCCTATTGGAGTGGAAGCTTTTAGTGAAGATAAAGGTTGGATCAGATCTTTCTTTGGGCACCAAAATGTGGAACACACTTTTCTATTTACCTAGGGAGTTTGATGTAGGAGCATCTTGGGTTTTCTTGGTGGCTACTTTGGAGTTCATGGGAGGAGACTCAGTAGTTTCTTTGGAGGGTGCTTGGATTGATACTTGGTTGAAGAAGAGGTTCTTGGTAGAGGTTACTTGGTCATCTCTTGGTATTTTGTGGTTGAGAACTTGGTGGATGAATGGAATTGGTGATCTTGGAGGTGCTCGGTTGTTGAAGGAGCTCGACATAGCTTGGGGGCACTTAGTCAGTGAAGGAGGTCAACGATCCTTGTGGGAACTCAACACACACTGGGAGCTTGGTGTAGCTTGGTTGTAGTGTTGCTTGAGTTGCTCAGTTATTGAAGGGTCTCAACCTATATCGGGGAGCTCGACTGATTCGATTGTTGTGTGGACCGAGTGGCTCGGTTATGCTTGGTGGAGTTGTTGATGCTTGGAGGTTATTTCTGACACTCAGTTTCTATGTTGCCCGAGTTGTCTATGGGCCGACCTTTTGGCATTTAATTTGTGTATAGGTATTTTAATTTGTGTTGCAACTAACTTGTGGCTTGTATGGGAATTTAATGTAAGGGTTTATTTAATTTGTAAGGGGCTAGGCTGACTTGTGGCCTAGTTGGATATAAGTAAGGGGTCACGTGGAGTCTTCAGGCATTCATTCAAGATGAGTGGATCCTGATTTCAGTGTGGAGTAGTGAAAGGTCGAGTTTTCCTAAGTATGTGGACATAGTGTCGAATGTGAGGCACTTTACAACAAGATTGTGATGAAGAGCAAAGTTTGAAAAGGGCTAGTAGCTGAGGCTTGGGAAATAAGGAGATTTCTTGGTGGGCATGCAAGCACAAGTTGAGATCTTCCTTGAAGGTTTCTACCAGAGTGTGGATCTAGAGTTACTAGTGTTGGGATTAGATCTTGAGGGATCTTGCATAATTGATTTTGTAATTTCTATTGTATTTGGCCCTAACTCGAAAGGCCTTATAGTAGGGCATATTGCATGTAAATTGCTATTTTATAAGTAAAGAGTTGCATTTGGTATCAGATTGTGTATCTTGTGTTGTGTTTCTGTTGTGTGCTTATTTGTAGGGATCTAGTTTATCTCCAATAGGGGTACCTTTGGATTCTCACTACGTTAGAAATTAAACTTGGAGGAAGCAAAATATAAGTGGTTGAATAAATTGAACACTAAAATACAAGAATGCCCTAATACAAATGTTGATATTGAAAGATTTGTTATAGAAAAGATTTTGAGTGTCATGTGGACTAATAATATTAGTAGAAACAATACTCAATACATTCAAGATTTCAACACAATCAAAGAATATGGTGAAAAAATGTATCTTGGGGCTTAGGTTGTTAGTGGTACAATTGAGGATGACATCACATCATCATGGGTAGATGGAAGAGGCCCAAAGAGGCTTGAGAGAAGAAAACTTGCATGTTTTGTAAGATGGACACAATTGAAACTAAATGACATTTTCTCACAAAATGCACAACGTATTATGATATTTTGGCTCATTATGAAATCATCTTGAAAGCTAAAAGAATGTACAAATTATTTGAAGTAGATAATATCAATCAAATTAGTTTTTTAGTTAAAATTCATAATGAAATCATCTTGAAAGTTAAAACATGTAGATCAAACCAACAACTAGTAGTTTTTTTAGTTAAGATTCATAACTATAGATCAAAACTAAAAAGAAACATGAAAAATTAAGACTCCCATCATTTTTATCCCTTAGACTGTTGTATTTGTCAGAGACAATATACTATTGCAGTCACTTCTACTTATCTAGAAATTGATCTTTTTAATTTCAACCAATTAGATCTATGTATTTTTGTTTTGAATTTTGATATTTTACTGTTTTAATGTATATTTGTGAGCTTTTTAATTTCTAAAATCAATTTAAATATTTTACTTCAATATGATTGGCTCATATATATGAGATCTTATAATGACAAATTTTTAGGAATCACTACGCGTACTACAATGCAATATTTTAGCATGTATAATTTAATGATCTTAATCAAATTTTGAGAACTCTCATGCTACTATTCTACTATTCAAGAGCTATTTAATATTCGTGCATAAAAATAATAATTAAAATATGCAACAAGATTAAATTTATTGAATAGTTTTTAAATTTAAATAAAATACTAATACACTAAATACAAGTAAGCTATAATAGTAACATTACATTAATATTATAAATTTTTAATTATAATAATTTTATATAAAAATTAATTTTTTGTATACTTTGTAAAGTTTCATTTATAAATGTTACATATTAATCAAATATTAAAAAAATAATTAAATTATATTAAACATTATCTAATTTTTAATTTTAGTACACTCTAATTAAATTATTATACTCACAACAAATATAAGCCGCTAGGCAACACTTGTTTGATCTCATAAATGTCATAACTTTATGTTCACTTGCGGTTGCTTAACTGCATTTTGTGCTTGTATTTAAGTAATTTAGTGTTCTTATGGAAATTTAAAAGTGCTTATAAAGGATAATTTACAATCTCTAACTATTTTAGTGGAGCGGCTATTATTTACCAATTGAAAATAAGTTATGCGAAAAGAGGAGGGGCTGAAAATAAGCAAGTCGTTGCTTATTGCCAAAAACACCAGAAATGACGTGGCTCCGCAAACTTTTTTCCCTCCTTTTAATAAATATTTTATTTCTAATTTCATCTTTGTATAAGCATTATCTAATTAATTAATTCAAACTTTAAGTTTCCTACTTTAAAAATAAGCAACAAAATATATGTTCATAGGGCCACAAGGTCCACAATTATACATGTTCTAAGCTACTCTTAATTTAGCAACAAAAAGAGAAGTCAAACAAGATTCTTTTTAAGATTCACAAAAACACAGTCAAATTTTCTAAATTTTTTTGTTATTTTCGATCACAAAATATAATATAAAATTGCTAAAAACTTCAGAAAAATTTATTGTGTTTTTATTTTTTAAAAAAATTTAGTCAATGATACACTTTATAAGGAGAATAGCCACATCCAATATTTTTTTCCAATTATATGAAGAGTTCAAAGCCAACACAAAATGGTGATACAAAGTTTCCAAAAAAAGAGCCAAACATGTTTGTCATCGCTGTACAGTGACGGTGCACAAAGTTCTTGACCAATAAAATTAATAGAAAATAAATACAAATAATAAAAATCAGAACAGCTAGAAATGAAGGCAAAAGAGCTTGGATGTTCAAGGGAAAAGCAATTATTGCTCATTTTGGCCACCACTCCAATGAAGGGCAGCAAGAAGGCAATAAAGGTGTGACAACAAATACATTAGCATGCAACGATACAACAAGATCAGCAATCACACTTAGCGATAATAACTCAACTTCAAGTCTTTCACATCAAAACAAATAGCAATCAAGCTTAACCCAGGTGTCCTTAAGTTTAGTTTGTTGGAATTGCAGAGGTTATCCATGGAGACGTGGGCCTGGGTTAGGACCTATTGCGGAAGGCAAAGACATTATTTGTCTCATAGAGACACATGAGCACGAGGGATGTAAGACCCCATTGTTTGAAGGTTACTGAAAGATGGCAGTGTGGAATAAGGCAGCGGGAAATGGTAAAGGTCATGGAGGTATAATGGTTCTAGTAAAAGAAAGGGAAGGTCGTGCCATTCATTTGGAAAAGACTGATTCTAATAAACAATTTATATGGCTCAAAATCGTGGAAAATAACACTCTTATCAGGATTATAGCCTGTTACTTTGCTCCACAAGTATCTAAAACTTATAAAAAGTGTGGCTTAGATCACAATGACCCCTATGTTGCGTTAAAGAAAGATGTTGCTATTTTTTCGCAATGTGGGGATGTTCTTCTTGTTGGAGATTTCAATGCTAGGACAACAAATTGGCAAGCAAGTATTTTCAGCTCCAAAGTAAATGATAACCCTATTTGGCTCACAGAAGAAAGAAATCATCAATGGGAAAGAATATCCGAAGATGCTAAAGGCTGCAATCATTTTGGGGAAGAATTGATCACTCTATGTGGCACATTTGATCTCATAATTTGTAATGGTTTGGCTAGATGGGCTAAGTCAGGCACTTTCACTTGCAACACATACAACGGGGCAAGTGTGGTAGATTATGTAATTTGTTCGCAGAATTTGTATGAAAATATTGAAGAAGTTGAAATTGGAGAGCACATTTGGGATCTCAAATCAGATCATAGACCGTTGTATGTAAACTTGTATTGGGCAAAGGATAGGCGGATTGGAGCAAAAACCCAAGGCCCTCAATACCCCCCTTCTTAGGGCAGAATTTTGTTAACTTCAGAAAACAGTAACACTTTCAGAGCTACTCTTGAGGAACTTTGTATGGGACACCCTATGTATAAACATGGTGTTAACAGTTATGATTTATCAAATCTAATTCATGAGGCTCTTTCAAAATGCAAGAGAGCAAAAAATAGAAAATCCAATGCTTGGTTTGATAAGGAATGCAAGAGGGCTAGGAGAAACCTAAGGGAGTCAAATACAACTAACCTTGACATTAAGGCCTACAAACAGATCCTAAAGAAGAAAAAAACTAATTTTATGTTCACAAGGAGAGAGGAGCTAATTTTCTTGGGTAGAAATATCCCCAAACATTTTTGGAAAGAACTTCAACCAAGGAGAAAACAAACTGAAAATAATATTACGACCACCCAATGGTTTGAATATGCTAAGAAACTTTATGAACAAGAGGGTGGAGTGGGACAACCACCTTTGGTCAATGATGATACAAACCTTTTCACTGTGCAAGAGATAGAGGCAGGGATTAAGAAGTTAGGTGGAGGTAAAGCAAAAGACCTTGTTGCGCTCCAAGCAGAATATCTGAAGTGGGGTACGAAAACTCTTGCACCGCACATCACTAAAATTTTCAACAAAATTTGCCAAGAAGGGTTTCCAAAAGATTGGACAATCAGCCTTGCAATACCACTTTTTAAGAGTGGTGATGTTAACAATCCCTCCAACTATAGGACTATAATGATCAATCCCCTCTTTGCTAAAATTTTTGGCAGCATGATAGAAACTAAGATCAGCAAATGGGCAGAAGAAAAACATAAACGTGCTAAAGGGCAAGCTGGTTTTAGGCCAAAGCACTCGACAGTGGATCACTGTGTCACTTTGAGACACATTATTGAAAAAGAGTGGGAGAAAAAGAAAGAGGTATTTTGTTGCTTTGTCGACTTTAAAAAGGCTTTTGACACCGTCTCGAGAGACAAGCTTTGGTTTAGGATGGAAGAATTGGGGATTCTTATGCATCTCAGAGCTGCTGTTCATAGGATGTACGAAGAGGTGAAAGTTAAAATTAGAACTTCAGATGGCATTTCAGAATGTTTTAGGAGAGATATCGGGGTCAAACAGGGTTGCCCCTTATCTCCTACTTTGTTTGGTTTATATATTGACAAACTAGAAGAGTGGTTAAACATGCAAAAGGGTGAAGGCATTCAGCTAGGTGAATTTGTTATAAAGCTGCTCCTATATGCGAACGATCTCATTTTAATTGCCAAATCTGCCTGTGGTTTGCAAGATCATCTATCTTCTCTTGAGCGCTTTTGCGAGATGGTGGGGATGCAGGTCAATATCAGCAAGACTAAAGTTATGATTTTCTCTAATAATAAAAAACAACACCAACATGAATTTTATTACAATGGAAGTGTTTTTGAAGAAGTTGCAGAGTATAAATACCTTGGCATCGATTTCAACAAAAAACTAAGCTGGTCTAGCTGCAAGTATAAAAGGATATTAGGTGTGTGGAAGACTTTTTATGCTCTTCAGAATAGGTGCCGTGAAGCAGAGTTGTGGGATTGAAAAACTATTCAAACCTTGTTCGGTCTTCTTGTGCTGCCAGTTGTTCTTTATGGGTGTGAATTATGGGCCAGCAACACTACTATAACACAATGGAAACAAATCGAAGGAATCCAAAAGTGCTTGATCACAAGTAAGTTTAAAATCAAAAGCATTGTTCCATATGATATCATGCTAAGTGAAATGGGGGCTGCTCCTATTGAGGCACTTGCTATGGTTCGCCTTTTAAGCTATCTAAAAAGAATTGAAAAAATGGAAGAGGATAGATGGCCTAAAGTGGTCTTTAGTGACACACTATGTAAGTGAAAAAGGACATGGATGCAACAAAACATCAAATGGATGAGTAAATAGAATATTTAATTCAATATGTGCCCCACAAATAAAAAATAAATAAAGGTCTTTGTCATGGAGAAATTCTACAAGACAAATTTGGGAAGCGAGATCGGAAGGAAGAAATTATATTACATAAATGAGTTCAACCCCACTTGTGATCAACTCCAAAAAGCATACATAGGAGCCAACATTTCTTGGAGGGCTAAAATTCTTATTGCTCAGCTGAAAACCAACTCTCACCAACTTCGTTGTGAGACCGGACGTTGGAAGAGGCCAAAGGAGTCGTGGAAAGAGAGAATTTGCAGATTTTGCAATTCTGGGAAAGTGGAAACTGAACAACACTTTATTTTAGAATGTGAAGCCTACAAGAGTAGTAGAGATAAATTTGCGGACACTATATGTGGTAGTTTTTGGCATAACCTATTCAACGAAGAGTACATTGAGCAATTGGGTGGACTCATCATCATTCTGCACAAGGAGCGAACTTTGCTACTTAAGTCTGCTTGAGTTGTCTTGCTGTCCCATAGACTATTTTTAGCCTCATGGACATTAAATTTTTATCTATCTATCATAATAACGTATTCTTTTATCGAATAAAAAATAATAATAACGTATGCGTAGAGAGGCAGCCATACGTCAATATAGCTGTTAATGAAGGACGTAGGCGGCCGTTTTCTCTGTAAGGATGTTGCCCAGAATCTCATCGAGAGGGAGCAGAATAACATATTGTCTTTGACTCGGCAGCCATTCAAACAATCGAATTAATTTCATTACTATAATTGAAAACAGAGTTCAATCTGTCACCGGAAATTATCATTTTTCAGCTGAAATCCTGAGATTCACAGGGTTCTAAGGGTTTCAAACATTTTTTCAGGGTTTCGAGGTTGTAGATATATTTATTTCTTGGAATTTGAAGATTAACAGGCATGAAGCCAAGGGATATTACATGCTTTTCTTTTCTGGCTGTTTTGTATTTGTATTTGTGTTGTCTGGGAGAGTGTGGGAGATTGGGAAAAGGGGATGTAGCGATGCAGGCTTCGCGTTCGAGAACATCGGAGGCGTATGCGACTCTTCTTTACGGGGATGAGTTTGTGCTGGGCGTGCGCGTGTTGGGTAGGTCCATCAGAAACACTGGCGCCACCAAAGACATGGTGGTTCTTGTATCAGATGGTGTTTCTCCCTACGCCGTTGAGCTGTTGCAGGTTTAATTTAAAACAAAATTTCCTTTATCTGTTTCTGTATTTTAGATATACTAGATTAGCAGGTGCTTCATAATGATCAAAGGAACTCTGAAATTTTACTTGCCAATATGTGAGTCAAAGATGGAACATGGGGTGTGATTCGAAAGGCTAGTGTAAATGAACTTGAACTAGTTTTTTCAGAAGTTTATGATCCTGTGAACTGTGAAATCTTCATGAACATACTAAGATTACAAGTATTTAATAAGAAGTTGACTGTGGAAACTCCGATTTATTCTGTGTTAAGGTTTCTACTACCTTTTTTATTGCCAGGGTTAGCCATTTTTTCTTAATATTTAAGATGGATTGGCTAGACTTTATTTATTCCAGTTTAGCTAAAGATTCAAATTCTATGTAATATACAGCCCTTTTTGTGCTTTGTTTTTGGAATATGTTTTGAATCATTGATGTTAAAATAGGATATATGGTGCAGATAAATAGGAGATATTGTAACAACTTTTCAAATTAGATAATAGATAATACTCAAGACTTTATTTCTGGCCTGGAAATACAATTTGTTTTCAAAAGCAATAGCAATCCAGAAAATGCAGCAATGGGGAAGTTGATCTGCTATACAAAATTGGCAACTAGCACTCATCAAATGGGATGTCACGCTGAAAACACCTCCCAACTGCAATGAAATTGATATATGAAAGGCTTCTCACCCTAGGCGAGCACAATGAGCATTTAAATCACATCAAAACCCTAATCAGCAAGCTTCCTAGAAATTACATTCTCCATGATCGTGTGCGTCCTACAGAGAAGGTGTACAGCCAGCATGAAAGGAACAAACAGCAGTAAAAACTCCTAAAAGGTCTTCAAATCTAATTTGCCAAAAATTCACCAAATCTGATATCCAATGTCCTGCTGAATCTCATTGATACAAACTCTCTGGTCAGCTTGATATGTGTTCTCTGAATGGAAACCAGGAGGATATTTTCCAAATAATGTTTTTAAATGACATAAAAAATGTTCCATGTAAGCGTTTCCATCCTCACAAACCAAAAAGAAAGCAATCTTCTCCAGAAGAAATAGCAATATCAAATAGCAAACACAACATAGCAGCGAGCTTCACAAAATTTCCTTTATAGCTCAACTGAGCAGTTGGACACCTTTCACTTTCTTTCATTTAATAAAAATCACTATATATCTCCCAATGAAACAATAAATAGTAAGTCCCCATCCTATATAAAACACATTACCTTTTTACTTGATAACTGACCCCTATAGCCCCTTATTTAAATAGCTAAGTAGCTGATTTGCCGGTATATGTCTTGGAGGTAGATGCTGATTCGTGCTGAAGCGGATTTTAATGCGAAAACATTTAGGAAGCATCCATAGGGCCTACACATCCAGAGAGCATTCAGGGGCCCTGGATGTGCTTCTTGGAAGCACCCACAGGGCCAACACACATAAAGAGCATCTAGGAGCCCTGGATGCGCTTCCTAGAAGCAACCAAGCCTCCATGAGCCTCTACGTGCACAAATGTCTATTTGACATTTTTTAGGGGAAAAATAACTTATATCACTTTAAAACATGTGCCCTATAACAAATTTTTATCATTTCCCTATAACAAATTTTTATCATTTTTTGGTCCTATACCCTAAAATGGCTCTAATAGAGGCCATTCATTCTTTATTCATCTCATTTTGTTTACATCTAGGCTCTCTTTCATTTGGTCTCCATTTTGGCATTTTGAAGGCAAGGTGGTTATTTTCGAAGAGGATTGTTTGTGGGGTGCGAGATAGCTTCCACAAATGAGATTTAAGCGTCTAAAGTAAGCATTTGATCCCATTTTGTGTCCTTTAATAATTTTTTGTTGAGATTTTGATGAATTTGTTCAAGTTTGGGAAGAAAAATTTCTTTTTTTTCCATTTAAAAATAAATAAAGAAACACGTTTAGCTATCTATTTTAATAATATATATATATATATATATATATATATATATATATATATATATATATATATATATATATATATATATATATATTTGCACTTGTATGCTTGATGTTCATAGCTTTTTTCCAATTTAAATTTATTTAATTTCTTATAATATCAAGAAATCAGATTGTATTATGCAAGAATGGCCGGTAGCGGTAGTCAAAATTCATTAGGAAAGCAAGAAACCAATAAATTCAAAATTGATGTAAATCTCCTTTATGGAGACATACCGCAAGAATATCGCAGGTCTTAGGAGGTGGGTTGTATCTTTGGAAGTGTAATGTATGCGAGAGTAAAAAACTATTCAATAACTCATATTCTCAGGTCAACCTTCATTTTATGGATCCTATTGGGAACAAACGAGAATGTGCAAAAACAAAGATGGGAAGGGGATGTCTGCTAAATAGAATATATATAAAAGAACAAGAACAAGATGATAATTTGATTGGAAGATTAAAACAATCTTCTTATCAGCCTCCATTCGAAAAGAAAAAATGCAATTGTGTACTGAACCAATTGTATTCTCCAAACATCCATTCTTGCAAGTACCTGGACCAGAAGAGTATTACAATAATAGATAAGACGTCTATTATTAGTTAATGGTTATCTTGTAAATATCTTTAGCTTTAGTTTGCTTTCGTTTTTTGCTTTCTCTGGAATAGAATGTTTCTATTCTTTACGATCGTTTCCTAAGGAAACATCATCTCTTCCTTTTGTATAAATTGACCTTTCGGTCTCTGTTATTAATAAGCAAGTATTTACCAATTACCTTGTAATATGGTATCAGAGCTAAATAGTTAAATTTTTTCGGAAAAATTTATAATTTCTTCTTGAAATTATTTGTTTAAATTTTTCCAAAATTATTTTAGCTAATTTCTCCAAAACCCACCTAGGGTTTTTCTGCTTGGAGAAATTCCCGAATTACGGGTCTGCAAATCGCGTGGAAATCGTGGCCATTTTTTGGAGACTCGCGTTTTTGGGGTGAAAATCTGCATGTTTCTATATCAAATCTTCATGCTCTTAGCCGTCTCAGTCTGTCATCGTGCTCTGGGAAGCAGATTCGACCATTTTTCATCAAGAAATCTGAAGTTTTTTCAAGCTTTTTTCAGCTAGGGCCGTTTTTTTTCGAAACCCTAATTTTTGGGGTCGAAATTTTTTTTTGTTTGCAGATTCTTGGTGGGTTTTTCGAGAGCTCAACTGGGTTGTCGTCCGTTTTTTCTGGGTGCTTCGATTTTTGTGCCTCGATTTTCGAGCCAGCGGATTCAGAAAACGACAGCAGATTCCTTCTGGGTTTTTCGAGCTCTCTTTTGGGTCATTCTCTGATTTTTCTGGGTCTTCCGTATTTTTGCCTCGAAGAACGTGCCTTCACAGATTTTCACAGTTTTTCATTGAAAAACGTGCCATGGCATCTCTGACAAATATTCTGCTCGAGCATAATTCCAAATTCAATGGTTGCAATTATGGAACCTGGAAGTAGCGCATCATCGCAATCTTCGAATATCGAAACACCGATCAACTTGTTCTGGGCGTTAAGCAGCGTCTGACTTCTCCGGGTCCTGATCAAGATACATGGGATCTGAACAATCGAGAGGCAGTAATGCTTCTCAAACTCTCCGTAGCTGATGACCAGCGTTCTCAGATTCCATCCGGCAAGACAGCGGCCGAAATCTGGACACATCTAAAAGGTCTTCATGAGACTTCCGACAAGAGCAAAGCCTTCTTTCTGAAAAACACTCTGTTTTCTATTGTCATGGATGAGCGCACCTCGCTCCAGGCACACTTGAATCGGATTCAGGAAATCCGTGATCAGTTACTTGCCATCGGTCGCAAGATGGAGGAAGAGGATATTGTGGTAATCACTCTTCGGAGTTTACCAAATTCCTATGAGCATTTTATCGAGACTCTCAACATCACATCTACTGGTGTTGATCTAAAGTTCACTGATCTCTGCACCCTGCTACTTCAGCAAGATCGGTGGAAACAACAGTTCGGTAGCAGCTCCAGTTCCACCTCCACTGAGCAAGCCTTTGCTGCGAAATCCTTTCAGAAGGATAAGGGCAAGTTTCAGCAACCATCTCAGCAGAAGTCTTCTGCTCTAGCATCCGATGGTACCAAAAAGAAGAACATTCAATGCAACTATTGCCACAAGTATGGTCACATGAAGGTTGCATGTCGGAAACGCTTAGCTGCCCAGACTAAGCAATCAGGTTCGCAACCCAAAGCGAACAATGCAGAGCACACTGAGCAGGTGGAATCTGCCTTTTATGCCTTCATGGCTAAAAGACCTGCAGATCATGTACAGTCATCTGCCTGGTACATTGATTCAGGTGCCTCTCGACATTTCACTCACCGCAGAGACTGGTTTACTGACTACCAGCCTTATTCAGATTCTGTTATCTTTGGTGGTGGAGAAGAGTACACGGTTGTTGGTAAAGGCAACATTCAAATTCAGTCTGTTGGGAGGAAGCTCATATTCCTTGATGTGTACTACGTTCCAGGGATGGAACTAAATCTACTCTCGGTCAGTCAGTTGCTGCGACATTCTCCACACTTGGCAGTCACCTTCAGTTCACATCAGTGCACCATCACTGATCGGGCGACTAAGTCTACTATTGCAGTTGGTCTTGAGGATCATGGTCTTTTCAGACTTACTGATTCTGGTGATTCTCAAGACTTAGCTATGGCTGCTCGGCGATCTTCCATCAGCTCACTTTGGCATCAGCGATATGGGCACTTAAATGTGCATTATCTCTCACAACTTGCTCGGTATGAGCTTGTTCTTGGTTTGCCAGAGATTCAAACCCAACACCTTGGAGTTTGTGACGCATGTCAGGCTGGGAAGCAACATCGCACACCTTTCCCCAGTGGCGATTCTTGGCGAGCTTCTCAAGTACTTCAGCTTGTTCATGCTGATATTTGCGGCCCTATGGCCACTCCTTCTGTTCTTGGGTACAAGTATTTTCTGTTGTTTGTAGATGATTTCAGTAGAAAAATGTGGGTGTATTTCCTTAAAAAGAAATCTGATGCATTTATTGTATTTCAGAAGTTTAAACCCTTAGTTGAAAAAGAGTCTGGGAAATCTATTATTACTCTTAGATCAAACAATGGGGGGGAATTTTGTTCTAATGTTTTCTCCAGCTTCTTGGATACACATGGCATCCAACGCCAGTTCACCACACCCCACACGCCACAACAGAATAGTGTAGTTGAACGTCAGAACAGGACAATCACCGAGATGGCTCGTTCCATGCTCGAACACAGACATGTTCCGAAGCGTTTTTGGGCAGAAGCAGTTAACACTGCAGTTTATCTGTTGAACCGGTCACCCATAGTGGCGGTCAAAGGTAAAACTCCGGAAGAGGCCTGGTCAGGTCGCAAGCCCAGAATCAGTCACCTGAAGGTTTTTGGCTCTCTTGCTTTTGTTTGGATCCCTGATGCTTCACGCACCAAGTTGGATGCCAAGAGTCAGAAACTGATGCTTGCTGGATATAGCAGTCTTCACAAAGCCTACCGCCTTATTGATGTTGAGACATCTCGTCTCATATACAGCCGCGATGTAGTCTTTGATGAGCAGCGAGGACCATTCATGCCTGTTTCTCCTGTTCCTGATCCAGCAGACCAGCCTATGCAGGTTCATGATTTGGGAGTTCGGCTTCCATTAGGTCCACTTGATGGGAGGGCTCTAGTAGCTCCTACAGCTCCAGTCCTGCCAGTGATACCTGTACAGCCACCTTCGGCTTCTCCTGCAGGATCACCTCGTTTTGAAGATGCTTCACCTGAGTTTGATCCAAATTCTTCTGATCAGGATCCTGCTGATCAAGCATCTCCTAGTACTACTGTTGGTCATTCTCCTCTCCGGCCTAAGTGGTGGGCTAAGACACTTGCTGATCTTCATGATGATGAGCTCATTGATGGGAGAACTACTCGAAAAAAGAGCAAAACTATAGATTCTGTTAACTTTGCTCTTATGGCCAACATTCATAGTGTGTTTGAACCTCAAACATATTCCGAGGCTAAAGGAATTCCAGAGTGGGAACAGGCCATGCAATCTGAACACCAGAGCCTGCTGAAGAACAACACTTGGGTCCTTTCTGATCTTCCCCCAGGGAAGAAACCCATTAGCTGCAAATGGGTCTACAAAATCAAATACAAATCAGATGGTACTTTGGATAAGTACAAAGCTCGTTTAGTGGCAAAGGGCTTTTCTCAGCGTCAGGGCATTGATTATGAGGAGACCTTTGCTCCTACTGCAAAGATGAGCACCATCAGATTAGTCCTAGCCATGGCAGCACAGTTTGGCTGGAAGGTCCATCAGATGGACGTAAAGAGTGCTTTCCTGAATGGTGATCTCCATGAAGAGGTCTACATGACGCAGCCTCCTGGTTTCAAGGTTGCTGGTAAAGACCATCAGGTTCTCAGATTGGTAAAAGCTCTCTATGGTTTGAAGCAGGCCCCTCGGGCATGGTACATCAAGATTGATACGTACTTCAGTGATCAAGGCTTCAAGAGGAGTTCTTCAGACTCAAATCTGTACATCAAGACTACTGACAGTGACATCATCCTTCTGATTATCTATGTGGATGATCCGATCATCACTGGCAGTTTGGCATCTTTGATTCAGGGAATCAAACAACACTTATGCCAGTCTTTTGATATGACTGACCTTGGGCTCATGCATTATTGCTTAGGTGTTGAAGTTTGGCAACAGTGTTCTGGTATATTCATCTCTCAGTCCAAATATGCTAGAGCCTTGTTAGACAAATTTCGAATGCAGGATTGCAAACCTGCATCTACACCTATGGAGAAAGGTCTCAAGTTATCAGCCAAGTCTGATTCTCCTTCCGTTGATGATACTACGTATAGGCAACTAGTAGGCAGCCTCATCTACCTATCTGCTACTAGGCCTGATATCAGCTTCGCAATCAGCTATATTTCACGCTTTATGACAGCTCCTAAGGCTGATCATTGGATGGCAGCAAAGCGTTTGCTTCGTTATGTGAAAGGCACTTCTGATTATGGACTTCTGTATTCTCGGAGTTCTAATCCTAAACTCAGTGGGTTCACAGATTCAGATTGGGTAGGCTCTATTGACGATAAAAAGTCAACATTTGGATATGTGTTCAGTTTGGGATCCGGTGCAGTCACATGGACCAGCAAGAAGCAGCAGGCAGTTTCTCTCTCTTCTACAGAGGCTGAATATAGAGGGACTGTTAAGGCAGGATTTGAAGCTGTCTGGCTTCGTCGGATGCTTGGGGATATGCAAATGTCACCAGCAGGACCGACTACTCTGTTTGTTGATAACGAAGGCGTTATCAAGTTAGCACGGAATCCAGTCTTCCATGAACGAACCAAGCATGTGGATGTTCATTGTCATTGCATATGACAGCTGGTTGAAGACGGGACTATAGATCTGCAGTATGTTCCTACCTCAGATCAGACTGCAGACATTCTCACCAAGCCTCTTGGTCCTGATAAGTTTGTCAAATTCAGAGGACAGCTTGGTGTGTTAGATAGATTAACCATTAAGGGAGGGTATTACAATAATAGATAAGACGTCTATTATTAGTTAATGGTTATCTTGTAAATATCTTTAGCTTTAGTTTGCTTTCGTTTTTTGCTTTCTCTGGAATAGAATGTTTCTATTCTTTACGATCGTTTCCTAAGGAAACATCATCTCTTCCTTTTGTATAAATTGACCTTTCGGTCTCTGTTATTAATAAGCAAGTATTTACCAATTACCTTGTAATAAAGAGGAAGAGGAAGAAGTAGAAATTACTGCTTGATCAAGCCATTGTGCATTTCCTCTATGCTAATGACCTTACTTTCAACTTGGTGAGATCACCGTATTGGGAGGAGATGATGGCAGCCATCAATAAAGCATTGATTGATTACACAAAAATTGGGTATGAAAAGGTGCGTACCACACTTTTGCAAAAGGAGAGGACTTCTATAGAGAGATCTCTGCAACCAATTAGAAATTCTCGAAAAACTTCGGGTGTTTTTGTTGTTTGATTTCTAATGGATGGGAAGATACAAAAATCGACCATTGGTTAAAATGATTGTAGTGTCTCCCAAAGGGTCAATGTTTTTGAGGGTAGTTGTTAGTCTAGGGAAATGAAAGGTGCACAATTCATTTCCAAAAATCTCATTGAGGCTATAGAGATGGTGGGTAGTAAGAATGTGGTCTAGGTGATTACAGGCAATATAAAAAATTATAGTTGTGCAAGTAATTTGGGCGAGGGCCGGTATGACCATATTTTTTGGACACCATGCCCCATGCACTCCCTCACTTGGTCATGTAATAAATTGGCACTCAAATAGACTAGGTGAAATAAATATACGAGGAGGGAGAGGAAATAGGGTTGTTTGTGATAAACCATCAAATTACAATTGATAATTAGGTCATTCTCCAAATTGGAGTTGTCGAAGGCAAATTGCTAAATTGTAATTACGAAATTAAATTTATAATTAAAGTTTTAATTTTTTTATGTAATGTTCAATTGTCAAATTGTATATAACTTTGGTCAATGTTTATTGGCATATTCTTATTAACATAGGTTGCTGATACCTGATTTGCATCTCATACTATTGTTATGAGACAATTTGTCAAGGTGCAAGGGGTGTTGAGCCAAATGATAATTTCTAACCAATGGGGTGTATGGAAGGCTTCACATTTAGAGAGGGTCTAAAAGTTCAAGGCATTGGTCTTGGATGACCATGGGCTTATGTGCAATTTGTATTGAATTTTACTGAGTCTATCATGATTATGCTCTGCTTTGCCGATACAGAGAAACCTTTTTTGGGGGATGTCTATGATGGAATGGATACAATGGTAGAGAAGTTAAAACTTGCTATACAAACACATGAGAACGACCCCACAAAATTTGCAAGGTGGAAAGCATCATTCATTATCGTTGGGAAAAGATGATCACCCCATTGCACTTCCTTGCATATGCCCATCTCCGAGGTACTATAGCGAGGAAATACTTGCTATGCCAGATAGAATAACACCATATGCGGATGAAGAAGTTGCTATTGGGTGCTAAAAAGCTTTTCTAAGATGATGAAATGCACAAAAACATTAGGACATAATTTGACTTATTTTCTCGGGAGCAAAAGTTAGTCCAACGACCTCTTGCAATCAAGGTCCTCTCACAAGTAAGGTTTTTTTGTTTACCACTTGTATTCTACGATTTAGTGCCTAACATTCTTTAGTTTTCTTTTCATTTTTATGTTTAATTTGTGAACACTATTTAGGTTGCAAATTCTTTTGTTGCTGAATGGAATTAGAGTACATACTCCTTTATCTACTCAGTGAAGCGTAACTGGTTGGGCTCAAAAAAAACATAAGACTTTAGTTTAAGTGAAATCGCTTTGGATTCAAATGATCTCCAACTTGCAGCAATTGGAGATGATGGTGATTTTTATGAGAATCCTTATGATTTTGATTAGTGAATCTTGAACTATTTTAATTTTGTACTTGTAATGATTTTTTATTTGCATTGGAATCGTGAACATAGATGTATATGATATGGCTTATTAGTTATTTTAATTTGAATGTTCGTGAACTATCAGTTGACATTTAATATTTATCTTGACCAATGATTATGGCTTATTAGTTATTTCAATTTGAATATTTGTGAACTATCAATTGGCATTTAATATTTGTCTTGATCAACAATGAAGTATCGCACTATCAAATGATTTAATTTTTTATATCTTTTGCTTTTCTTTGCACACACATATATATATATATATATATATATATATGTATATGTATGTGTATACATCTATATGTAGGTATATATATATATATATATACATGCATATACACACATATATATATATATATATATATATATATATATATATATATATATATATATATATATATATATATATATATATATATATATATATATATATATATATATATATATATATATATATATATATGTATGTATGTACTAAAGCACAAGGTTCGAGTTTGAGTTTGACGACCATGAAATTCGGATGAAGTTCGAAAAGTCAAAATTATCGAAAAAAATTCGACATTAAATTCGCCTTAATGTAATTTTCAAAAAATATAATTATATGCTATTTTAATTATAATTTATTTTAATAATTGATAAAATAATATAAGTACTTACATATTTAATTATAAATATATGCTATAAGTATATATGATTATATAATATAAAATAATATGAACATTTTTTAAATTTTAATATTTAATAAATAGTATAAAATTAATAACAATAATAAATTAATAACAATAGCAAAACATACAATAATAAAAAATTATAACTATTAACTAAATCTAAAATTAAATAATCTCAAAATAATAAAATATTAAACATACTATAATCAAAATTCAAAACTATTAACCAAAACCTAAATTAAATAATCTCTGAACATTATTAAAAAGTTAAAAACAATTTAATCATGCCCAAACTGCCGACGGAGAGGAATGGATGCAAGTTTTCTTCAGATGCCTTCACCAATTCAGAGGAATGAAAGCCAAGTTTTTTTCAAATGCCGTTCGTTGAAGGGCATTCAAGGGACGCTGAAGGAATACAAGAAGCAGAGAAGTTAATGCCTTGAAAGTAGATGGGAAAGCAGAGAGGTTGGAGGATTTGTAATCCACGACCTGTGACCATGGTTATAGTCTACATACACAAATTTGAGACGAATTTATATGAATTTTTCATTTATTTTTTAGGTTCGCCGAATTTCGAACTTGGAGCCGAAAATTCGGTGAACCTTGTGACATGGTGTATGTATATATATACACATACATATGCATATACATATATGTGTAAATGCATCCAAAACCTCCCCCAAAAAAACTCGCACACCTGCGCACCCAATTCTAACACTTTGCATCCGCATCCGAATCGACAACTTAGTTAAATACATTAAAATAATGATAAGTTAAATCTTTAACTTTAATAATTAAAACGATTTATTGTTATATTTAAAACTGTTGGACTATATGAAACACTGAGGTATACATCAAAATTGAACTCACCAACCCTAATAAAATAGTAACCCTGCCAGCTAGCTTTGATGGTTCCCGTAACCACCTTACTAAAAATTAGCATTGGAAGACTAGCTCAAATCTATTCTAGAAAAGGGCATTGTGCTCATAATAATGGTGGAAGCTCAATGAGACATCAAATACTACCACTCCGATGGACAAACTGCCTCCAAAGTTCCTCAACCCCAACACATTAGTCTATAGGATCCAAACTGATTAGGCTAGTGGTGCACTAATTCAACTGGTTAAGAAGGGGACATTACAATCTAAGAAGCATATTTTGAACCATTTATTGGGTAAATATTAAACAATCAATTTCTGCAGAAGCAGGCTTTCACTAGATAGGTCTCATCTTCAATATTCCATGCTCTGTTCAAAGTTGAATAAAATTTGAATGATGTATAAGATAAACAAGGAACAATTACTTCGTGGATGAAAGCTTCTCTTAGAGAGGTTTCAACTTCAGTATTCAGTGCTCTGGTTGTAGTTGCAATGGCTTTAGCTTTATTGGAGAACTCTGACTTGAATCTTGTCCGTAACTAATCTTATTCTTGTGCATAAACCTTATCCTTTTAATCTGTGTTACCCGGGGATGTTTTTCCGGCAAAATTTGACCCATCCCCGTTTTCGGGACGTCCTGGAAACTCGGAAACTTCTGGAAACCTTTCCGTTAGCCGTCCCATAAAATTAATGCTTCAGTTTTGATAATTTGTCTGATTTACACTCTCATGTGGACTCTAAAGTTAAATTATTGAATACAAACATTATATGTTAAGGTTCTATAATTTATATAAGCATGCTTTATTCATGTTTTTATATGAATATTTAAATTTTTCCTATATATTTAAAATTTTCCCTATTTTTTGTATAGCTGTTCCCACTGCCGTCCCCCGCTCCGAGAAAAAACAAATCCGTCGCAAAAACCCGTTTCCCTGTCCCCCCACCCCCTCATCCCAGAAACATAGGGTAACGTTGCTTTTAATCAAATTTTAATGATGTTCTCTGCATTAGTTTTCAAGATTTCTAACCATAGTCCAACATCCAGCTTTATCCTGTCCAGTCTATGGGAAGTCTTATTCTTCTGTCTAATTCTTCAATAATTCATGAATTCTTGTTCTTCTAAACAAGTTTTCATGATATTCTATTGTTACTTATAAATACCTTTTTATCATGAGTCAATACTTAGATTTACTGGAGAACTGGGTCTGTGCTATATTGAAACTTATTCTTGTGTATAAGACATCAATGAATCATGCAGACTTGTCCTTTTAATCAGATTTCAATGATATTATATTTAGTGATGCTGAAAACTTTTTATCAGTGTCCAAGGCTCTCCTTCTCTTGGCTCCAAGACAAAAACGCTCCTGCTGGCAGAGGTGAATTAGGTCATTCTCATACACCATTTTGATATTCTGTCTGGCAGTAACTAATTTTATTATGTTTGCCTTCTTGTGCAAATTTTAAATTTCATGTTTGGGGTTCAGGTTTGCCAATGCAGCAATTTTTGCTCTGGGCACTTCCATACTACATGATACATGATACCATGATTTTATATATTATTTAAAAGAACAGATTATATGAAAAATAGAGACTGATGTTTGACAGAGTGTGGAGAAGATGATACACTTGAAGAGCACATGATTATACTTGGGGGGAGGGGGAGGGGGTGCGGGTGGTGCGGGGGTGAATCAGTATAATAGCAATTTTGCCAATTTAGAACTTATATCCACACAAGTAACTTCAAATAACTTTAAATGCTGAAATCAATAATTATGCACATGAACACAATGACACAAAGATTTACGTGGAAACCCAATGCAGGAGAATCCTACAAGGTAATTGCTTTTTATATAAATTGTTCCTTTACAATGATTTGTAGGTGCCAACCTACTAGAAGCTCCAACCCCTTTGTTAATGAGCACCGACTCATTGGAAGCTCCAACCCTCACTTTGCAAGCACCGACCTACTGGAAGCACCAACTCTCGCTTCTGCCTTCGTGAGCACCAACCCACTGCACACAAACTTCTTTTCCACCTTGACGATGTTGCAACTCAACCGACGATGGAGATCTTTAGCGTACAACGCTTCCTATTTATATTTGTGTACTTCTTTATCTTACACTAACACCCTTCTTATTTTTCTTCACAAATCTGAATACATTTGTTTCAATCTGAAGTCAGTCTTATATATAAATATATAATCCTCTTCCTAAACCTCTCACGCTGCTTCTATAACTCTGATATAAATATATAGATCAGATTGAAAATTTGATTATATAAATTTCTTCTTTTCTTTACTCATATTACTGTTCACTTCCTAATTACAGATTTCTCATCTCATATTTTTCACTTTTATTACACTTCATTCTTAATCCGCTGACTTGCTTTTGACTTATCCAAATGAATACTTTATCTTCCACACATATTCTTTTTCTCAACTTCTATCTGTTCATATGCTCTATTCACTACTAGCATCTCTTTTATACTTTTATTTTTATTACATACTGTATCTCAACACTAACTTCTCATCTATCTTCTTCAAGACTAATTTCTTTATCTATACATCTCCCTTTCATAACTTGCATATAAAAAGTTATGACTCTTTATAGATGTGTCCTTTTATAGTTGATGACTTTTCATAAATAATCTCCTCATTTAATTGCACATATTATTATGATTTCTTTTTAATTACTAATCGCAAACTTTGATCTTTGAAATATAGAACCTTGCTGTTTGTAATTCTTTACCAATGTTCAAAATATTATCTCCTGTTATATTTATTCGGGTGTTTATTCGTGCACCCATAGATTGAAGATGGATATATCTTTCTCAGCAAGCGACTTCTTTTATATATTACTTCATATTCGCAATTGTAGTTTGTATTTCTGAGTCTTTCTCTTCGTTCTTATGTTGGCTCCAAATACACTGTTATATGTTCATTCACTACACCAGTAATAAATTCAATCTTCTTGTGCCATGCTGTTGTTACATTTTCTTCATCTGATATGGAGTTTCCTTTTAGTTGTTTTCTCTCCTCTTACTTTATCGGACCTTCAACATCTGGAACCCTTATCTTTACATTGCTGTTAATAAGAAATTGCTGACTCATGTTTACCGCATCTTGAGACCCGACGGTGATTGTCATTATCGCTGTTGATCATGACTGCTGTCTTAGTCTTTATATTGTGTCACTGACTTCAATATCTTTGTATGACTAAATATATTGACTGTAATATGGTTCGCTGACCTGTGCACTTATGTGTATCCAGTCTTGGCATTATTGATTTCAGATAATCCTTCTCAGGCTTTTAGACAGAAGATTTAATATAAACATTGCTTGCTTGTTTAAAAATTATCAAGTATGTGTCATTGATAGAACACATTCACAATTCAAATTTCATTGGCCCTTGTCTTATGTAGTCATCTAGCCTTGCATGAATAAAATGCTTATCCTCAATATAATCAATGGTAACATACAAGCGCTGCTTCCCCACATTTATCATTGTTTTTTTTTAAAATTACTATAAGCCTTCATTGATCATGAAGTTAACATGAGTTTATTGGCATCAGTTGTATTCTTCAGAACTGTTCTTTATTTGTTGTCCTTATCTCTTCATGCAATATATCTATAATACTGGCTTTGCATCTGTGGATTGTATTGTTGACATGGATGCTTCATATGCAAGTTGTGGTAAATTTCTTTTACCCATTCTGTGTGCATATGCTTCATACTTTTGATGCCAAGAATCTTGACGTGGTTCTAGTTCCAGGTATATCTCATTAACTTAACAATTGGTGATTGCATAAACTTGATATATATATATAGCAGCCCGTGTCTCTTACAACCTGTCCTTCATATGCTGATGTGGATGTTTTAATGGATCAACATTTTCATTTTCTTTTATAGAAAAATTGCTGCTAACATAAATGTTATGTTGCGACACATATATGCAGTACTTCAATCATGGCTTCTACATTTGGTTACACATAGTATGAGCTTAGGTATTTAATCCAAACACTTATTGTTATGTCCTTAACTTATTCTGGTGCCACCTTCTATTTAACATAGACTTTATTGATCAAGGACTGTCTTGATGTGTTTGCTGTTTTTATGGTGTTCATACTTTGTGGTTTTATTGATTTTAGTAGAGACAATTACATCTATTTTTGCTGCTCCGCTCTCTAACTTCTGTAATATATCTTTTCAATCAGCAATATCCCTTCACGGCATACTTTGACTTATATTGAAAAACCCTTCATATGTCAACAACAACTTGCCAACTGGTGTTGATGAATTTGTCAATCTCCTATATGTATATGTGTCCAACTATATATATATATATCTTTAACTGCAGATGATGTTTTCTTTTTCAGAATTATTTCTATTGATTCTCTATTGGAATCTCTAGTGGATCAATTCCTTCTTTAAGCTCATCTGTAATAGGTGCATTCAAACTTATTTGCAATGCTCTATATCGTCCCTGTTATTAAAAAACTTCTCATCAATGACAACCACATTATACTTTTGACATTGATGATGGATAATTATACTAACAATCTTGTCCATGCTTGTAAAATCCATTGACATCAATGACAATATTTCCATCAACAATTAAGATTATTTTAAACTAAAGAAGTCTAGCACATTATAACATTGGACTTTGTCTGCCTTTATAAGCTTTTCTTCATATTGCAAGGCTGAGCTAGGTGTTGAATAATGAGTAATAATTAAACATGATAAGCAAAGAAAATGTTTTATTCTCTGCTTGCAATTATGCCTGCATATTAACTATCAATGTGGCAAGATATGTAACATTTCAAACCTGTTATGATCTATTCTATTGTGCGAAAGCATTAATATACTATGTCTTTCTTATTGAACATTCTTGAATTCATATACTTTGCAGAGAGTGCGGCTTGTGATAGATGATTCACATAGAATCGTTGACCATTCAATCAAAGATTTGTTGCAGATATGAATGGGATGGCCAAATAATACAGGAATCATGTCAGGGGAGAAAGGAGGTGTTAGAAAATCAAACATTTAATAGTTTTGGTCTTTTTTGTTCTCGTTTTGCATTGGTTCTCCTGGGACTGGCCGGACATGGCCTAGGTTTGGCCATGACCATCCTGGTAACCAATGTGCTCTCAGGGCACCTGGGATAGAAGGTGTGCTCTGGCCACCCCAGATGCTATTTGGTATAATGACAGGGCCAATTTCTACAAGGACCTGGTAACTTTGTGTGCAATAAAGCCACTCCCGATGCTATTTGGTATAATGACAGGGCCAATTTCTACAAGGACCTGGTAACTTTGTGTGCAATAAAATAATAAATGATTTATGAAAAACCAAAGAGTTGGCTTTATGCAATTTTTAAAATTTCACATTATTTATCAAATCAAGAAGTTGCTTGCGAAAGCTCCAATTTACTTCTCTAGTTAATTTTTAATTTTCAAGAATTTCTGGCTAAGATAACTTCTGCTTTGTATTTCATTAGCTGTCTCACCCATTTTTGTGGGTTGATGGAATTTAAAAGCTCTGTAAAATTTTCAACCCATGTTTGTACTATTACTCTGGCTTTGTAGTTTCTTTTTTTAACTTGAGGCTGTGAAGTTGTGAACCACTGTTCATTGACACAGTATGATCTCCCGATGTGCTTACTCTGTCAAATAAGCAAATGCTATGAACTTTGGAGGTTTAAATGCTATCCCATTCTTTTTCATGTTTTTGAGCTAGCGTGAGGCTCAGTGCACAAATGCAAGCCTATGTTTATTAGCATCTCAAGTTTGAACTTGGCTTTTGGAGCTCTCTAACAAGGCGTACACATTAGTTGCCCTCATAAGAAAACCTTGTGACCCCTAAATTTCTCACTCAAGCGCAGGAGGAATCACTCCATTGTTGCAAATTATAAATGCCCTACAGCCACCTTTATGTAAATGGCAAGGTGGTTAACTCTCACCAATGGTGTGTAGTCTTTCCAGCTCTTCCCAATCGTGTCAAGTGTCAAGTGTAGTCAGTTTGGGAAACCCATTTAGAAAGACATTAATACTTCTGTAGTATTTGAACTGCTGTAATCAGCTAAGTTGACTAGATATGAATGCGGTGTAAGATTCTCTCTTGCCAACTTGGTGAGAGCTATTGCTTTCTCTTAATGAACTAAGCCTGGGAATCGTTAGTAATTTGTTTTGATTGGCAAGAGTTTTGGGAGTTCCACTATCTAGGAAACGTAACTAACCATGCACAATAATCATGATGATTTAATGAGAAAATTGGATCAAATAGGATTTTTAAGTTTTTTATAGAAATATTCATGCTTCACTTGACATTTATTTGAGGCATGTAGCTTTGTGGTAGAGCAAACCACAAGTGTTGGATAGGTCTTGACTTTACATTCTATCTTGCATAAATAGTCGCTAGAGTATTGGAGTTCATGTTCAGGGTTTGGAAAATAGTAGGAATCTCAATGAAAATGTGGTTTGAGGAGTGTTAGAAGTGGCAATTCATCTAGAGAGAACTTAGAAGGTGGTGGCACAAGTAGCACAGTGGCAGAATAACTGACTGGACCTGAGTAGGTTGCATGTCTAACTTCTTGCCTCACACTCATCAATGTCATTATTAATCCATGGAAAGCAGTTGATATTTGTCACCTTGATTTACATTACCTACGGATTGGGAATCAGGTGAGGATAATGGTGTATAGTATCAATAGATATATTCACCTGAAGATATAGGTATTAGGAGGGGATAGGTTCCCCCCCTATTTATTGGAGGCTCCTTATGATCAGTGATAAATTGTGATGGAACATAATAACAAAATTTTCCTAAGTTGCTGATTCGGATTTTGGTTTAGATGTAGGTTCAACATTTGGGTTCGAAATTCGATCAAAATTTTTTTGGGCTGGGTTCGGGTTTGTTTTACGGTTCATCCATACAAGAATTATATATATATATATGCTGCAGCATACTAGTTCATACACCACTATGCTAATCTAAAACAATTTAGCAAATTCAACCACCGCATATATTAATGATTTGTTCGAATGGCATGACAAAATGTCAAAATATACCGCCATAGTACCACATGAATGTTTTAGTTCAAAACTTTAGACTCTAAAACAACAATGTCAACATTACTAATCACTGAATCAGTAATCAGTCTTGGACTCATATGTGATCAAATGACAAATATCAATGTATCATCAAAAATCATCAAAGAATTCATCATCATTAGGCAGTTGCTGATTAGAAGCACAATTAGTGCCACTAGCATTAGCAGTCTCAATTGTAGCCTCAAGATCAGCTCCATCAGTACTATGCATCTCAGGATCACCATCTTCAATCGCAAGTGCATCAAAGTGGACTTCCAACTCCGTGGCCTCTGGTTCGACATCCCATTGTTTTGCCTCCCCCTTTTTGTATGTATTCTCTTTGTGAGTTGTGAGCCTCAAGTTTGAATGCACAAACACCAAGTTATATGCTTTCTTAGAGTTTAGTTGGTTGCGTTTTATCGAGTGGATGAAGGAGTATGTGCTCCAATTCTCTCAGATGATGATGAACTAGCAACCTATCAAGATTTGCGAATTTACCAACAATAAACTAGAAATTAGAGTTTTGAATATTTACAAACAAGAAACTAGCAATTAGAATCTTAAGATTAAAAAACTAACCTGTGATAACATTTTGATGGCAATGGGCTGCAAGTGTTGGTATTTTTGGCCATGGAAGTACCACCATTAATGAGCATTAGTGTTGTTCTTGTCTTCAAGATTGTCACGACCACAATCATCGATGCTCGCAAAACCTCATAAGTTCAAACCTCACAGCAGGTCGTAGGTGCTTAGGAAAGAGTCTTCGAAGGGCTGCCTTGTACCCTTGAGCAACTTCAGGATCTCTTTATGGGGGAATTCTAGTGGTACTCCCCTTGAGGACTGATTGGCTATAGAACCTGGGGCTCAATGCAAAGGCAAGTAGATGCAAAGGGGTAGTCATTTTTTTCCATCTCTTTATCATGATTAACTGTAGGTACTTGAAGAACTTTTCATCAGGATCTTGCTCTTTCTCATTTATGATATTTCTAATGTCTTCAATCATGGAGTCAATGCCATCATATACCTCACCTAAGCAAGGCCTATCCATGTCAGTGTATCGGATCGTGCTCAATATAGGCTTGGTGATCTTTAGAAGGTACTCAACACGATCCCACCAAGATTTCATTTAGTATTGATCCCCTTATGGCAATTGCTTTATCACTATTAGATTGCCTCCATACGCTCCAATTAACACTAATTACCATTCTAGTCAATGCGTCTTTAACCTTGATAAGGCACCTCAAAATAATGGTGTTGGAGGCAAAGCGGGTCTTAGCAACCTATTTTAAAATCAAAATAGTAATAGATTAAAAATTTGAAAACATAGAAAGTTTACTGAAGTGTCTAGATTTCTACCTTCAAGAGCTCCAATTTTGAGAATTGTCTGAATGTGGCTTGCGTCATATGGTGGGTCATGATGAAGATTTGGATCTCTTGTGCCTCTTCATACAATTTTTTTATCCACTCAAATCTTAGTGCCAATTTTTTTTAGCATTAGGTTGAGTGAGTGCACCGCACAAGGTGTCCAAAAAATGTGTTCATACCACTCCTCAATCAATAAGCTAGCAGCCCTACAATTCTTTGTCCTCGATAGAAACTGTGTAGCCGACAAGCTCATGTTGTCGGTAAAGATTTTGTAGCCGATGGGTAGATTAGTATTGTTATGTAGCCGACGGACCCCTTTGGGAAGGTTCGGTGGGAAGTATTTATACTCCATCTAGGATCATTATAAAGCATCCAATGATCTGTATGTAATCTCTTGGCATATGCGAATAATAAAATGAGTTCTTTTGTTCTTGTTCATTGTTTGTGTGCATTGATTCATTTAACCCATATGGTAAACATTTGGCGCCGTTGCTCAATGGACCTGGAACAAAGGCTGAAAAAAAGACTGATGTCGAATCAGTTAAACAAAAATAAGAATAAGCTGAAGGAGAAAGATGAAATCCGCACAACTCAAGGAAATTTAATTTTGGCGCAGCAGGCCGAATGCAAAGAGGTTTCAGAAGATTGCCGATGGAGACCGAAGTGCTGAGGAATTGTTGGAGGAGACTCGCCGAGGAAAGAGAATCCAGACGGAAGAGAATTAACTCACACGGCTCGGAGTGCTGAGGGAGCACGAGTGTGGAGTGAACTCTTCATCTGCGATATACTTCCTGAAGGGACAACTTCAGAAGATCCTTCTTCACCACAGTTCTCTGCTGTTGCAAATAAGACACCTATACCAAACAGGGACAGTGTGGGAGCGTAAAGTCATGGTGTGGGAGTGCAAAGTGCCAATGTGGGAGTACAAAGCGCCGGTGTGGGAGTAAACAACGCTAGTGTTGCAGGACCGAACAACGCTCGTGCACAAAATCCAGTAGTGATGGCGAGACCAAAGGAAAAGCTGCCGAAGTTTGATGGCGATGGTACGATCGATCCAATTCGACACTGTAAAACATGCAAAACGATTTGGGACAACACTAAGAAGGAGTTTATCACAAAATTTCAACTGTTGCGCGATGACAATGAGATCGTGGTAGAGATATACAACACAAAGCAAGGGAAGAATGAAACTGTCCAAGTATACACTAGAAAATTAAAAAACTTAATAAATAAAATGAAAAATAAGTCGACATATGGGCTACAAAAAAGATGGTTCGTTGAAGGTCTACGTCTGAAGTTGCGGAAGAAGATGAAGATTATGTTGCCGTCATCATACATAGAAGCATACAATTGGGCGATGAACTTGGAAAGTGAGTAGAAAACAAAGAAGAAGAAGAAGAGTAGCTCCTCTGAGTTGGACGACGATGCGTCTTCGAAAGAAGAGAGTAGTGATGATGAAAACAACAGCAAGAAGGTCCGAGCTCTCCAGAAGGACATGATTCGGATGATGAAGGAATTTAAGAACATGCAGAAAGAAACAAAGGGAAGCGAGCTATGGTGCACGAAATGTAAGGCAGAAGGTCACACAAAGGGATCTTGTCCAAAGAACCAGTTCTACGAGATTTGCCAGATCATGGGACATTCCACAAAAGAATGCCCCTTCAATATGAAAACCAGAGGACCTCAACAAGTGTTCCTGACACAGGAGGCTTTCGTGTCTGGGGGGAGTGGAAACACAAGTACAGAGGGTGCCACGTTCGAAGGGTACAAAAACAATAGACGAGGGCAAAACAACAACAATGCGAACAATAACAATAATAATGGCAGCCGAAGTCAAATTCAGTACGATGCAAACGGACGGCTGATTGTTCAATGCCGACCATGTAATTTGTGGGGCCACTTTGCTCGGGATTGTACAATGACAAACACACCAAAATTATTATGCAGAGGTTGGACCGTCCATTTAGCTCCCGAGTCATGGAGGAGTCCCTCTAGGACCAGTGGCCGTATCAAAGCCACAGGAGGTGGCAGCTCCACAGTTGGAGGATGCGCCCAGGAAGGAGGAGGTGGCACCAGATGTGGACATGGTTACCGCAGCAGTGGCAGAGACGAATAGTGATGGGGAGTGGACTATGGACGATGTGCCAAAGGAGGATTATGGGTCAGATGAGGACAGATGCAAAGATTACCTCAAGGCTATGCGAGTTGCGCTGTAGAAGGGACACAATGTGGCATTGCAGGCTATGACTCGACGGAGAGAGTAGCATTTGGTTCAGGCTTATATCAGGGGGATTGGTCCGCAGTGGTTCTGTTAATTTTTTGAGGACAGAGGATGGCCAGTAGTTGAGACACTGGAGATGTTGGCAGATTGGGCCAGCGAGCCGGAGTTGGGACCGTGCAACACTTCCATGGATAAGCTGGCGCACGAGATAGTAGGATTATACAAAGAAGTCTACTATGCTCGCAAGCATGCGGAGGCGGACAGGGCAGCAAACAGGGTCGTAGCGGAGAGGTCTCTAGCAGCAAAGGAGGAGGCTAGAGAAAAGGTAAATGCGGATTTGGCTAGTCAGCAGGCAGCGTGGGCAGCTGAGTGTGCAACACTGTTGTGGGATAAGGAAGCAGCTGAGCAAGAATTGCAGTTAGCAAAGGCCCAGGCTATGGATGCAGCGTTTCTCCTGAAGGAAGCCGTAGAGGTTAACACACGAATTCAGAAGGATTTGAGCATTCGGATGGAGCAAGTCTATGAATTGCGCCGACAAGACATTCTTCAGGATCATAGCCTCCTCTCTAGTGTATATTCCTTTATTGTATTTTGTGGTCTCCTATTTGAAATGTCCCTTTTCTGATTTTACATGATATTTCACGCCTCTAATCAGATCTTTAAGATCAAACCACTAATATCACAAAGATCCACCAAATTTCTCAAGAAACCCCAAATCGGGTATGCCAGAAATAGTGCCAAAAGCTTCACAACTTCACAAATTATTAATAAATCTGAAAGTGGAAATTTTTACAGAAATTTGAGCAGCATAACAGCCTACAAAATGAAATTTCCAGATCCGTATAGCCTTTACACAACAATTCACAAATGTAGGACAAAAACTATGCTCATCGGGCTCCCGAAATTAACACCAAAATGCCCGAAAACACCACAAAAACACTAATAATCTATCTCAGAAGTTTAATCACGTCCCAATACATATATTCAGCTCTATTTTAACATCTTAAAGTCTGAAATACAGCAGCAACCCAAACTGATATGAAATACTCAACTGAAAACACCAAACTCATATAAAAAACACACCTGAAAACCCACAAATCTGCACTGTTCAGCACAAAGGCAAACTCTGTATGAGCATGCACATGGAATGGCTTCAAACTCCCGTCCTTAGCCTTCCTGGAAACCTGCAAACTCCCGTTCTTGGGTCTCCCTGGAAACCTGCAAACTCCCGTTCTTGGGTCTCCTTCTCCACAGGTTTGGCAGCCTCTGAAGAATAACAAAGAATGAGCAAAAATCAAGTTCTCGAATCAGCCCAAAATGCCTCCAAACCCCTTAAATGAGGGCATAACCGTAACTCACGTCCAAGAGAGGTTAATGAAACATATTTTAATAATAATTTCATTTATTAGTTCAACTGTTTCCAAAGATTAACCCCCTTTTTCCGAAACTTCACTTTCTTGGGCCTGCCTGCCTTAGCAAAGATTATTATTTTTTTATTATTTGAAAAGGGGACATGACAAATCCTCCCCTCCCAAACATTGCTTGTCCTCAAGCAATGGTTGAATAATAAACCAATCAATCCACCTGGATCCCAAATGTAGTCATGAACTATACTACTACCAATTAACATAGGCTCCTGCAATATCCTCTGCAATATGACCAAGAGGAATCCATAATCAAACTGACAATTATAGCTCAACCAAACTCCAAAATCACCACTACCATAGTCAAAAACCCATGAGACACAAACTCTTAGAACATCAGAACCCAAGTAAAGTGGACAAATCAAACTACCAAAATAGTAAATACCATAAATGCATCCCACTGGCCTATACGAAATGTACAATCCAACTCTGCAACAATGGTGAACGCTCTCAAATGAAACTGTACCAAGTATGGAGAATCCACACACTGTACAACTCCTGCAGTTAACACAACTCTGCAAATCACCGGCCACTATCTCATAACCATAACTCCCATGCACTGCTGATGGTGAAAAGACATTACAAGATAAAGAGTAAGAAATGGAATCCAAACCAAATTTTCCTGCCATCAACTCCTCAAAACAAGGATCAAATGCTAATTGATGTACATACCCTGCAATATAATGTTGATTAAAAAAACCAACCTCAGTCAACAGCTCACCATGAACAAGTGATACAACCCACTGCGACTGATCACTAGCTAAGTCAGGAGATGTCATAGCCAAAGGAGTAGAATCAATAACAACACCCACTGAAGCATCACTCCCAAACTCCTGCTCTAAGTCACATATTATCAAGCTGTCAACTGCAGAACCTATCACCATGTCATGCCCATCACAACTCTCATCTTGAGGCATCAAATTGTCCCATAACTGATGATAAGCACTAGGAACCAAAGTACATCTCTGTATCATTATCTCATCAACATGGTCATCAAAGGTAAATTGATGAGCGTACCTCACAGTGTAATGCCGATAGAATGCGCCAATCTCAGTCAGTGGCTCAGACTGTAATCCAGATGAAACTAACTGCAATTGATCATTAACCATGTTGGAACTGACTACTACCTCCGAAGATATCACCAAGGGAGTAGTATTACTAGCAGGAACCATGCCAACTGCCGACTCACCAACATCACACATGATCTTTGATACATCTCTAGTCTTTGTGCCATCAATACTAGAGGCCACCACCATGTCAGGCATACAACAATCTGCTACAACACCCAACTCAACTGAACCTGACTCTAGTGGGAATGAACCTGATATGCCAATGTTAGTATCAAGAATGGATGCATCCCCATCTCCACTGTCTCTGACAATCTCGGCCATGGACATCGTCGGATCACCAAACACCACAGCTTGTGACTGTATAGAATTAGGTGAAGACTATAGTCGCTCTAACTCCATGGTCACCTTAGCCAAATGAAACTGTGACTCCTTGAAAGCCAACTGTGTACTCTCAAGAATCTCAGAAGTCACCTCAAGCTGCTCAGTATGCTCACTCACCTCATCTTCCTTGGCCAACAATGCATCATATGCTGTACTGCCCCACTTCATAAGATAATCTCTGTCGGCTACCAACTGCATATAATCCTGTCTCAGAATCTGGATAGCCTCCCATAAAGAGTGGAACTCTGTCAAGGAAAGATAACTGCCTCCCTGCTCATCACTAGTAGGAGAACCCCATCCATAAACTGCTAACAACTGACAAGCAGCATCGAAATGCTGGCAAGTGATAGCAATGTCTCGGTCACTAACTCTCAACTGATTAGACACATGATGGCGCTGGCTTGACTGTCTTCTACAAACCTCCTCTGATGCACTGTCTAAAGGAGTATCCTCAAAGTTACTAGTCTCTAGAGTATTACCATCCATATCCTGTGAATCAAATCTAAAACTCATATCAACATACGGAGTATCAAAAACATTAGCATTGCTGTCCAACTCCTCTATACCCAAGGAAACTAAGTCTTCAAAATTGCCCACTGCATCCTCCTGGATGTCATCAATGCCAATATGATCCTTGGACTCATCTATACACACTGCCAAATATGAAATATCATCAACACATTCCAACAAGTATGGTCAACTGGATATATGAACAAAGCCCAACATTGGTGTATAAAAACTAATACCAACATCAGACAAGATACTGGCACAAGAAAAGACAACACCGTGTAATCTGCTAATCAAATCCATGATAGCACCCAAACAAACACTGCTACCAAAAAGTGTTAAAGATCTCCAGTCAACTGAATCCCAAATGCCAATATAATAATCTCGAGTCCATATCCGTAAACTAGAATCAATTGGTAACTCAAGCAAACTCCTCACCTGAGTAATATGACCAATACCAACTAACTCCACATACCTGTCATGATGAGATAATGAAGTCACAATGCTATCTTTGTTCACCTTCAGCTGGCTGGACAAATCATGTGAAGTACTACCAGCCTCAACCTCATGTGATGAAGCATCTAATTGTGCCTGGTACTCTTTCTCAACAAAGTCATGAATGCTCAATGTCTGCTCATCGCTACCAGGTATCTCACCATCTTGCATAACAACATCCTCATAATCATCATTTGAACCCACTACACTGTAGTCACTGCCTGTTGTAACTATACCATCCTGAATACCTGTGGCATCACCCTTTGACAACCTGTAAACAATTGTCTCAATTTGAGTATCAAGTTGACCGTTACTATCAATCTGTGTAATATCCTTTCCCACCACCTCTTGTGGCAGAGTAGAATCTGAGACCTCTACCTGGCTATCAGTTAGTTTCTCAAACTCCTCATGCAAGTTCTTGGGAATTGTGTCATCTGTCCTGTGATAAAATTTGCCAAATAGAAATTCAGTCAACTTATCCACCTTAGCTGGGTCGGACAACATGTCATTCATTATATGGTGGTGCTCAACCAACTGTTCAGACATGTCATGGCTTATTTTAATAAGTTTATCTCGAATGTCTAAATAACCATCCTTTCTACTGTTTTGACTCTGGATATCAATTGTCCAAGATCGTGTCCTCTGAGACTCTATACTATACCTGTGCATTCTGGATAAAGTAGAGTGTAACCCCAATAGGATATAACTTCTTCAAACACCAAGAACTAACATGCAAATGATTAGAAGTAGCATGCAACCATAGATTTTGACATGCAACTGATTAGAAACAACATGCAACCACCAAATTCATCAAGAACTAACATGCAAATGATTAGAAGTAGCATGCAACCATAAATTTTGACATGCAGCTGATTAGAAGCAACATGCAATCATAAATTATGACATGCAAGATCTGGGTAGTTGTCAAAACTGACATGCAAGATCTGGGTAGTTGTCAAAACTGACATGCAAACTTCTACAACCACCAAATTCACTAAGAACTAACATGCAAATGATTAGAAGTAGCATGTAACCATAAATTTTGACATGCAGCTGATTAGAAGCAACATGCAACCATAAATTATGACATGCAAGATTTGGGTAGTTCTCAAAACTGAAATGCAAGATCTGGGTAGTTGTCAAAACTGACATGCAAACTTCTACAAACCCTCAGGCTGGTAAGATCATGGCTCTGATACCACTGAAATGTCCCTTTTCTGATTTTACATGATATTTCACGCCTCTAATTAGATCTTTAAGATCAAACAACTAATATCACAAAGATCCACCAAATTTCTCAAGAAACCCCAAATCGGGTATGCCAGAAATAGTGCCAAAAGCTTCACAACTTCACAAATTATTAATAAATCTGAAAGTGAAAATTTTTACAGAAATTTGAGCAGCATAACAGCCTACAAAATGAAATTTTCAGATCCGTATAGCCTTTACACAACAATTCACAAATGTAGGACAAAAACTATGCTCATCGGGCTCCCGAAATTAACACCAAAATGCCCGAAAACACCACAAAAACACTAATAATCTATCTTAGAAGTTTAATCATGTCCCAATACATATATTCAGCTCTATTTTAACATCTTAAAGTCTGAAATACAACAGCAACCCAAACTGATATGAAATACTCAACTGAAAACACCAAACTCATACAAAAAACACACCCGAAAACTCACAAATCTGCACTGTTCAGCACAAAGGCAAACTCTGTATGAGCATGCACATGGAATGGCTTCAAACTCCCGTCCTTAGCCTTCCTGGGAACCTGCAAACTCCCGTTCTTGGGTCTCCCTAAAAACCTGCAAACTCCCGTTTTTGGGTCTCCTTCTCCACAGGTTTGGCAGCCTCTGAAGAATAACAAAGAATGAGCAAAAATCAAGTTCTCGAATCAGCCCAAAATGCCTCCAAACCCCTTAAATGAGGGCATAACCGTAACTCACGTCCAAGAGAGGTTAATGAAACATATTTTAATAATAATTTCATTTATTAGTCCAACTGTTTCCAAAGATTAACCCCTTTTTTCCGAAACTTCACTTTCTTGGGCCTGCCTGCCTTAGCAAAGATTATTATTTTTTTATTATTTGAAAAGGGGACATGACACTATTTTTGTTAGTTTTGAAGTCGCTAGGAGATGACTTTTCTTTTGGGGGGGATGATGTCGTCGGTAGAAATTGTGTAGCCGACAGGCTCATGTTGTCGGTAAAGATTTTGTAGCCGACGGGTAGATTAGTATTGTTATGTAGCTGACGAACCCCTTTGGGAAGGTTCGGCAGGAAGTATTTATACCCCATCTGAGATCATTGTAAAGCATCTAATGATCTGAATGTAATCTCTTGGCATATGCGAATAATAAAAGGAGTTTTGCTGTTCTTGTTCATTGTCTGTGTGCATTGATTCATTTATCCCATATGGTAAACATTCTTCGCATTGTCGGTTATTACTTGAACCACATTCTGAGGGCCAACTTACTCGATAGCTTGGATGAGAATGTTTGCAATGAAAGGACCATCCTTTACTTCTCCTTCAGAATCCACAGGTTTTAGAAACTTTGCACCTCTTGTAGACACTGCAAGAACATTCACCAAAGGACGGTTCCTTGGATCTTTCCATCCATCTGATACTATTGCCACACCTGTTTCGACCCATGCATCCTTGACGGGCAACATGGCATTCTCTACATAGGCCACGTCATCATCCAATAAAGTGGTGTGTATCTTCTCATACCTAGGGCCCTTGAACCCGTTTGGAGCCACATTAATTGCCCTCACCATGTATTTCCAATACGGTGAGCGAACAACATTAAATGACAATCCATTTGCATAAACGCATCTGGCTATGGCTTGTTCAGCAATGTCTCTAGCTTCATTTTGGAATGATAATTCCAAAGGTCCCACTACTCTTTTACTTACAATCTGTTGTTGAGGAGGACACAAGAATGGATGGCCCTTTGCAGGTGGTTCACTGGGAGAGGTAGTTGAAGACATAGATGATGTTTTTCCTTTCTTTAGAGGCCTACCACTTTCCAATGAATGTGAAGAATTTGCCCTCCCAACAACTTCCTCTGATTGCTTCTGTTCTTGAATATATTTGTTTGCAATGTGATTTGGAAGAAATGTTTTAGGTAGCACTCCGTTTACTCTTGGCTTCTCGGTGCAAAATTTGATGCCTTTTTGAGGAATAAAGCACAAATGTGCTTTTACTTTGCTGTAAGAGCTACTAAATTCCTCCTTGCAATGGCTACAAATCCACACATAACCTTCTCCACTCAACATTGGTCGAATCATTTGCACATGTTTCCAAAGTGGGGAACATCTGTCGATTTTGAAGTGGGGATTATTGCCAACAGAATCACTTGCAACCATGATAGAATCTACAAAAAAATTTAAAAATTACACAATAAATAAAACAAAAAAATTAAATATGAAAAAAGCTCAATTAATGTACCCAAACTAAACTGTAATGGATACTTAGCATATATCAGTAAGTTTAGAATGAAAATTTAAAAACTAAGAACAATTTGTAAGAAGTTAGAACAATTCAAATCTAACAAGTTGATGCAATTTTTGATTTTTCCCTACCTCTTTTTTTATCTCTAGAGTTGGAGAAGAAATTGCTGCCTCTGTTATCTGCTATGAAGCTATCAAATACAAACCGCTACCTCAACCTCAGAAGTAATCGTTGAAGCTATCAAATACAAACCGGTATCAAATACAAACCTCTACCTTTGCAATCGCTGCCTTTGGAGTCAACGTTTTGGACCTTTGGTTCAAGAACAAATGCACACAGCTGAAGGTGAGTCAACCACACAAAAACAAATGAAAAAACAAACCGCGAGCAGAAAGTTGAAACTCAAAAACAAACCACCGTAATAAGAAGTGCGAATATGGGCGAGGGCGTCGTTTTAGGGTTGGGTGCAAATATGAGATTAAAATGACTATAATAAAGTAACAAACACCTTTCCAAACCATAAAAAAGTCAAACATTTTTTGGTCGTATGCCCAGATTCGCTCGAAATTCGCGGTCATTCCATCCGGGCTCTTTTGTCGACTCCCAAATTTGCTCGAAATTCGCTAACATTTGTCCAGTGTGCGAAATGAAGAACCCACAAGGAATTTAGCAAACATTTGGCAAATTTGGGTCGAACCAGGACCGGCTTCAATTTAATGTGAATCGAATTTCGATTTTGCCCCTTTAGGAGTGAATATGGTAACTTGGGAATTTTCAGATAACCTAAGAGTATTTTTGTAAAAGTTATACATCTAACCAGAAGAAATAAGTGTTTGTATGCTGCAAAACATAGTGATGCAGAAAATAATGTTTGTATGTGAAGTGCCTGCAGAGGATAGAGACAGATAAATGCAGAATTTCCACTAGAGAGAAAATTATCCAGCTTAAAAGTCCAATCAGAAGCTCGCTGAAAGTAGTGTTCTATGGAGGAAATGAAATTTTATCAGCCAGTCCAAACTTAAGGTATATTTAGGGTTGAATTGGATGGTATTGGTTCAGTTTATGTGCGATAAATAAAGCTATGCTATTAGCTTTGCAACAGAACTCAGTCCCTATCTGGAGTGATGTGAACCAGCTGCAGATCCTGCTCCCAGTATAATCTGAGTTTGGGCAGGGTTCTTCTCAGGACTGTTGGTTCAGTCAGACATACCCAGGTTGAATCCAAAGGTCTGGGCAGAACTTAAGATGAACTTGGCAGAATTCTGCACTCTTCCTCTAACAAAGAAATTGATTTTTTAAGAAAAACTAAAAACTAAAATAGATCTTAACTAGTCATAAATTTGTGAAGTGTCATTTAGTTTATTGATTTATTTGCAGCAGCACCTATGCACATCTTTATCCTACCATTTCAAAATATTTGAATTTGTGGCCAACTTTGTAAAACAAAATTTGTTTAAGGAAATTATGAATTCCTTACTCTTAGAAATTTGTTGGTGTTATTGAAACTTCATTCTAAAATGTGTGTCTCCTGGACCATTTTTAATAATTCTAGCTTCTTTTTTGTAACAAACAGTGAGATATTTGTGCAATAATTCAATGACATCATGACGATGACTTGCCTTTTAAAAAAATAGAGGAGTTTATGTAACAGAAGTTTCTAGTTGGTAGAAGAAATAAAAGATACTAATCCTTCCCTATGTAATATGAAATTCATAAACATTGTACCCTTGATGGAAATGCCTAAGAAACTTGTACTCTCTTTCTTATCTTGTAGCAATTTGAAGTTATTCACTTTGCCATTTCCCCAAAATCCCATGTCATTATTGGCATCATACAAGCTGTATCACTTGGAGCATGTTACCAGAATCCACTCCGAAGGAAAATACGCCGTCAACACAAGCTTTTTTGATTGATGCTTCACAATAGGAAAAAAATATATAATCAGAAGCAAAGCTGCATCCCTACAGTTTGTTTGTCTGCTACAAAATATGGCTTGTTTCCTGCCTCAAGATGTGAAATATATTACTTATTTTAGAATTTCTAGCAGTGGATGGAAAATGAGTTTAACTACAGAGTCCTTGTTCATGTTTGAGGGAGTGCTATCTAACTACAAAGATCCAATAAAAGGATTTCTGAAAGCAGTGTTATATAGAAGTTAACTTTTATCAGTCTGTGTAAATTGAAGGTCCTATGAAGTGTTACTATGCCTGGACTAACCTTGTAGATGTGTGTGCTGAGTTTCGTAGACATGAATCATATGGAGTTAGATCCTTCCTGATTTTGTCAAATTTGTTGTTCTTTGTCCCTTCGATATGGTTGATGGGGCCTGCTGACATTTTTTGATTATAATGCGTCAATCTAGGTTTATAGTTTTGGCCGCAAATATCTTACCGTACTAAATGTTTTGACCCGAATTTTTTTGATAATAGTGCTTCAATCTAGGTTTATATTTTTGGCTGCAAATATATTACCACACTAAAGGTTTGAACCAGCCTTTAAAGATATTTTATTTTAAAGCATAAAAAATATGATTCTATGGTCAATAAAAAGTAGCGCATTTAAATAATTTTCACAGCTTATGAGGAATTTCTATACCTTTAGAATCCTTATGAATGGTACTTATTGGCTTTACATCTAAAACCTACAAAACTTGCAGTTTTATGATTGGACATTTATGATCAAAGTATTGCTTTCCATAGAAGTAATACTTAAATATCTTAATCTCACATTTGAATATTTTGATTAACTAGCCTAGATGGGTATGATTTCATTCAGTTAAAAATACACATTAGCGCTGAAAATTATTTCATTAGCCAGTGGCCACTGTTAAAGTGGATCAGATTTATTTGTGACAGATCTTAATTTATCTTTGATAAGTCTCTGCCACTGATTAAAACAATTCTCTCAGAATAATTACTTTTTCCTTTTTCTATATGTCTGATTCAACAAGATAGGTACAGACTGTACCCTGCAACCGAATAACATATTTCGAACTGTTTATTTCCCAAAGATGTTTGATCACTTTGAAGAATGTTATTCATGTGTTCGCCGTGCATCATCCATCCTGATCAGAAAATAGAAATATGTGCTTCAGATGAGGATGTGGGGACATGTCCATGGAGGGACATGCCTCCACATTACGTGGAGACATGTCCTTCTGTGGACATGGCTCCATGTACCCATTCATTAATCGACTCCTTTGATACATTATGATGCTCGAGAGAGGTATATAATAATTCGGTCAACATTAAGATTCAGCCAATAATATATTAGGTCAACATTAATATGATTTATAATAATTGAACAATATTAATATAATTTATGATATGTGGAAATAAATAAATAAATTTAAAAATATACATATAATTTCTTCTATCATAAATTTCATATTAATTACTTTGGAATAAATATTTATATTTAAATTTCTCAATTTAAATATAGTAAAGAACCTTTCTCTATTATATCTAAATGTATACACATACATACACACATGATAGATAGTAATCAGTCATATATATTTCATCCGATTGAAGCTACAAATCATCAACAGTCCCTCTTAGCTAGGGAGGATAATGGGTATATCAACACAATGTGAAAAGAGATATCACTTTAACGTAACATTAGGTTGTATGGCATTGTTCATAGATATCTTGATTCGAAGATCCACCATAATGATATCAAGAGTAATGGCCTACAAATATCAAGTCTCATGATATTCACCAAGTACTCAAGATGTCCATAAGCTATGTGCACACGTATCACCCATGTGATACTTACCATAGGGACACTTTAATCATGGTTTGTTTATAGATATCAATCTCCCATGATATATCTATAGAATACAACTTGTAGATATCTATATGACGATATCTATCTCTCAGTTGATATTGATTTACAAGATATATTCTATCATGATCTACTTAGATATCAACCATATGATATCCATCATGGTAGAAGATCAAGTTATTGTAAGGTCATCACCTTGCAATAACTGCTAGAAGTACAAGTGATAATCATTTAGAAGTCGTCACTTCTTCATGATGTACACAAGGCCCAAAGGAATGATGAAATAACACTCATAATGAAAATATAAATATTTTATTAGTACAATAATCAAGGACATTGAGACTCATTCTCAGTAATTACAACCATACTAAGTTTACCTCTGAAGTATTCTACCTTTGTTTTTGCAAGAGGTTTGGTGAGGATGTCTGATGTCTGATTATCTACACTGACATACTTCAACTTGACTACAATCTTCTCCACCATGTCTCTAATGTAGTGATATAGTATCTCAATGTGTTTAGATCTGTGATGAAATACTGGGTTCAAGGAGAGTTTTATGCAACTCTAATTGTCACAATGGATGGTGGTAGGATCTCCTAGTTTTCAAAATAATCCAACTAGAAGTTTTCTCAACCACACTGCTTCTCTTGCTTCCATAGGTGCTGCAATGGTACCCTACTTCTATGGAGCTCTGGGCCATTGACGATTGCTTTCTACTAAACTAGGATATCATAGCTGATCATAAATTGAAGCAACATCCTGAGGTGCTTTTCTGATCCACAAAATTTCCAGCCCAGTCTGAATTAGTGTACCCATGCAGGTTAAGATCTTTGTACCTTAAACCATATCTGACTGTACCATGAAGATACCTTAAGATTTGTTTAGCTGCTACTAAGTTTACTTTCTTTGGTCCCACATGAACTGACTAAGTGCATTCACTGCATAACAAATATCTGGTCTGGTGTTTGCCAAGTACATTAGAGGTCCAATTATCTGTTGGTAGACAGTAGGATCTGTGGTCTTTGAGTCAGCAGTTGCCTCTTTTAGTTTGTGCAGATTTGTTTCCATTGGAGTACACATTGGCTTGCAATCCATCATTCTAGATCTTTTCATAATATCAATGGTATCCTTCCCTTGATTTAAAATAATATCATTTGTATGTTGCCATACTTCTAACCCTAGGAAGTAGTGAAGAATTCCTAAATCTTTCATGTCAAATTCAGATGCAAGATCTTGTTTGCACTTACTGTTGAGATGATCTTCTCCTGTGATTAACAAGTCATCAACATAAAGAATCAGAATCAACATATCTCCATTTTGTACCTTGAAATGTAAATTTTTGGAGAAACCAAGTTTTGATAGATAATGACCTATTCTTTCATACCAAGCTCTAGGATCTTGTTTGAGACTATATAGTGCTTCCTTCACTCTGCAGACATGTGACTGCTTCTCATGTACTACCAATCCTTTAGGTTGTCCCATGTATACTTTTCTTCAATCATTCTATTTAGGAAGACAACCTTTACATCCATTTGATGAATTTTCCATCCTTAGATACATCAATAGCAATTACAGCTCTGATTGAGGTATACTTGGCAATTGGAGGAAATGTTTCTTCATAGTCAATACCATTTTTCTGAGAAACCTCTTGCAACAAACCTAACCTTGTGTTTTTCAATGCTTCCATTTGCAACATGTTTGATTTTAAATAACCACCTAGAGGAGACCACTGATTTGTACATCATTCTTGAGAATGGATTTATACTCTTTTGTCATGACATCCTTCCTAGTTTGATGTTGGAAGGCTTCTTCTACATTTAAAGGCTCCGAATCTATAAATTTCACTCATAAGTGCAAAATGACTAGAAAATTTGTTTGGTCTTTTGCTTTCTCTAAAAGTTCCTGGGGGGCTGCATATTTATTTATTTATTCAATCATCTTTCTAGCCCATAGAGGTCTTTCCTTATTTACTCTAGATTCATCTGAGGTATTCAATGAAATTATTATGTTCTAAGATTTCTTGGGTCTCCCTCTGAATCTCAGTAGAGGGATCCTTTTGAGGATCTTCATCATTTATTTCATTTTCATCCTTCGATCTTTTAAATGCATTATCTTCTTCAAATATCACATCTCTACTTAGTTCAATTTGTCTTTGTGTAGGAATGTAGATTCTGTAGGCTCTAGAAGTTTCACTATACCCAACAAGAATTCCTTTCTTCCTAGAAGGTTCTAATTTAGATCTTTTCTCTTTAGGAATGTGAATGTGAATGTAAACTGGACAACCAAATATTCTCAGGTGACTTATATTCAATTTAAATCTAGTGAATGCTTCTTTAGGGGTTTTGTTTTCTAGAGGAGAATGTAGGCATTTATTTCGGATGTATACAACAAATTGGAAGCTTCTGCCCAAAGTTAAGTTTCTAGGTTTTGATCATGCATCATGGCTTTCGCTGCTTCAACAATAGTTTTGTTCTTTCATTCTGCAACTCCATTTTGTTGAGGATTGTATGGAACAGTAAACTTCCTCTTAATCCTAGTATGTTTACAAAATTTTTGAAATTTTTCTTTAGTATATTCCCTCCCTTTGTCAGTTCTTAGCATTTTATCCTCTTCCTTGATATGTTTTTTCCTAGAGCCTTAAATTCTTTTAACCTTGTAAGAATTTCTTTAGATTCTTGACATTTTAGAAAGTATATCCATGTCTTCCTAGAGTAGTCATCAACAAAGATAATAGAATACAAAAATTCTCCTATGGAGGGAACAAACATAGGTCCATATAAATCAGAATGAACAAGTTCTTGTGCAATTTTAGATTTACTTTTACTATTGTGAAAAGTGCTTTTGGTATTCTTCCCTAATGCACAACCTTTGCATGTCCCTTCATGTTTGGGTTTGAGTTTAGGTAGTCCTATTACCATCTTCTCTAAAGAGGGTAAGCCACAAAAATGAAAATGTCCTAGTCTCCTGTGCCAGATTTCACTTTCATTAAATGACTCATGGATTAATACTTGAGAGGGAGAAGTACATAGCTTGTAGAGGCATTAATGCCTTATTTTGATAGTATGAGCATTCTTGATATTTGAAATCATGGGCCAAGCTAGTACTTTCCCTTCCATGAAAGTAATTATGTAACCTTTGTCTTCAAGTGCTTATAGTCAAAATAAAGTAACTATTATGTTTAGTACTTGTTAAAGCTAGTCAGGCTGGGTAGTTAGGGGGTGAGGAAATGCATTGGTTGGTTTCCAACTAATCGACCCTTCTATAAATATTTGGAATACTGGTAATGTACTCATGTTGGTTTTTGGTATTAATAAAGAAATCATTTCCTTGCCTACTGGTATTATGGTGTGAATGGTATGTTTTAGGTTTTACTTCATATATATTAATTGGACCATTTTGTATACCTGTGAAATTGTGTGATGTTTCCAATCTATATTTTTGGCGTTGTTGCCCAAGTCTGGACCTGGAGGTCGACAAGATGGAGTAATAGGAAGGCCCTTTGTATGGCTCATCCAAGTAACAAATAGTGACGGGGAAGAGGAAATAACCAGGGATGATCAGTTGACATGTGATCTGGTTACGGCCTGGGAAGTTGCGGTCGATCAGTACGTACAAAGGGAAGCCGGAAGCCTGTGAGAGAACGATCCCTGAAGGTATGGTATGCGACGAACTTTCGGTACCACCAGCAATGTACGATCTCTTGGGAGAGATCCCTCAACTGTTAGCATGAAATTTGTGACAAGTGGAAGAGGAAAGAACTGAAACACAAAGGGAACAAAGGAGACAACTACAATTTGCGGAAAGTAGAACGAGGGAGCACGAAGAACGATGTGAAGATTCCAAAAAGGGAAACAAACATTAAAATGATTCATACCCTCGATTCCAAATATATATCCCAGGCGGGCGCATGGAGAAGAAACTGAGGAAGAAGTCGCCTTGAGGATACTACGTCTCCAGCAGTAGGAGGAGAGATGTTGTAATTGGAAAGGAGGATAAGGGGATTCCACAAGAATCCAGGAAGGGTTGATCGAGCATACAATTGAAGGTATAGCAAATTTGGTCATATCAAAGGAGACACCAACAAGGAAGTTGGGATACAAAAATCCAGAGACACTAGTAGGGAGAGATTTCCGACAGGAGCAAAGTCAAGAAGGGGATACTTTCAGTAGTTCATCCTCGAGAATGAACTTCCAGTCGGGAGGGAGTGTTCTATCGGGAAGAAGTGTTCCATTAGGAGGTGTTCCATCGGGAGGAACTTCGGGAGGAGTTCCATTAGGTGTTCCATCAAGCTGTGTTCCATTGGGAGGTGTTCACATAATGGCAATAGATAAACAAAAATTACCAAGGTTCACAAGGGACAACTCAGAGGACCTCGCTTGCCACTGTAAAACATGTATAACAATATGGCAAGTGAATGGACAAAATGACACGGCAGAATGGTTAAAAGCCTTTTCGGCCACATGGAAGGAAATAGGGAAACCTACACTTTGGCCCCCAACATTTCAACTAGTGGGAGCGGACCAACATGGAATCAAGAGTATAGGAACACTGATGGGACAAAAAGTCATAGTTGGTACGCAATAATTTTTTCTTGATTTTGTGGTTATCACCCTAGAGAAGAAAGGATATGATGCTCTACTAGGAAGGGGATGGTTGGTTGCAGCAAAAGCTACCAATAATTGGAAGCAAAACACTCTATCTATTGAGTTGAAAGCAAGAAAGTACATCACAGACCTCAAGAACTAGTTAGTAAGTGAGGACCTGGCATCAGGCTTAGAAGGAGAAGACTATGGAGGGATGGAACCAGATGAGGAAGGAGTACCTAGATTAGGGGAATGCTCAGAAGACAACGCAAGTTCCCTTAATGGATTAATTCACTGGGAGATGGGAAACGATGAAAATTTCCATGTGGAATGTAATATGCTAGAAGTACGAGAATTTGAGTTGGATGAACAATACTAGGAAGGGAACATAGAACATAACAAAGGGATGACAACTCTCAACAAGACACCTGCACACATTTTTGAAAAAATGGTGGAATACGAAGAAGCCAAGCTCCAGGCACTAAACCTCGGAGAAGATCAACCTAAGGAGATATGGATAGGAAATGATGGGGACCCAGTATTGAAAGTGGCAACCCTTAGAATCTTCTTGGAGTATAAGGACGTACAAAGACTTGAAGGGAGTACCTCCAGAATTGTGTGTCCATCGGATTCCATTAGTACCCGAAGCAAGACCAGTATGGAAAAGGCCTTATAGAATGAATAAAAACTATGCAAAAAGGGTCGGGGAAGAAATCACAAAGATGTTAGAAGTAGGGATAATATTCAAAGTACAAACGAGTGAATGGGTATCTCCTATAGTCATATCACTAAAAAAGGATGACGCTCAAATTTAGATATGTGTAGATTTCAGATGTTTGAACAGGGTAACAATAAAAGACCCATTTCCCATTCTGTTTATTGATAGCATTTTGGAGGAGGTAGGCGGTCATGAGATGTATTCCTTCATGGACGGATTTTTAGGATATAATCAGATTAGCATTGCGGAAAAAGATAAGCTAAAAACTACATTTGTGGTTGAAGACGAGGTATATGCCTATAATAGGATGCCCTTCGGTCTATGCAATGCACCAGCCACGTTCCAGAGGATTATGCTACATATCTTCGATGGAATGTCTATGGGGAATTTCAAAGCATTCTTAGATGACTAGTTGGTTTACAGTAGGCAAGACCAACACCTCAAAATCCTTGGAGAATGCATGGAGAAATGTCAAAGAGCAAGATTAGCTCTCAATCCAAAAAAATGTAGGTTCATGGTTGCACACGGGAGATTGCTTGGGCATATTGTGTGCAAAGAAGGATTGAAGATAGATCCTGATAAGATCAAGTTGATTTTGGAAATGAAAGTGCCCTCCAATGTAATAGGTATCAAGTCATTCTTAGGTCATGTAGGATACTATAGAAGATTTATAAAAGGATTTACCGAAGTATCAATGCCACTAGAAAGATTAAGTAGGAAAGCGAGCGGTTTGGGTGGAAGGAAGAGCAGGAAGAAGCCTTCCAAGAATTGAAGAAAAGATTAGTCGGGGCCCCTATTCTCATATATCCCGACTGGGACAAAGAATTCCGTGTCCATGTGGATGCCTCCAATTATGCAATAGGTGCCACTTTGGCACAAATAGGGAAGGAAGGGTTGGATCATCTTGTATATTTTGCAAGTAGGCTCCTATCTAAAATAGGGCATAACTACAGTACTACGGAGCAGGAAATATTAGGTATGGTTTATGTAGTGCAGAAATTCAGACATTACTTACTAGCTACACCCTTTACATTTTTTGTTGACCACCAAGCACTAATGTACCTAGTAAATAAACCGGTGATTCAAGGGAGAGTAAGTAGATGGCTAATTCTACTACAAGAATTTCCATTTAAAATTATAGTGAGGCTGAGCAAATCTCATGTGATTGCTGATCAGTTGTCAAGGATCAAGTCAGGGGAAGCTTCGGGTACTGGGGTGTGTGAAGATTTTCCAGATGCACACTTATTTCAGATTGCAATGTTACCTCAATGGTACGAAAAAATTGGACACTACTTATCAACAACCACCTTTTCAAAAGAAATGCCTATAGTAGAAAGGAGAAAAATTGCCTTAAAAAGTAGCACATTCTAGCTAATTGAAGGGTTATTGTAAAAAAAGGGCCCGAATGGAAAATTGAGGAGATGTGTAATGGAGGAAGAAATTCTAGGGGTTCTAAGCGAGGCCCATGAAGGACTGGCAGGAGGTCACATGGGACCAGATACTACGGCGAGGAAGGTACTGCTGGGAGGACTATGGTGGACTACATTGTTTGTAGATGCTAGGAAATGGTTATTGAGTTGTGACACTTGTCAAAGAGCAGGAAGACCACTCAAAAGAGACTTCATGCCATTATTTCCGTCCAAATGACAAGAATTATTTGAGCGGTGGGGACTAGATTTTGTAGGACCCTTACCGGTTAGCAAAAGTCATCAGTGTAAGTACATAGTGTTGGCAACATAATACTTAACGAAATGGGCCGAAGTACGGGCTCTTCCAGATAACATGGCTCTCAGCACGACCAGATTTTTGTATGAACAAATAGTCACTAGATTCGGGATTCCACTTCAGCTAACAAGTGACTGAGGAGTACATTTCGTCAATCATACCATCAAGAGGATGACAAGTGAGTATAAATTTTTTCATTCTTTCTCCAATCCTTATTATCCAAGAGCAAATGGCCAAGCAGAGGCCACGAACAAAGTAATAGTGGCAATCCTATATAAAATTGGTGGAGTAGAAGGGCAGAATTGTTAAGAACGAATCCCAACAGTAGTCTGGGCATACAGGACTACGTATAAGGCCATTACTGGACATACTCCCTTTTCCCTTATGTACGGACAAGAGGCTGTGGTACCCATGGAACATGTAGTACCAAGCTTATGGGTGGTAGTCGAAAATAGATTAGGGGATGAGGAGAGCCTTAAGGAAAGATTATGTACTTTATTCAAATTGGATGAAAATAGGACATTTGCTCAATGGAGTACAGAGGTGGCCTAGCAAAGGTGAAAATTTTGGCATGACAAGCATTATAAGAAAATGGATTTTAAACAAGGACAATTGGTATTAAGATACAATGGGAAAAATGAAATAAATCTAGGAAAATTTAAAGTCCGATGGCTAGGACCATTTAAAATATCAGAAATAAAGGAGAATGGAGCAATAAAGTTATCTACTTTGGATAACAAACCTATCAGAGACCTAGTAAATGGTTCTAAGTTAAAAGCATATGAGAAAAGGAATAAATTGGCAAGTAGCTATTTTATAAATACAGAAGAGGAAAAAGTATGAAAAGCAAAAAGTGGAAGTGACTAAGAAGGAAAAATTTAACCGAGTCCTTATAAAGAGACAAAATATTACAAGAATTAACAGAGAAGGACAGGAAGAAGTAGCTCAGCTAGTCGTATGGATATCTGTATGACACGAAGGAAGGGTGGAAGGAGCAGTCGAGGAGATATCCGGACATCTGTACGAGGGAGAAGAGTGGCCGTACAAGAGCAGTTCCAGACCACAGAGAACGACGTATGAAAAAACAATGTACAAAAGAATAAGGTGCGGGAAGAGATATTCTCATCCGTATGACAACCAACTACATCCGTACGACAACATTCTCATATGTATGGTAGCCAGCTACATCCATACGAGCATCCGTTTTGCAGGGATGCATGGGAAGCAATCCCGTACGACAAAAATACACATCCGTATGACAACAGTCTACAGGAGGTCACTGCATACGACAAAAACAAGCGTCCCTCAAAGTATGTGAGAAATCGTACAAAGGGCAGAAGAGGAAGGACATAAGGTAGTTGTACAAGTACTAGGGGATACATAGGCAAGAGGAGAGGCATTCGTATCGAATTCTGTACAGCCTGTAGTACTACATGTGGAAGTTAGTTACAAGTGCTTACTTCAGAAGGACGGTTGGTACAAGTGGCATATACAAACAGTTAAAGAGATTTGGGAATTGACTCATCAACACAAAATGGTGAAACTAAGCATTGGAAATCCAAGCAGAGGAAACATTATCGACTCTAAAAAGAAGAAATTTGGCGCATTGCAAGCAAAGGAGGTAAGAAAGATGACAAAAAGCAAAGGGAAAGTGGCATAGAAAAGCACAATCATGGCTGAGAATATTACATTTGAAAGTGTGATGGGAAGCGAGTGCAGGACTTGGTGGGAAAAACAGAGGCAGACCATCCTCTGAAGAAAGCGTTATGTGCAGTAGAGGTAGATAAAATCATTTTCATGCTGATTTTTGAATTAAAAGAGTTTGAACCTATACTACGGAGTTTAATCACAAGGTATCGGAAATCATATCATAAATCTGTAGTACATCATTTCCAGCAACAGGTGACAGTTTTTTATTCAGCAGAAGAAATAAATAGGGTTTTCGGAATTCCCAACAGAGGGCAAGAAGTGGAAAAAACTTCTATGACAATAGAAGATAAGAAGAAATGGTTGAAATTAATGTGACGGAAAGATCTTACAAGTCTGGAATGTGAAGGAATCTTGAAGAACAATAGGGGTCTGAAGAAAATTTTCATAGCAAATGATGAATGGCGTTGTGTTGTAGATTTGGTTAAAAGCAAGCTTACTACGGGCAACCGCACTTCCGATATTGCCCTTTGGATGTTACCTGCAGTGGATGGATTGTATAAAGGGCCGATATATAACCAGGCTAAATTTCTTTCTAATAGACTTCGAGAATTCGTGGAGTTGAAACATAAAGCCTTTTATATGCCTCATCATACGGTGGCCTTGTTTTTAGAAGCAGTACGCACTCAGGTGAGCAGCGAACACCGGGGGACACTGGTATCGGCTAGTAGAGTAGAACCTTACAAACCAGCTATGACCTACAGGCTCCATCTGGATACCATGGATGTAGGATCTCACAATGAAGGTGAACCCAAGAAAAAGAAACCAAAATAAATAGTAGTGATCGAAGAAGCAGAAGAGGAAGAGGATAACGAAAGTTCAGAAGAAGAAGGTAGCAATATGGATTCATCCTCCTCCTACTCATAGGAGCCAGAGATTCGCTTGAGTCATCTGCAAGGGACTCCACGGGTGGTGACGTTTTTACCACCTACAGAGGGGTCACTTCCAGCAGGAGTAGTAGAACCTCCTGAGCTTTACCAGAAATCCCCTAGTGATCCCGACAGAATTGTGGCAACAGATAATTCCAATCCAAATCAAGCAGGAGTCAAGGAAGGAACAAGTGGTAGGCAATAAATTCCGACATGGGGGGCATCCAAAATATCAGTTCCGAAAATGGTGCCACTTATCTTTTCGGAACATTCCTCCCATACTAAAGTCATAGATTTGAGGTGCCAAACAAAGTGTGCCCATTAAGTGAGGGTACAAACACCTCTTGGCCTAGAAATAGTCCATCCGGTTGCTCTTGTGGTACAGCCAGTAGGAGAGGAGAAAATCGGGGATGTGGTATAGCCAGTAGGAGGAGAGGAGAAACCCGGGAAAATTCACAACCAAGGTAGCATGACGACAGTGGCTAGTACGGATGTGGCTAAGATAGATACTGTCTTGGAGGAAGTGAACAGGTTACTCGAGGAAGAAGGCATGGTGTCTTCACTCTTAGAGACAACTGCCGAGGATCAGGTAGAGATACAAAGTGAGCACGAGGAACCACCAGATAGCCTCTTTTGCAGCCAAAACCGAATTGTTCCTCACTGAGCTTCATGCCATGGAGCATTCTACTAGGAAGATAGTGCATCAGGCTAGGGCTTAGAATCTGGAAACTATCATCACAGCAGTAGAGGTGTTGGCCGCCTTTATGCAGATTGATTGCCACACAAATTGGGGACTACTAGAACAGGGTGGCTATTCAGAGGAGGACATGGCTACTACATGGATGGGCAGCTCTATCATTTCCATGGGACATGAACAATAGCCTCTCATAAAGGTGTTGACAACTATGGAGGTTGCCTTTCGGGGAACCTTTTTGAAACTTCAAAAAGAAAAAAACCTAGCTAAAGCTTGGGGGCTAGAAAGAAAGAGTCTTCAACAGCAGTGGGCAATGGAGAAAGTTGCTATGCAGGAAGCTTGGGACAAAGAAAAAGCTGAATTGGAGAACAAGGTCCCCATTGCAGAAGCCAAAAAGATGGACACATTACGAGTATTGTAGGGGCTTCGGACGAAGCAGAAGATAGCTGAGCGAGACCTGCAACGGCTAAGGGGAACTCCGAGCACAAGGATGTCCTCCCATCCTCTTGAAGTCAAAGTTGTTTTTGTTGGTTTCATGTTCTATAGTCGTCTTCCGGACGACTTTTTTTTTTTTTGGGGGGGATAGATGTAGTCGAAATAAAGTAACTATTATGTTTAGTACTTGTTAAAGCTAGTCGGGCTGGGTAGTTAGGTGGTGAGGAAATGCGTTGGTTGGTTTCCAACTAACTGACCCTTTTGTAAATGTCTGGAATAATGTACTCATGTTGGTTTTTGGTATTAATAAAGAAATCATTTCCTCGCCCACTAGTATTATGGTATGAATGGTATGTTTTAGGTTTTACTTCATACATATTAATTGGACCATTTTGTGTACCTATGAAATTGAAATTGTGTGATATTTCCAATCTACACTGCTGAAATAGAAACTAAATTTCTTTTGATCCTGTGTACAAATAGTACACTTCTGAGTTTGAGTGAGATGCTTCATTTGAGGTTGATAGTGCAGGTCCCAATTCCCTTTACTAAATAATTTGTATCATCTCCAATAGTCACTTCTTCTATGGAACCTAGATGTTCTTTGGAGCTTTTATGTGCTGGGAATGTCTATCACCCAAGTGTTTAGTCTATTTGAAACTTTACTAGATAGAGCGGAGTAAAATACAAGTTGCTCTGAATCCATATCCATGCTTGTTCTACTAATTTCAAGAAAAGAGGCTTGGGGTTTGGGTCTATTAGGACACTTCACTACAAGATGATGATATTCGTCACATCTATAGCAGTGCACTTTAGATAGGTCCCTCCCTTTCTTGAATGATTGTTTCCCACTTGTATCCTTGCCCTTTTTCCTTTTGAGATTAACCTCCTTCCCTCTTTTGTGTGATTGAGTCGTGAGAATCAGAATGTCTTCTTTTCTGGAATTCATGCCAATCCTTCTAGTTATTAATCTAGACTCTTCTTGAATGTAGACTTTCAATCGATCGAATTTGGGGAGTTTGGAGCGAGCACTTACCCCTTGAATAAATGTCTCCCATGAGACAGGAAGTCCATTTAGGGCTGTTGTTGTTAATTCCTTACTAAGGTATGAGCAATCGTGGAGAGTTGATTTCTCAATTTTGTTATCCTCATAAAGTATGAGGTGACAGTCTCTCCTCGATTCCTTTTTATATGGTGAACTTGATTTTTAAGAGCAAGAAGCCTACTAGTGTTATTGATCTCAAACATGTCTTCTAGGGCTTTGAACATAGCATATGCTGAGTCTAATTTTATGATAATAGGTAGCATGCAATCATTCACTCGGTCTACCAATAATTTAATTGCTATGGTGTTGCTCTTTTCCCATTGAATCTTTTCATCTTTCTCCCTAGGTTCAGGAACTGAATTATCCACTATCGTATTTTACTCAGGCTCTTTTAATGTGAGCATCATTCATAATTTCTAAGCTTCAAAATTTGAAGCACCTTTTAACTCTGTCTTCGAGTCTACTTCCACTGACCATCTTGTCAAATACAATGTTTTTCCAAGTGAGATATTTATGGTGGTTAGATTTAATGTTTAGAAATCTGATCTGATCTTTTTCTCACACCTGCTCTGATACCATGTTAAATTGGATCAGATTTATTTGTGATGAATCTTAATTTATCTTTGAGAAATCTCTGCTAATGATTAAAATAATTCTCTTGGAATTATTGTGTTTCCTTTTTTTTATGTCTGATTTAACAAGATAGGTAGGAACTGTACCCTGCAACCGAATAATATATTTGAAATTATTTATTTTCTCGAAGACTTTTAATCACTTCGAAGACTGTTATTTATGTGTTCACCGTGAATCATCCATCCCAGTCAGCGAAGAGATATATGCGCTGCTGATGAGGATGTGGGGACATGTCCACGGAGGAACATGCCTCCACATTACGTGTAGACATGTCCTTCCGTAGACATGGCTCCACGTACTCATTTATTAATCGACTCTGTCAATACATTATAACTGATACATTATTATGCTCAATAGAGGTAGATAATAATTTGGTCAACATTAATATGATTTATAATATTTGAACAATATTAATATAATTTATGATATATGTGGAAATATATATATATATATATATAAAATTTCTTCTATCATAAATTTCATATTAATTACTTCAGAATAAATATTTATATTTAAATGGTCCCAATTTAAATATATTTATATATAATAAAGAACCTTTCTCTATTATATCTAAATGTATACACATATATACAGATGATACATAGTAATCAGTCATATATATTTTATCCGACTGAGTCTACAAATCATCAACAGCCACTAATGCACATTCCTAGAGGCTAGAAGTCATTGAATAATACTGCACTGAAAACATATCAGCAAGACGGGAAGTAACCATTTGGAAATTTCCTATATTAAAGTTATCTAGCATTCATATCTTAAGTTGGTTTGAATTTCTAGACACATTCCAGAAATTACCTTTAAAATTAAAAATGTATGGCTATGCTCATGCTGCTCTTTCCTCTCCACCGGAGTTTTTTAAAGTTTGTGTCTGTCTATTTTAGTCTTTTGCATGTCTCTTTATCTAATGTATAGACATTATTTTTACCAGCTATTGAAATGTGTTTGTAACAGGCTGATGGGTGGATTGTTGAGCATATTCAATTATTGGCCAATCCGAACCATAAAAGCCAAAGGCCAAAGAGATTTTGGGGAGTTTACACCAAACTGAAAATATTTAACATGACCAACTATAAGAAAGGTTTTAGCAGAGACTATCTCATTTGCTTACGAAGCTTTTGGTAGAAATTTCAAGATTAGCAATGTTTCTCTTTTTGTTTATGTAGTAAAGTTATAGAAAGAGAGTTTCAATATTTTGTTCATATCAGTTAACTTTTGGTTTGCTCAGTTTGTTGACGACTTAACAATATTCAACAGTTCTCTACCTTGTCAGTTGACTTTTGGTTTGTTCAGTTTGTTGACGACTTAACAATATTCTACAGTTGTCTACCTTGATGCGGACACCATTGTCCTTAGAAGCATTGAAGATCTTTTTAAATGCCAAAAGTTCTGTGCAAACTTGAAACACTCAGAAAGGTTGAACTCTGGAGTCATGGTAGTGGAGCCTTCTGAATCAGTTTTCAATGATATGATGACAAAAGTGAACACATTACCTTCTTACACTGGAGGTATGACTTACCACATTCTCTTATGCTTGTGAAATTTGAGAAAATGATGTGTTCAAATTCTATCTTTGTTCTTGTTTGTAATAACTGTTTAACATATAAATAAATGCTTCAAATTTCTGACTTTTTGTGTTCCATCGTGGGATAAAAGCATCCATAGTTAAAGAATGCACCCCCAAAATCTCATGTTGTAAAGCTGTTTAGTGGAGTTGTGTTTTACAAGGAATGAAAAGTTAAGTTATTTAGTTTTATTTGGGATTCAGTCATTTCAGAGGCATGATGGTTATAATTGTAGAATTATTTTAAATAGCCAAGTTAGAGCATGTTTGCAATTTTTAAAAAATAATCTAGGTTTTATACCCTACCAAGCAGATTCTGCATTCAGAAAATTTAATACTAGTTGCAGAGAGGATACAGTCAAAAAACACCACATTTGTGTGCCCTAATCTACAAGTACATACTGTTGTAAATATGAACAGAAAATACTCACAAATCTAAACCCTCAATCTTGCATCAATCATCTGTTCAAACTGAATAGAAATAGACTGCGTTGGAATGAAATTTTATACCCAATCTGCATCATGATTAAAATTGGTCTATGTTTTTGTTAAATAGACAAGTGTACTATGAGTCTTAAGTAGGAGAAACTAGGCTAGGTGTCCAGTGAAGCTTCAAGTTAAGCTTGCAAGTCACTAGAGTAATCCTTTAGCTTGACCGAGCTATCAACAATCTAATCAATCAATTAACGTTTTACAACTAAAAGCTCCTTATCAAAGCAGTTGAGATTAAGTCACATCCACAAATTGCTTGCCTCAAATAATTAACTTGATTGATTTTCTTATAAATAACATTCTTCTGTGTTGATCTCTATGCTGTACATGGGTCTATGCTGTCATTGATCTGGCATTCCTGTGAGAAAACTAACAGTCCTCCTTTGCAAGGGAAGTGTTCTCCACCAATCCAAGCTTCTCTCCTAATATCTCAAATTTTCCTTTAGCGAAGCACTTTGTTAAGATACACATAATCTATGAACTTGAGGTATCATACTTGAATACCATTGTTCACTTCTTAATCTTGCACTAAGGAAATGCTACTAAATGTCTTTATGTTCAGAAGTTTAAAACTATCACTAAACATTAGGTTCTTAGAGAGATGCAATGACTCTAATTGTCACAATACACAATCACCAATTCCAACATCTTGATTGATTACTTCTATCAACTTTTAAAGCTAGATACCCTCACAACTAGTAGATGAAGCTGCTATGTACTATGCCTCTATTGAACTCAATGACACTCTTGCTTGCTTTGTAGTGAATGAATCTATCATACTTGAATCTCTAGTCAAAAAAAAAAATTGAAGTCCTCTTTTTACCACTTGTTGACTTGTCCAAGTTTAAAGCAACAAAGCTAGATAACTTCAATTGACATACCTCAATTTATAATGAATTATGCTCTTGAAGTGTCAAAACACATGCTTTGTAGTAGTCTAATGAATTTGCCTTAGTTGAACATTATACTTTCTCAATGTACTAATTGCAAAGCAAATATTAGGTCAACTATTTGCGAAATACATGAGAATTAGAGAAATAATTATATTGTCCATGGATTACTAAAAGTAGGTCAATGGAACTTAAGATTACAATAGTATAAAATAGGAAGTTCTAGGAAAACTTAGGAAGGCTCAGCAAAGTGGAAGAAGAAAGTAAATAAATATAAGACTGCCGACATGTGGTCAAGAAACTATTATATATAGCCATGAGGAAACAAGAACCCAAATAGCAAACACTGCAGAAAATTGGAGATCATCAAGTATAATTGTTTGGACCTACATTGGTGAAGTCTCTAATATCATCATAGATTATTGTGTAATGTCCCCCTTTTTTAGAAGGTTCCTTCAATTGGCTAGGTCAATTCACCATTGCGACCCTTGTGAGTTGGCAGTAGGATTTGAAGGTCTCAGTTATGTGGTTATAGGCTTTCCAATAACCTATGGTGTGTTTTGGCTCCATTTGAGGGACTTACTATTTATAGTAAGTCAAACTGTTCATTTCGATGAGCTCAGTTGAGTTAGAGGAGTTGGGTGATGCTCTCGGTTTTTATTTCAGGCTTTTGGTTTGGGCTCCAAGAATCTTGGAGGGAGCGTCTATTTATAGTAAGTCACTTCGTCAGGTACATTCATTGTCTTTTATCATCAGGATCACTTTGGTGTTGTCAGATTTTGATTTTGATGCTTGTTCAGTTGTTTTCACAAGATGAGTGAATTATTATTATTATTATTCATCTAAATACACTGAGGTTGCTATTTTTGTTGGTGTTGTTTGTTGGTTACCTTAGTATCATAGCTCGTTGGAACCGAGATGAAAAGTTTTAAATCGTGGGAACAAGAAACAGTGGCCTTGCATGTCAGAATTTTAAGTTATGGTGGAAAAGGTCATTTTCGGGAGCCAATATCAATGGCACTTTAATATATTCTAATGTTGTGTAGAGTAAGCTTCTTAGGTGGAGTTCTTTTGGGAAACTGGTGCCATTTGGAGATTATAAATATGAAGGCATTTGATGAGAAAAAATCCAATTATTTGATTATCTTATTTTGCTCTTGTCTTTGTGACATTTTTGAGTCTAAAGTTTGTGCCTTGCTGAAGTATAAGGGTTTGGGATCTACAACTGAAGTATTGTAGATTTAATTCTGAGAATGCACAGCTGAGGTATTGTGGACTTTTGAGTTTTATTATTGTCTCTTCTTTCTGTATTAATTGTGGCTAAGGAGCATTTATACAATTGAATATTTTAATTTCTTTGTTGCTGGACGAGGGTTTAGACTATAGATTGGAGTTTGTTTTGGGCAGCATTTGTAAGTGTAGACTGTGAACGCCAGATTGAAATTGGACCAGACGACTTTCAGTTTGACTTTGCAATTACATTCTATGGCAAAGACCAGGTTCTTAATTTGTAAAATTTAGTTTACATTACATAGTTGGAAAGTAAACAGGCTGGCTTCAAATTCTGATTTATAATCAGCGAACAATTAAATTCCCTTTTCATTATATTGCTATATGGTTTGTTGATGAATGAATTCAGAGGCTGGTGTGAATCATTTCAGAATTGTTTAATGGCATTTGATATTTATTTATGCAAAACTTTTAACGCCAAAATTAAGTGAATTTGTGATCAGTTTGCTGTACATCCTGATATTGTGTTTGAAAATTTAAGACATCATAGATTCAGTGGTAATTGGGCTGCTTGCCAAGTGTTTGACAAAATGTCAACTCATCGAAACGTGAAAGAAATTGATGCTTGATTTAGCTATAACGAGACAGGGTTATTACATATAGAATGATAAAAAAATTTGATAATGCTCATTTGGAAGAGTTAAGGTTTGGAAAGTTCAAGCAAGATACCCCTCTTAGGATCACATCTAACATCCAAGGCCAAAGTAACCCATGTATTAGTGAGAAACTTCATAATATGTACTTGTTCCTATGACTGGGGACCTTGTATCTATGCTGGTTAGCTTTTGAAACATTTGTTTTTTTTTATACTAATTTTATATTTATGTTCCATGACAATGATGATAAGCTGTAGTTTTTTTCTAAATGGAACTTAGGTGGTCACGTTGCAAAGCGAATTTAAAAACCTAATTTAATAAAAATAAAAATGTATATTTATCAAAAAAAACATGACTTGTGAATTTCCCCATTGCATTTGTGAAAAGAGCCTGACTCAACTCTGTTATGGTTGTAGACTCGATTTTTCTTTATCTCAAAAGTTTTTCCAATTTCTATGATGCTGGATTTCGATATTTAATTTTGCTTTTTGGAAAATATTAAAATTGAGTAAAATTCATAAAAATCACACAAGATTTATATAATTGTTTGCACAAAATAGTAATTACATTTTTTAAAGGAACTTGGTAATTGGAAAATAACGGCAGGAGCTTGTTGAGAGAATCACATCCAAGGCCACTGGCATATGGAATTTATGAACTGTGCCCCAGGCAGACATCAGTCCCCAGTATTCTGTCTTCACGTGAGCCAAGCGCCCCCCAAGGGTGACGTGATGTTCTTTCCTTGCAGATTTGGCCTCTTCACAATGAGTGAACACCTGAATTCAACCTCCCAAACCAATTCGCAATCACTAGAACTCTCATGCAGCCAGGGGCAGGATGCCGATTCAATTCACTAGCCGTCCACCTCTGTGCTAACAGTAAGTACGGCCTAGAAACTATTTAAGAAGCAACAAATATTGCTGAATGCCGCCCCCAAATAGAAATGCCGCCCACAAATGGATCTCGATCCTTACCACGTCTTCAATTTGCAGATACCTAACTGTCAATGATATGTCTTCTCCTTAGAACTCAGTGTAGGATTCAATAACAATCTCCCAAACACAGTAGACCACAGTAGGAGACTTTGTCGAATTGCTATACAACAGCAGCAATTCACAAGAACAATCTTTAGACCAATTCTTCAAAAACCTAGTTGAAAAGCCTTGCCAAATTATTAAGAGATTAAATATATATTCAAGATGATCTCTCCTCAACAAAAGACAAATTTATAATACTAATTGAGCCATCCAGCTTCATACTCACACTTTCCGCTTAAAAGACAAATTTATAATATAAAGTTATGACACTTTATAATCTAAAGTACTATACTTATTAAAAGTGAGAATTAAATAATCATTACGCCAAACAGCTCACCGATAAAAGACTTTAATATCGAAATCCTAGAGAGAGATCAAATATCTAGAACCAGAGGGCCATCCTGCCTGAACTGCTCAATCCAAAAATAACAATTGACCACGAGTGACTTACTAAAAATAGTAAGTCCAAAAATAGCAATCTTATGACAAAGACCCCCAAAACCAGACGTCAGCTCACGAGGGTCGTGATAATGAGCTGACAAACCCTCACTCCGGAGACTTGCTAAATCGGGGACACTACAATTTGCCCAGTAGTAACCTTGGGACTTGTTCTTTTTGGGAGGCCCCAAAATAAAGGAAATTAAGAAACCTAAAAAATAAAAATAAAAACTATAAAAACGGTGAAAAATCCTATACTCATAGTTTCTTTTCTTGTAAGCCCAAAGTGTACCAGGCACAGTCCATTTGAACACAGATTGACATATTATTTCCGATTTCACTCTTAATTTTTTCTCTAATACTGGGTTATTGTATTATGATATGTAAATATTGATACATTAACTTCTAATTTTAACCAAAAATCAGTGATTATTTAAAAAAAAAAATTTAATCTTATAGTAATTTTCATTGTACACATGTTCTCTTGGCCATACCCTTATGCCTAAGATTTTGGGGAAGGTTCGAGGCTTTCTATTTTGGAAATCTGCATTCCTTCACCCCAATAAAGGGAACATGAGAGAACATTATTTTAAATAATTTTTTTGAACGTGATGGCTGCAAGCTGTACTTAACGATTCAGCTAAGCCAGAAGTGCAAGTTTGTGGGATCTCTGATTTGGTCTCTCCAGAAATCTGATAGCCTTCATTGCCTTGTAAATTTAAGATTATAGGTTATAAATGAAACTTGAGCATTTGCATTTGGTTTAGGCGATGTTTTGGGGGAGGGAGGTGATCTCTGGGGATTGTTGTGTCCCTGTTCCTTGCTATCTCAGGCATCTTGGATGCCCATTCAATGCCCAGGAAACATTCCTATGGAACACTGTTATTAGTACTTAAAATTGTATGTTTCATTGGATCAATTAACTTTGTAACCTTCGACTAGTTTTATGTGCATGTGTGTTTTAATTCTAATCCTTTACTTGTCATGGCATTTTGCAGGAGATCAAGGCTTTCTTAATTCCTACTATGCTGATTTTCCCAATGCTCATCTTTTTGAACCAAATTTATCAGAAGAACAACGGAAATCTAGACCTGAGCCTTCCATGGAACGCCTTTCAACTCTTTATAATGCAGATGTTGGTTTATACATGCTGGCCAACAAGGTATTTTGATTGTTCTGGGAAGCGTTTGTGGTGCTGTTCTCAGCATAAAGTTGTTGCTTATGCATATGTATGTTGTCTTTGGGATTCAAAGAATGGGAACTTGCAACCAAAAATTAACCAAAGTTTCCAGGCATTGTGAAGTTTTTGAAAATTTTAAGTGAAAGGTTATTTATGCAGCTCGTTTAAGTGATTAAAATGTTACTTTTCATATGAGTTTAAAATTTCTGGTTGTTTACAGACATGATGTGCTGGTGTTGTATATTGTGAAGTCATACATAATGACTGAAACAGTGAATCATCATTATGGTGTAAATTTATTCAATAACTTTTCTGGTTTCCAAGAATGTGAATATGCTGCATGGGTGAATGTCTGGCTTGTATTTTTGACATTCATTTAACTAAGCATTAAATCTAAAGATCAATTATTTTTGCCCATCATGTATTTAGTTTAGCTTTTTAGGGCTTTATAACAATCTATGTTGGATGAGTTCTCAAATCTCAGCAAGGTCATTGTGCATAATCATTGACCATTCTTAGTCAACCTGCTCATTTAAATGTATAGACCATAGTTCAGAATCTCACTCTTTGCCAACTTATCGGTGAGGCAAAATATAAAATTCTCGGCAAATATTGGAGATAAATCGGCAACTTCTCGGGAAAATATCGAGAATTTTAAAAATGACTTAAATTTAATTACAAATACATTTTTTTGCAAAATTCAATAAGGATATGCATCTTGATCTAATGAGTCAGTAAATGAGTAAACAAACCAAACAAGCTGATCTAGATATATATAAATGCAATATGTAACAAAATTGCATCCTCATGTGGAATGTTGATAGTTGCCAACCATATTTAGAGACTTTGAAATCTAAAACAAACTAGAAATAGAACATTGTCTTTGTAAATAGATAAGCAAATACAAATGTCAGGTAATATTTGAAACTAATCTATATCTTTCTCTTTCCCTTCCCATGAAAAAGAAAAAGAAGTTAGAAAACTTACTTGTGAATCTGGATTTGTTTGAAAAATCTCTTTGAATCCACTTGAAATCCACTTGTGATCGATCTACAAGGCTGCCAAAAACTATTTCTCTCCGACAAAACCCTTCTCCTCTCCACCAAACACTCAAATGCTAAATGAACAATAAATGGGCAAGTTGTTGGGTGTCCCAATTTTACTGGTGCCGCCCAAGAGAAGTAGTTAGGTTATTGCGAGAAGTTCGCAGTTTATCATAGAGAAGTGGCCAGCTTATCGGCAATAATTTAAGGTCTTTCCAGTTTGAATTTCTCGCCAAAAAACCTTAAGTTTTCTCATTTTGCAAAAGCTGTCACGAGAAGAAGAGATATTTGCCACTACTTAGAGAGATTCTAATCTATGGTATAGACATTGATAGACCAAATTATTATAGATAATGGAATTTTTTACATATTATATGACATTGCTATACTTGATTTCTCTTGGAATGTGATATCCCAAACTAGAGGTCCAAGGTCTGATTAGATAGCCCAATTAGAGTTTAAGTTTCCCTCACCAAGAATGAATGGAAGTCCAATTGGAAGAATTTGGAGTTGAAATCAAGAAAAGCATGGTGAAGAAAGAAACACTTAGTAGATTGAGACGAAGAAAAGATGAATCAAGATGATTGCCAACACAGATGTCAATTTGGAAGATGCAACTATGAGTTGAGTCCGAATACAAAAATATGAAATTTTCGAGGCTGAAATGAAGAAGAAATGGAGGAGCAATAAGGAAAAAAAAGGAAAATCCATTGAAATTGTTGGCATAACTGATATAAGTGATGGTGTGATGACTATTGGTGTTAGTAATGTCATGGTACAAATTTGATTGCATGATGATCAGTTATTGTATTGTCATTGATGTCAACTATTGATCTAATGTTCCTAGTATATTGCAAAGCATAATTATGATGAGAAAAGTCTTGTAGTAAGGTTCAGTGGTTATGATCATTAAGAGAGCATTATGGGTGTCTCTTGAAGTGCATATGGTGACCGCTGTTGCTGAAGTAAAGATTAAGATGATTGATGAATTAACAGTGCATCTACTAGAACAATTAGTGACAAGCAATAGGTGATTTGATTGGTTTGTCAAATCTATGTTGAATAGTGTGGAGCGATCATAGGATGATGTGAAGAAGCCAGTGAAGCTGATGAGTTTATGATAGCCGCTAATAATTATTATAGGTAAAGCAGTTCCATGATGCTAGGGTGACTGTTGAAGTAGTCTCAAGTTTGATAAAAAGGTTAAAGAAGAATGAGTTCTTGAGTAACAATCAGTTAGTTGATGATTGGCAACTGGTATTAGGGTTGTAGTAAATCTAGAGTAGTCAGTGGTGATCTAGTAACTTGGATGAATTCTTTAGGTGTTTGACCTCTTGGCACTGATTTCTATGAATCAGTTGGTGTGGTCTTGTGAACGAGTTTCCTGACTTAAGATTTGTCTAATGGCGCATTGAATGTGAGTAGGATATTTGAATTTCTTGACAGTAACACATTTAGGGTTTGATTTAGGTGGTGGGCTTGGAAGTTCTGTATATTATGGTGAAGGACGAACCGTTTATGTTGTTGATTGCGATCGAGCAATGTGGTGAAGTACAAGGTACGATCCAGCTAGAAAGAAGTTAGGTGTGTTGAGAAGTGAGATTGAGCTTTAGTGGATCTAATCAGGCAGAGGTAGTGCTATTACACACATCATTCTTTTTGTTGTTCCTTATCAATTACAATAGTCAGAATCCCTTAACTACCCAACAAGTTATTTGTCGTAAATCCTTTAATTGGGTGACACCTTAGCTCGTGTTCAAAGTCCTTTAACAAGGTTACCACTAACAACCTGGACAGGGTAAAGCTCATAACATGGCGTACTTCAAAAGAGTACACAATTTGTGAATACTAATCCCCACTGTGGTTTGACCCAAGTTAGGTTTTCGTGATACCAAAATCTTTGTGTCAACTCTGTGGATGTTTTCATGTGTTGAATACTTTTATGTGCTGCTATCAAGTTGTTTATCAGTTAAAGGTTTAATAGGTTGAAAAGTTGATTATTTGGCTGGTTACTAATTCGCCCCCACTCTTAGCAATATGATCCTTAGGACTAACATAAATTGCATAGAAAACATAACCTTTCTTCCTGTGACATGTTCAAGCTTGAGCATGAGGGGTTTGGACTTCAAAAGAGACTAATTCCCAAATTAAAATATGTAAATCAGATCTTTGATGGCGAACTTCGTGATTAAGATACACAAATTGAAGTGAAATTGTTGACAAAGGGAAAGAATTTGAAGTGAAATTCTTGAAATGAGATGGAAAGCTGAAACAAAATTGCAAGAGAAGTGAATGAGAAAGGCCAACCCATGTCTAGAGCGAGTGAGGAGTGGACGTGAACGGGTTAGAGTCCAAACCCCTCATGTCCAAGGCTGGACATGAAGGGGTCAGATTTGGACCCACTCATATCAGCATGTGGAATTCAACCTTGCTCATTAGAATTTGCCTCCAAATTCAATGAAAGGAGGTGCCTAAGTCGTTCACAGGGAGAACCAATTTTGTAATAGGCATGATTAGGAATTTTTAAAGTGGTACCATGAATGCTGGGTAGGTTTGGGCATAGAAATCAGACTGCAGGGGCCAGATCCTATCAGACTTAGGCCTTAGAAGAACTCAGATTTTGACATTAGCACATAAGGTATGTGGTTGAAAATCAACAAAAGTTGTCATTTCTTGAAGGGTTCGAACTTGACTGGCTGATAACAAAGTTCGATGTTGGAATTATAGTTCTGTAATATCATTGAATTTTCATTCGCAGTTAAGTCTGATATTAAGTTGAAACAAGAAAGTCCACATTTTTTCAGACAAATAAATGAAGTTTGTTAATAAAGGAGTAGAGATGTCATGGTTTTGAATTTTTGTTTCTTTGCAACAATTTTCCAAACTATAGAATTTTCAAAGTTCTATTTAATGGATAATGATGCATCTGGGTTGAAAATGCTTAGAAAATGAAAGGCTATATGATAAGATCAAGTTCAAAGGCTTTAAATGAGAGTCTACAATGTGCAATGAAAACATAGTTCTAATATCCCAACTTCTACTTCAACTTAAACTTGCCAACTAACTTCTATTTCTACTTCTACTTCTAACTAGGAATTGAAGGAAGTATGGATGAACTTGGACTCTACTAGACATAAATTTATCAATGACTCCACCCACCTAGTGCAAGCTTCTAAGGAATAGTCTAATGGTTTTCACACCAATATGCTCTTTACCATCCCATTAAATGGATGCAAACTAAAGATTAAATATCAATTGAAGTTAAGTGCATATTCAATCATCGACTAACCACACAAGGCACTCTTACCATCAACAAGAGGCTAGTTTCCCGAATTTGTTCTAGTCAAGCAACTAAACATCCACAATCTCTTTCATTCAACTAACTACTTCAACATGAAAAAAGATAATATAAGTGAGGGACGCAAAGAACCATGCATTGTTCCGAAATGATCATTTATATATCCACCATGAAAACCAACAAAGAATAAAGAACAATTTTGGTAGTACTGTGGCAATAGATCTCCAACATAATCCCTAATGTGAATGATGTGAGCAAGCCTTTATGTAGGGAGCTCAATTACAATGAATGACAATTGATTCGAAATCAAGGGCCAAGATTAATCCCTTTAAGCCCTAATTAAAGTCTTTAGAACCATAGTTGCAAATATTAAATGCCCACCCAATTACAATCAAGCACCACCATGTGGGCCAATAGAAAAATTACATTCATTTTATGAGCCAATGAGAAAATTTAAATCCATAACACTTGGATAAGCTTCGATGACAAGCAAACCAATCACAAGAGAGCACCTGTAGAAATAGCAAACCTGGAGAAAAAGCCTCCATTTAATGAATCGATAAGATGATGCCACTTGTATATACAGCAAGCCATCTTTGAGAATATTCTTTTCTTCATCCCTTTTCTCTCTTGGTAGATTCAACGAATCTAGACACAATATGACAAAGCTCTTCTACTAGGAGACTTGGCACGTTCTCATTGGTTGTGGACATGGCTTCCACCTCATCATTCCTTAACTTGCAAGGCAAACCACCAATTGTAAATAATTGTAAAATTTTAAACGACTATTTCTACATATCAAGTTAGTAAGACTTAGAAAATCAACACAAACTTGCTATTGTAATTTTCAATAACAAAATTTAATTGAGTAATGCAAATTCAAATCTCATATCTCCTCCCTAAATTGGTTTACAACCAATAATAATCAACGTCGTTAATTTTTTTTGTTATTTTCCTTGTTTAAAATTAATGCTAATTATTTAAGTTTAAAGATGCCTTTGAATAAATCAATTTGAATTGGCCCCTTTGATATTTTTGCAAAATTGAGGGCCTTAGAATATTTCAGTTAATGCATGGCCCTTTACAACTTCAAGTTTGGAAAATATTTAATTTATCGCCATTTATGATATACTTTTCATTAATTTCATTTGCCCATTTGTTAAAATCAATGCCATTTAGATAAATTCAATGCCATGATGGATGAATTAAATAATTAATATTTAAAAACAATCCATGTTTTACAAAATCTAGGTAAATTGAATCTCATCACAAATCAAAACCCATTTTCATTTTGTAAAATCGAGGTAACTTTTATTTCATCTAAATTTAAAATCTATTTTCATTTTGCAAAATTGAGGTCAACTTAATCTCATATCAAATAAAAACCCATTTTCATTTTGCAAAATCGAGGTAAATGTAATCTCATCTTAAATTAAAAGTCATGTTTTCATTTTGCAAAATTGAGGTAAATTGGGTCTTATCTTATTTTGAAATTAATTTCCATCCCAAAAATGCTTTAAAAATTGATCTCCCCTTGCTTAATATTATTAAATATTTAATCCAACGCTTATTAAATATCTAATCCAAAGCTCAATGCAAGGTTTAATTACATCAAAGTTTATCTTCTAATGGCAAATTAAAATTTAATCCCCATGCTCATGCCTTGTTGATTTCTTCCTTTATTCAATCATGAGATGAGAAGGTGCTTGCTTGATCTTAAATTTGAGATGAGGAGAGCCCTCTTCCACTTATTTGAGATCAGAAGAGGCTGGATAGGAATGAAGGAGAGGCTCAACTCAAAATCAAGGGAACAAAGAGTGTGCTCAGCTCCAAAATCAAGGGAATGAAGACAAGTCTCACCTCAAAATCAAGGGAATGAAGATAAGTTTCAACTCGATTCCAAGGGAACGAAGACAAGACCCAAATCAACTCCATAGTTTAGATTCATTTTTTTCCTAGCCCAACTTCTACTTTTATTCCCATCTCTCAGACTTGGCCAAATTTTGCAAAATTTTGACACACGTGATTTTCTCAATTTTCAAATTCTACTCAAAGACGACCTCTTACCCCCTAGATTGCTGCCAAATTAACTCTAACACCTACTCGCCAAAAGAGGGGGTCCCCATTTGCAATGGGGCGATGATGTGAAAGCCTCACAATAGTTAGCAATGCAAATCTTAGTTGTGTGGTTGAGTTTGATGATCACCAAGTCTCTCAAAGATTGCAACCAAGATTCTTGTTGAATCTTGGCTAGAGGTGTCTGAGACAGAAGCCTCTATAGGTTGCTTTGTGATTTGATTAATCGCGGAGTCTTGTTGAATAACAGTGTCCAACTATGTGAACTTTGTCACGATAGACTTGGTCACTTGGACTGTGGAGTATTACCTCTTTTAGAGGACATGGTGGAAGGATTGTCAAATTCAATATAGAGAGATGAATGTGCAGACAAACATGGGAAGATTGCTTTCCCGATGAGCACAAACCAAAATGGATTCTTGATTTTGCAGAGATAAAGAAGGAGCTAGTTGCACCTTAAATCCTCAATAAATGAAGTTGCAGTAAAGAAGAACAGGTCCATAATATCGACAATCAAGGTCACGATCGATGACCTAGGTTCACCCATGTTTGTTTGGCCAAAGGCATGTATATATGCTATTTACATTTTGATGATGGGTTCTTACAGAATTTTGAAGGGCAAGACTTCAAAGGACTTTTTCAGAAGATAAACTTGATGCTTTTCATCTTTTAGCATTTTAAGAGTAATGTTTACACTCATGGTAAAGGAGGAGAGGATATTATAAAGTTTTGGCTAGATCCAACAGCCTCTGGTCGTACAAGCACGAGGATTTTTTTTCTTTTTTCATACAGCATGAGGTGCAGATGCAAAGGATACACAGAACTTGCAATCCATTTAGCATTATATAATATGCAGTATTTATAGAAATTTAAAAAGGAAGCTTCATGAATGATTTTTAATTTTTAGTTAGTTCAAACTTTAAAGTAGAAATTTATAAATGTGAAGGTGAATGAATGATCAGTGGGAATTAGAAAATGATAGGATATCTCGAGTGGTTGGTGGTGATTGCACTCTTCTTTCTCTTCCTCTCTCTTATTTTTCTCTACTTGTCTTCTTTTTTATTGTTTCTTAAGGTTGGGAGACCTTGCTTAGAACCCCCTTTTAGGTTTAGGTTTGGGATTATACATTTAAAAAAAATTAAAAATTCATAAAATGTAAATTTGACTATGTTTTCTAGGTGGAGGGAATATCTTTTTCTCTCTGATATGGTTGAGGGATGTTTGAAAGTCTGCCTCGAAAGAGAAACATTCTTGGAACCCCCTTTTAGGTTTAGGTTTGGAATTATACATTTAAAAAAAATTAAAAAATCATAAAACATAAATTTGACTATGTATTCTAGGCGCATGGAACATCTTTTTCTCTCTGATATGGTTGAGGGATGTTCGAAAGTCTGCCTCGAAAGAGAAACATTCTTGAAGATATTCTTGCTGTATAAGAAAGTGTTGGGGATGCTCCCTTGAGGAGACTTGGGCATTGGGGATGACCCTTTTTGGAGGCTTGGGTGTTCAAGTTGGCAGTGGAATGCTTCATCCCAGTTCTGTTATACTTGAGATATATCATATTCCCATTTTGAGGATCTTTCCTAAAAGTCAGGGATGTATTCCTTGGCAACATCGCTGTAATTCATTTTCATTCAAGCTAATGAATTACAAACTCTTTCTAGATAGCAATATTCTTTGTGTTTAAGGTTAGGGCCATAGATTTCAACTTAAGTTATTTGTATGAATTTAACATGTTCAGCATACCTTTTTCTTATTTATTTTTATACACAAGCGGTTCCAATATATATATCATATAATTTGAGATTTTAAACCACATGGTTTTTGGATGTTTTGTTTCTATTTATCTTTTAGGAATTTCTGATTGGTAAAATTCACATCCATCATTGCTTTGTTGATCTAGTGGATGGTAGATGGAAATGAATTGCGAGTTGTTCATTACACACTTGGTCCGCTTAAACCATGGGATTGGTGGACAGCTTGGCTATTGAAGCCTGTTGATCTTTGGCAGGTAATAACCACGTGATTTAGGGTGCTTTAATATCTTATATTATTTGTTAACAGTTCACTGATGTTTATAAAGTTCAAGTTTGATTTGTATTCTTTGTTTTCTTTGGTATTTAGCTTGCAAATTGATAGGATTTAATTGAAGATTGTTTGTTAGCCACTTGCTATTTGTTCTTATTCAAGTGTATTAAACACTGTTAGAAGTTTAATGCTCAGAAGTGGTTAAATTTATTTCCTGGTTTGATTGTCAGAATATTCGAGTGACATTGGAGGATTCTATGCCAGGAACAGCTGGAGGAAAAGACCCTCATAGTCAACTCTCAGTTGAAATTCTATTTGTGCTTCCTTTGTTGGTTGCTCTCTATTATGGGCGCCATTTTCTAGTTCAGGTAGTTACATCAGATGTTCAAGATTATAGAATATTTAATTCAGGTGGCAAGCTTCTGCCACTATATAGGATTTTATCTTTTGACTACTGCGTAGATATCATAATTTAGTAAGATTACCATGATATTCATTGTCATCAGGCCATTTATTGTATAAAATTTAAATAGATTGGTAAGATATCAATTTCACAGCAAGATGCTAATAAAGAACTGTTGGACTAAAAAAAAAACACTTTATCAAGTAGTGATGATGAAAAGAATGCAATCTGTTGCCTATGACAATTCTTTGTATGATGTACAGGTGCAACAAGGCCTGGTGTGCAATGGGTCATCTTGTGGATATGCTAGACATCTTTATTACAAATACATGTCTGGCAGCAGCTTGCCTATATATTCAGCTGTTGGAGTTACTGCATCAGTTGGTTCAAGTTCACAGGTCTCTACTTTAAAACATAAAATTTGTGGAGTTCGGTGTTTGTTTGTTTCCAATAGATGAGAGGGACTATAATTTTTCTATGATTTATTCTTATGTTGAGACACATTATAAATATTACTTATGGCTAAGATTTTGAACCAGAGAACTTTTCTGAGGTTGGATCCAATAACTAACTTCCAAATCTTACTTCTAAGAATTGAATCACCTTTCATGTGTTTAAAAGCTGCCTTCCATGTTCTATATGTGGCATAGCAATATACAAGGGATTATTGGCACCTGTAATGTCTGAGATAGGTTGAGAGGCAGTGCTTATTTACCAAGTAGTCCTAGAGGCTCCCTTTAATGCTCTTCTGTTTGAAAGTTAGAGCCTTGCCTTCCAATGGAAGAGGGATAAGCATCTTAGCTTTAGGCAAAATGAAAAAAGTATCCTCAATCTGAGAAGTAGGCCTCAGCTCATTTTGTGAGAAGATGACTGTTAGATTCTTTGTCTTTTGGTTGCTTATCTTTGAAATTCAGAAATCCAAATTATTGGGGAACATTGACACTTAATAATTTGATTCTACAGCTTGGGTAGGGATAATTGTCCTTGCTTGATTGTGCACTGAGTTTGCATGTACAAGTAAGAAGTCTTTAAAGTAACCTCAAAGTGTGGGTACAAGAAAATAGTGATTGGCACCTTGTGTATTTTGGATACATTTGAGCACATACCAGAAACAGGTGGTAAGATGGAACTGTACCAGTTGGTTCTAGAGATCCCAAGTTTTTTGAATTAAGCTTTGCAATTTAGTATAACATTTTCCCAAGCATCTTTTCTTTGATCACCAAACTGCATTTTGTTTGTGTGACCATGTAGAGAAAGTAGACCTCAAGAAAAAATTCTAGTTTGAACTAGATAGTGCTGTCACTTGAACCTTTCTGATTTTCAGTGGTCTTGGTAAGATGGTTTTCTTTCTCATTTTTTAAGTAACATTTAATAGATTCCCAAGATGGTCAGTGAGATTGCTTTTTGTACCCTAAAAATATGGTAAATTTTACCAAAACACAATTGAAATACTCTTGCAGACTTTGCTAATAATGTTATTTCAAAACTGAAATATTATTTGTGCTGCATAATGATTCCCTTGAAGTGAACAATTATATATGCTATCCCTAAGGGTTTTAATATATATATTTCCATTTCCAGATCTATCTTTGCCCTTTTTTCTAAGTAAAATAGAATTCAAGTATTCACTATATTAATTTTCACTTGGTTAAAGATATTGTTTACTGCACAGATTAATTAAGAATCACACACAGACAAAGAATACGAACATGAACAGCAACCAGCAGAACTCTTATTATTATTATTCGCATATGCCCACAGTACATTATACTTCGATGGTATAATATGATGATTACAATGCTTTCCGAAGGGGTTATAAATACTTTCCGAAGAACTTTCCCGAAGGAATCTGTTGGGCACATACATTATGTCCGCTACAAACTATTTACCTGTCGGTTACATAACAATTTCCTTTCCGAAGGGACCCGTCGGCTGATACACAATTTCCTTTCCGAAGGGACCTATCGGCTGATACACAATTTCTACCGATGACATCATCCCCCCCCAAAAAGAAAAGTCGTCTCCTGACGACTACAGAACAAAACTCAAACAACTAATACAACAATATTACTTTCACATTCATCCCGTTGCATCTATAGCCTTTGCTAACACAATACTGACCTTTCAAGCTGACCTTGATAGCCACCTGTGCTGCTTTCTCTGCTTCCAACTCCTCGGTACCCTGAGCCAAGTGTTGCTGCACTGCCTCCAACTGGATGATCAGCTCCTCCCGAGCTCTCTACGCATCCACCAAGACAGCCTCATGGCCAACACCTACTCTTAGTGCCTCTGGTACACAGACACTTCATGCCTACAGCAGCTCTAAGTCTTCTCAACTGGTCAGACTTCCACGACTGATATTCGCAACGACTGGGGGTCCAGGTGGCAACGCCCCCGGCAGGGTCGAGGGGCAGCGCCCTCGCGGGGTCTTGGGGCAGCGCCCCGGGTGCGCTCCAAATTAGCACTTCGCAACCCACACAGAAATGCATGGAACACACCATTTCTGTCATTTTCTGCCGATTCTACACTCTTTCTGGCAATCGCTGATGCTTCCCCTTCCCTATGGCATCATCTGATACTCATTCTGAGACTCATTCTGAGCAACTTGATTCTGTTGTTTTTTTTTTTTTTTATAGAAAACATCATGTCACCCTTCTGTGATGAAATCCGTCTGAAGGCGTCTTCACTATTTCAATCTTCTGGAAAAGCCGTACTGCAATATCCCACCAAGTCTTCAAAATCCGTATGATGGAAAATAACAAAATTGGGCTCCAAATGCCGTACGTTAATCTTTTGGGCCTTGTCTTAAAACCGTACAGTGGTCCTAGTGCTAGAAAATGCAATTTTTAAAAATCGTATAGTGCAAGGAAAAGCCGTACCACAGGAAAACCGTACGACAACTTTCAAGATGGAAACCGTACCTTGTCTTAAAACCGTACTACAAATATGGAATCCATACATTCTTTAAAAAATCGTACTACAACATGAAATCCGTACATTCTTAAAAAATCGTACTACAACATGAAATTCGTACGTTCTTAAAAAATCGTACTACAACATGAAATCCGCATTCTTAAAAAATCGTACAACATGAAATCCGTACATTCTTAAAAAAATCGTACTGCAATTTGAATTGTCTGGAAAACCGTATGCCCTCCTTCAGATATGAAAAAAATCGTACTTCCTTTTCCCTTTAGACGAAAACCCCGTACGGTGCTGTCTCCTGCAAATATGGAACTGTAGGGTACTTCCCAGAAACCGTACGGTGCTTTCCAGAAACCGTACGGTGCTTTCCAGAAACCGTACGATGCTTTACTTCACCTTTTTTTTTTTTTAATAATAATTTTTTTGAACAACTATGTACAATATTTACATATGTACAGTACTTACAGTCTTCTTCTCTCAGTTGTTCGTCCATGGAGGTGCGTTACTTCTTTCATGGTAGACATTCAACTTCGACCTATTCACTGTGTCGGCAACTTCCTTTCCGTCTAGCATCCATTGTTTTATTGCTCCATTATCACCCACTTCCCGAATTTGATATGGTCCGACCCACTTAACTCTGAACTTGCCTGGGTTGATCTCATTCCGTCCATCATACCTCAACGCCAACTGTCCTGGTTGAAACTTGCTACGCCTGTTCTGTGTCATCTCCATATCGCCTAGTTTGTTCCTGAAGCTCCGTACCATGGACTCTGTCAGCTGCCCCTCCTGTCCGTCAATAACACTTTCACTCTGTACTGCTACAACTTTTATTGAAACCTTCCTCTTTGTTGCTTGTGCAAATCGTATCGTGTGTCTTCCTTGCCACCGGTACCTTTCTGCTATATCCGTGGTTTGACATAATACTTTCTTCCTGCGCAGTCGTACAGTAGAATCTTTCCTTCTTTTGGGTTCGTACTGTATGTTCTGTCCTTCAGCTTCAGTCATATCAGCGTTTCCTTCTTCGGCTTCTCTGTGTTGCTTCGAACATTCATTTCTTTCTTCGGCTTCTCCGTGTTCCTTCAGACATTCATTTCCTCCATCGGCTTCTCTGTGTTTCTTCGGACATTCATTTCCTCCTTTGGCTTCTCTGTGTTCCTTCGGACATTCATTTCCTCCTTCGGCTTCTCTGTGTTCCTTCGGACATTCATATCCTTCTTCTTTCTTACCTTCGTCGATTCTTAGCATATTACAACTCGGAAAGAGCTCGTAATCCTCTATCTGCCAGTGGTAAAGACCATTTACTGAATCCAAATCGTCATCTCCTTCCAATCGTAGGACTCCCTCTTGATCGGGTTCCATACTCTGCCTCCTCTTATCGTCTTCTCCTTCAGAATTCGACGACAGAGCTTCTTCTCTAACCATCTGAGTGTGTAGATCGATGACATACTTGCGGCCTTTGCTTTCGAGTGATAAAGTATTTTTCTTCCAATCGTGCTTCGCCTTGGCTTGTATTAGCCACCCCCGGCCCAGAATGGCATCATATCCTCTCCGCTTCAGTGGGATCACGATGAAATCCAACAAGAATGGCTATGTTCCAATCATCACTAGTTGTGCTGTCAGGACTCCCAATGGCTTGATTCCATGTTGATCGGCCGTTAGCAGCTGGAATGTAGGCGGCCATAATGTCGGCTGTCCCAACTTTTTCCAAGTGTCTTCAAGCAACACATTGACACCAGACCCTCTGTCCACAATTGTTTCCGTCAATACAGTCCCGAGAATTCCCATTTTGACGACTGCTGGATGGCGTCCGGATGAGAGGGCTAACAACATTGGATCTTCTGCACTTGCGCCACTCTCCTCCTTTTTGTTCGCTGTACTTGCTCCACTTTCTTGCTTCCTTCCATGTTCTCCTGGTAGTTTAGCAGCGGGAACGATGTTTGTGAGTGCTGATCGGAGCTGAGGCATAGTGAGCAACAGATCACTTATCCAGACGGGTATCTCGGCTTGCAAAATTTGCCGTACAATGTTCTGTTCTGCGCAGTTCCATACGGAGGTACTCGGCGTGTCCTTCAGGTGTGCCGTTTCTGCCTGTGTTGCTTTCTGGATCTCTGCCCGTGCTTCCTCCAGTCTCTTCTTTTCTTCCGTTGGGTCGGGGTACACTTTCGCTTGCTGCCGTGTGATGGCTAGAACCTCTTCTTCGTCCGTCTCGACGGTGATCAAGTTTACTCCCGACTTTGGACACCTAGCATCTTCATGATCACCAGGTCCACACCATCTGCATAACAACTTCGATGTGTTCGCTGTTGTACACTCTCGGGCGAAGTGACCCCATAGATTGCATGCGCGGCATTGAACTATCGGCCGGCCATTGGCATCGTATTGGATTCGACTCTTCCCACCATTATTGTTGTTTTGATTGCGCTGATTGTTTCTATATCCTCCCGATGTGGCACCTTCCGTACTGGTATTCCTGTTCCCTCCTGACGGGGATGCCTCCTGCGCCAGGAACACTTGCTGCGGTGTTCTTGCTTTCAGATTGAAAGGGCATTCCTTTACCGAGTGTCCCAGAATCTGGCAAATCTCACAAAATTGATCTTTCGGGCAGGATCCCTTCGTATGGCCTTCTTTCTTGCACTCCGTGCACCATAGGTCATTGCCCTTAGTCTCCTTGTTCATGTTTTTGAATTCCTTCATCATCCGAATCATGTCCTTCTGGAGGGCACAAACCTTCCTGTTGCCTCCCTCGTCATCGCTGCTATCTTCTCCTAAAGATGCATCGTCATCTGAATCAGACGAGCTGTTCTTCTTCTTCTTCTTTGTCTTCTGGTCACTTTCGAGGTTCATTGCCCGATTGTACGCTTCATCGTATGTTGATGGTGGCACGATCTTCATCTTTTTCTGCAGCTTCGGGTGAAGGCCTTCAATGAACCATCTTTTCTGGAGCCCATCTGCCGGCTTATTCTCCATTTTACTGATTAAGTCCTTCAATCTCCTGGCGAAGACCCGTACTGTTTCATTCTTCTTTTGCTTGGTATTGAATATCTCTGCTACAATTTCATTATCATCACGCAAAAGTTGAAATTCTGCAATGAACTCCTTCTTAACGTTATCCCAACTGTTTAATTTTTGTGGATCAACATCAGTAAACCAATCAATCGCAACACCTCGTAGGGTAGCGGGAAATTTTCGGATCCATTCGTTTGTATCTATTATGCCATTTGCCCTCCATATCGTTTCACATGTTTTACAATGTCGAATGGATCAGCTGCTTCATCACCATCAAATTTAGGCAATTTTTCCTTCGGACCTGCCATTATCACTGTATGTTGAGGGTTTTGTTGTGTACCTGCGTTGTTTTGCACTCCCGCACTGTTTTGAGCACTCGCGCTGTTCTGCACACCCGCGCTGTTCTGCACACCCGCGCTGTTTTGCACACCCACGCTGTTTTCTACACCCGCGCTGTTCTGCACACCCGCGCTGTTTTTTACACTCGTGCTGTTTTTTGCTTTCACGCTGTTTTCAACACTTGTGCTGTTTTCTGCTTCCGCACTGTTTTCAACACCCGCACTGTTTGGTGAAGAAGAGGGTTCGTCAACTGAAGCTGTTCGTCTCGGAAGTATATCTCGGACGAAGAGGTCACTCCACGCTTGTGCTCCTTCGGCACTCCGAGCCGTGTGAGTCGATCTCCTTCCGTCAGGATTCTCTTCCCGTGGCGTATGCAGGTTCAGAAACTCCTCTCTCGCTTCTTCCACCAACTCAAGCCGTTGTTGAGTCTCCTTAAACAATCCTTCCGCGCTCTTGTTTCCGTCGGGAATCTTCTGAAATCTCCTTCGACGCTCTATCTGCTGAGCCAAAATTAAATTTTCCTGCACAACGCTTATGTCATCTTTTTCCTTCAGCTTACTCTTATCTTTGTTCAATTGATTCGGCATTTAATTCATAGCTGCTTGCCTGCGTACCAGGTCCATCGGGCAACGGCGCCAAATGTTTACTGCACAGATTAATTAAGAATCGCACACAGACAAAGAATATGAACATGAACAGCAACCAGCAGAACTCTTATTATTATTATTCGCATATGCCCACAGTACATTATACTTCGATGGTATGATATGATGATTACAATGCTTTCCGAAGGGGTTATAAATACTTTCCGAAGAACTTTCACGAAGGAATCTGTTGGCCACATACATTATGTCCGCTACAAACTATTTACTCGTTGGCTACATAACAATTTCCTTTCCGAAGGGACCCGTCGGCTGATACACAATTTCCTTTCCGAAGGGACCCATCGGCTGATACACAATTTCTACCGATGACAGATATATTCTCTGATTATCCAAAGGAATAGTTTCTCTGAAGATATAGTCTTTGATATGTTGTAGATAATATGAGCTTTAAAATCGTCTTGAGCTGATAAGAAAATAGATGGGAACTAAAAGATTACATAAATAATCCTCAAGTCATTCAGGTTATTAAGATGAAGTGTAAAAAAAAAATAGCTAAAATTTGCACATTAATTATATGCAATAGGTGTGAACTTCTTTTGGATTAGACTTTATCCCTCTACTTTTAGACTCAATTTTTAATTATAGACAATATTTAGGAACAGGCCTTTTCAAATTTTCTCTGCTGCTGACGAAATAGGATGACCATGTTTTTTGCTAATTCTTCTTGCAGTATACCAATGGTTTGGGAGGCATGCCCCACTTCAATAGGTTACCACCGTACTTAGGTGTTATGTCCATAATTGTCTGCTTTCTTTCACTGGCAGTTTCTATTGGTGTTGCGGTTATTCTTGTTCCACGACAGGTAAAATGTTAATGTCCTGTGCCTTTTTCATTGGTAAATTTCTGAAAATTTATATAGATGATTACCTGGAATATTTAAATGCCGTGCATGGAACTTAGGTGCATACTAAGCATGCACCCCAACTTGAACTTCTCACAGGTTATGCCATGGACTGGGTTGTTAATTTTGTATGAGTGGTCTTTCTTCATTTTCATGGTTATTTTTGGCAAGTATCTTGACATTGTTAATGCATGGGGAAGAACATCTTCTTCCAGCAGCTTTGGTGGTGGTTCTGATTCTTCGCAGTATGATTCTGGTAAAGGTGTGTATTTCATTGTTTCTACAGCATAAGCATTTGCCATTGTTTTATGTGATGTTTGAAATTCTGAGTTCTGGATAGCTTCATAATAATTAGGAATATCTTAGGGTATCACTGATTGATGTCATGGTCTCATGTAAACGATTTTGTCTGAATTTACTAAATTGTTGATTAGGTCATCAACGGCATACTTCAACTTGTGATGCTGCAACTTTTTATTATGGACTGGGAATGGTGGTGTTAGCTATACTTGCACCAAGCTTGCCATTCTTTTTTGGAGTTACTGCTCTATTTCTTCGGTAAGCTGATATATTCAAATGTATGCTTTTTTTTGTAGGGTAGGGGGATTTACAAAGCTCAAAATTGACTTAATTTCTCCGAACCATTAAAATTATAGGCACGATGTTTATTTACCATGGAAAATGCTGTAATGCCTAAGTTGCCGATTCGGGTTCTGGTTCTGGTACAGAAACGGGGTTCTGATTCGTGGGTACGGCAATTTTTGTCCCCTTGCAGGTTTGGGTTCGGTTCGTATATGTATGTATGTATGTTAAAAATTTGACTTGAAATATATAAAAAGAAGAGTGACACTCATAAATCCATGATGGCCAATAAAATTATAAATAAATTAATTGCATTACTGATATTGTTTCAAATTACATGAATTACAAATTGGCATCAACCTGATAATGATTAACAAACATAGCTATGGCCTGACTTTTACAAATCTATCAACAGTAATGTACTCAAATCTACAAATAAAAAAAATCAGTCTCTGATCTTCAAATAAATTAAAGTAGACTGCTGTTTAACTTCTGTCATAAACTAAGTGCATTACATAGTCCAATTTTGACTTGAATAATATTACCAAGCTGTTTCAAGACACTATCTAATGCTAATACAAAGAGCATGTTGATAAAAAAATCAGAAATACATACATAGACTGACCAGTTGCCCTGGGGTACTTCCTATGTGCCCATGTTCGATGTGTGTCCTTCACAGAAGGACCCACAAAGAACCCATGAAGTACCCTAAAGGAACCAGTACCAAAACTGTACCAGTACCAGGACCCGGGCCTAAATAGCAGAATCTGGTAACTGAGTGTAATGCATTTAAATGCTGATACAAAGAAACTTTAAAGGTCAATATTGGCATTTTTAAACTTGAAGCTAGAAACAGACATTTCATCATCTATTGAAGAAAGAAGCATATATTATTAATGTCAAACATATGCCAAGTGGAAAGGGGAACACTACAAACCGAAATTGTAACTAAACTTCAGGAGTTTCTTGAAACTGAGGAAATAACTAAATCAAGATAGAAGTTTGTAAGATAGATTTGAGAAGCAGTTTCTTTTATTGTTGCAAGAGGGTGTATAGAGTGTTCTGGGGAAGATATATGCAACTAAAAGGAACTGTTTTGGATAGTTTTGCCGTCCTTGGAGATTATGTTTTCACAAATGTTTTTTTATTGTTTGATTGTTATTTTAACTATAAAGTGATGTGTACCTTTGGGGTAATTTACAACTGATGAATTTAGAACAGCATTTGCAGTTTGTAACCGACTTCTAGATTTGTTATATGCCATCTCATTCTGTGGGTTACAGAATCTTACAATTTTTTTGTTGGATACATTTTCCATTTGCTCTATGCATGTCTGGTTAAAAGCAATACAGAATTCTTGTAACAAACATATTATTTCCTGCTTTCTCAACACGTTTGGGTTAGCTTTTGGTGACCTATCAAACCAAAGTGACACCACTGGTTGAATTCTGAGATAGAAATAGTGCATAGGTTGGCCATTGATGGTGAAATTGGTAACCATGGGTTAGTTTCATTATTATGGTAATCTAACCTTGGCAATGTTCTTCAAACAGTAATGTGAAAATTGGGAATGCATATGAAAATGAAACTAATTGAATGCGGTGGAAACAATAAACAATCATCTGGATAAGAGAAATAGGGGTGAGCATATCCTAGCTAGAAAAGGAGGATTGAAGTAACTTCCTATCTGTATGTGAAAGGGGATGCAATCTCACTGATATATTTATATCATATCACCATCCATTACATCAAAATAACATAATAATCTCAAGATAGGCAACCCTAAACAATGGTTTATAAGGAATGACACTATATATCCCTGCTGTGAATGTCCAGACTCTAAACCAAGCACAATAACTTTCCATGATTGTTCACGATGATAGAAGTCTTTATGTACACTATACAGTGCTAGCATCTATTAACCTAGGATTAAGTTTAGTCAACCCACACAAAACTGTTATGGTTAATTGATGTTGTTGTACTTGTATTAAACAAAGGAGGTGAAAGCTCCTTATATAGATTTACAAAGATGATGTTTCTAAACGAAACAATCATTAACTAAAGACGGAAATAGAAACTACCGAATAAACTAAAGACTAACTAAGATGACCATTAAAGAAACATTATAATAGTGTTATACCCTCCCTTAATCGTCAATGTCTAACTGCTGTCTTTTGGTCACAAATTCTGCAAAATATTCAACTGCTAAGACCCTCCTTGGATCTGCAAAATGTTAATGAACAAGAAGCCAAAATCTATCTACAAAAGAACAGAGAGAGGTGCCCTCTTAAGAAAGTTTTTCAAAAGAAGACAAGAGCTTGTCATTAACTCTGCTACTGAAATGAGTCTACCACTAACCCTCCCAAAATCAGCAAAACATCTGATAAAAAATCATCACAAAACATCCAACCTCATGTTGGATATCAAAGCTGCTCTTCCTTGGAGACAGAGACCAACATGGAGAACAACTAGCTCAATGTTGAGGAAAAATCTGCAAACCCTCCAAACTTTGCAGATGAGCATGATGCCTTAAAACAATCTGCAAAAAGTCACAATTTTTTAAGGAAAAAAACTAGGAAAACCAACATGATTTTGAGGTGAAAAATTGATTAAGGTTTGAGACACAAATCGACATAAAACATCATTTTCCTTGTTTTTGAAGGAAAAATGATAAAACCCAACAGGTAATTTTTTGGGGAAAAAATATAAACCTAGCAACGAATCCCACACAACTTTGTGAATTATGGAATTAGATATTTATTGAGGGAAAAATTTATGAAAACCTATCATAAATTTTTGAAGGAAAAAAATAATGAAAATCCATCAAGAATTATTTCAAGGGAAAAAATTATGAAAACCCATCAGAAATGTTTTAAAAGAAAAAATTATGAAAACCCATCAGAAATTTTTTAAAAGAAAAAATTATGAAAACACGTCAAAAAAATCTGTGGGAAAACACTACATTTCACATGGTAGAACAACACATGCAAGTAACAAAATGCACATGCAAGAACATGTAACTCACTTGTAAATACATGCAACTCTCAAATATCAGACTTTTGCTCAAACCAAAAAAATTGCACAATCAAAACCTCCAACTAGAGTTGCGATTTTCAACAAAAATCTGCGAAGACAAACCAATTTTTTTAATAAAATATCTTTTATGATTTTTATTTTAAAAATTGTAAAACAAAATTCTGGAAAAAAATTCCAGATTATAAGAGGCCCAATTTTTGGTCAAATTTTATGAAATCCCATTGACCTACTTTGGTACTATGTTATGTATGGTAAATTGATGTTGTTGTAGCTGTATTAAACAAAGGAGATGAAAGCTCTTTTTATAGATTGACAAAGATGATATTTCTAAAAGAAACAGTCTTGAACTAAAGATGAAAATATAAACTACCGAATAAACTAAAGACTAGCTACGATGACCATTAAAGAAACATTATAATATTCTAATTGTAATGTCCCCTTCTAGTTGACAATGACATATCAGCAAGATTAACCTATTAATGGCTCTCGTAGGCCAATGAGGCATGGTGAGAGAGTCATCTGGTAGTCATTCGATGATTACTTGGCTCTGTTTTTGGTTGGACTAAGGTTTTCCATCATATATCATTATTGTTTCTACTTATGGAAACCTTATTTTATAATTTGATGTTGAGATGCACTTTATTAATAATATAATATTTTAATATTTTATAAAGTGCAAAATTAAAAAAATATTGGAATCTTCTAGAAGTCAAAAAAGAAGAAGTTAATATTATTTTATTGAGGCCGACCTCTAGAGGCAAAAAAGAATAAATAGACCTTGAGGTCTCACTATTGAGGCAGGCAGATTTGATATTGATGATTGATGATTTCTTCTTGAGTATTTGTGGAGCCAAGTGGTTTGTAGATAATCAATTTGTCTTTGGGAATGAAAACTCCCAATGATAGCAATTTTGAGGGTGTGAAATATCACTTGAATTATTGCAGATTGGAGGTGATATTTCAGTCACTTCATTATGCCGAATTTGTGGCTAGGGCTAGATTTGTGGAGAAAGAATAAGTTGGGTGTTGCTACAAGAATGCTGCTACAATGACGCGGCTACAGTAAATTGCTACAAGAATGCTACAATAGTAAATTGCTACAGGAACACTGCTACAGTACTGCGGCTACAGTAAATTGCTACAAGAACTTTGTTACAGTAATTTGCTGCAGTGTTCTTGTTGCTACAGGAACTTGCGGCAAGAAAAAATCCAGATTGCCTTGAGCAGTTCTCCAGGGGAACATCATTTTGGAGCTGTTTGGCAACCTCATTTTGAAGAATTGAATATTTTAAGGAGGCTGCAACATAACCTGTTATTCCTGCTACAGGAACTAGTTGCAGGAAAAATTTGGATTCCCTTGAGCAGTTTTCCAGACAGGGGTGATTTCATGTTTTGGAAGCATCAAAAATCAGATAAGAAATTCATTGAGTTCGTGGTCCTTCTAGTAGCTTGGATGCATCATTTTAGAGCTATTTGGCAACCTTATTTCGAAGAATCAAATATTTTAAGGAGGTTGCAACATAACCAAGTTTCCTTTGTTTATTCATGCATATTATATGTTATTTACATGCTACTGCTGTAGGTGGCAGTCTATATCAGACTTAAGCATTCATTCATATGTATGATGCTAGAGTCTTGGCTTTTGATATTAGCATTGTATTGGATGAGGAAAAATTAGAAGTTGTTACAAATAATAGTTTTGTATTTAGATCTTGAGTTTGTAAGCTTAGTGTTTGTAGAGATGTCTTGGCTGTAGATGCATCATATTCTCTTAGTATTTTATCTAAATGCATTAAAAGGTGAAAAAAGCATACTATTTCATTGAGGAGCTTGCATAGTAATTGTAGAAGTGTTTGAAACAATCTTAGCAACCATTTCTATCAAGCAACTTCAAACGGGAACGCTATATCAGCAAGTCACAAGGTTGCACATGAACTGTTTGACAATATTACAAGTAGCGAATAAGGGCAATTTGTGATCAGTTTTGAGCAAGGCTCATTACACTAATAAAAACGAGTTACTCATATAACCCAATACAACTTATTCCATAAGTTAGCTTATTAATTCAATAAAACCTCAGCACCCCCTACTTCAATTAAATTATCATAATATTGTCTGCCCAAATGGTCGATTTCTTTTTAGTCTTTTGAATATTAGGCTAGGTTGCTCTTCTCCTTGAGGAGGGTGCAGAGATCAACAGCTTTTTTTTCCCAATCCTTAGATGGGTAAAGGTCTTCTACTTACCATGATATTGTTTTCTTATATTCAGAGTGATTATTATTTTTCAAATGAGGCACTTTCTTCTATTTTATATGCTTTCTGCTTTAGTTTGTTGAGGACAAAGCTTCTTGTTTTAAACTTGACACTCCACTGAGATGGATGTTTGTAAAGTTATGAAGCATCTCTCATTTTTATAAAACTTAAAGAGACCCAAGGTGCATAGTTGAGATAAAAGCTGAGGAGTTACTGAATCTTATGTAATTCATTTCAGTTTAATAGAAGATAAATTGAGTGTGTTCGTATTTCAGTAGTTTGTGTTTACAGGTTACTGTTCTCAGTCTTGACTGAAGTTCTGGTTATACCATCATGACTAACTTTCTGAATGCTGAATATGTTTACTGTGCTCTGAAAATTTACAACGTATTAGTGCACATTGATTTGAATCTTCTAGGTCCATGGACTTTGGAGTTTACTGTGCTTGTGAGTGGGAATTAGACAGATTTTTGATGCTCTTGCTTCAGTGGTCGAAGTGAGTTGGAGCTGTTAGATGCCTGAAGTGCTCCAGTGAAAGGAGTGTTGATCCACAACTATCATAGGTTTCTGATATGAATTATTTCTGGCTGAGTTATCTAGTATAATTTTGCTTCCAAAGTTGTAGTCATGACTACTCTTAGTCTCAAAGAGTGTTAGGCTTTGCAAGTATGATGCCTCAAACACTAAGTATTTGAAGCATTTCCTGCAAGATGATGCTAAAGAACAAACTCATTGCCTTATCTGATTTTTATTTTTTTGGTATTTTACAATCAAATGGTTGTTTTCAATCTAATATAGCCGAGGAGTCCAATTCAAGAAGACAGTGTGTCTGCAAGCTGCTGCACGAAGGATGTTTTCTTAGCACTTTCCAGCCTACAAAGCTGGCACAGACAGTGTTAAACTCTCCTACAGTGGTGTAAAACCATGATTCATCATTCAGCTGCCAAAGGCAACAAAACTTCATGAAATGTGGTGATTGTTATGGTAAATCAATGTTGTTGTAGTTGTATTAAACAAAGGAGATGAAAACTCCTTATATAGATTTACAAAAACGATGTTTTTAAAAGAAAAATCATGAACTAAAGACATAAATAGAAACTATTTAATAAACTAATGACTAACTAAGATAACCATTAAAGAAACATTATAATATTCTAATACCCTCCCTTGATGGTCATTGTCTAATTGCTGTCTTTTGGTCCCAAATTCTTTAAAACATCTTGCTACTTCTAAGACCCTCCTTGGATTTGCAAATGCTAATGGCCAAGAAGCCAAAATTTGTCGAGAAAAGAATAGGGAAGGATGCCCCCTTCTTCAGAAAGCTTTGCAAGACGAGCCTGCCACTGAGATGAGTTTGACACTGACCCTCTTGGAATCACTAAAACATCTGACCATAAATCATCACAAAATATCCAACCTGATGTTCGATAATGAAGCTGCTCTTCCTTGGAGATAAGGACAAACACTGAGAACAACTAGCACGATTTTGAGGAAAAATTGGGAAACCCTCCAAACTTCATAGATGAGCACAAGGCTTCAAAATAGACTTGCAAAAAACTACTAATTTTTTGGATAAAATTGGAAAATTAGACGCAATTTTTAAGTGAAAAATCGATCAAAACCAGACAACAAAATCCAACATACGGATCAAAAAATACAAAGTTTAATTTTTGAGGAAAAACGGTAAAACCCAATAGATAAGTTTTCAGGAAAAAATTATACACCCACTTGATAATGTTTGAGGAAAAATTATAAACCCATGTAATGTCCCCATTTTAGCAGTTGACCAAGTGTGTGCGCGTTAGCCTTGTTCTACATGGTCCCGAGGGCTAACGAAGGGTTTAATGGGATCTTGGAGTGTTTTGGCCTAGTCATTTCCAGTTTGGGCCAAAACGAAGTTGGTTTACTTAGTTTCAGGCATACTTACTATTTTTAGTAAGTCGGCAGGACACAGTGCAGGTCAATTTTGGTGATTGGACTCGATACTCCTCGGTGAGCTTTCCGATGAGCTATCACTCGCATTATTCGGAGTCCGATTGCTAATACATTTTAATGCCTGAAGTTTTATTAAAGTAACGTCTAATTTAATTGTAAAATATTAAAGTGTTACTTTAATATATATTTTATGGTGATGTGTGCCCAAGGGAGACATAAGGGGTATTTTAATATATGTTTTATATTACACATCTTTTATCCCACATTGCCCATATGAGTTGAGGGGACCCGTGGGAATAGAATAAAAGGAAGCATTTGTGGCTTCATTAGACAGGTTGAATATGAGAAATTGGTGTGTGAGTTGCAGCTTTGTTTTCGGCATTTGAGGACGTCTATCCTCTCTTGTAACATTCTAGACGTCATTCCCTTGGGGTTTGGCCTTTGGAATTCTTTCTTATTGGCTTCATTATCAGGCAGTTTAGTTGCATTTCCGGCTACAGGCAGATTTGATATTTTGCTCATATCTTCTTCACTACTTGTCCGACGCTTATGCCGCTTGGAGGGAATGGTATTATGAAAGTAGTGGACTGATTGGAGGACAAAGTATTGTAGCAGCAAGTTCGTAAGCATGGGCTGGAGTATTATGACAATATTGCTGAAGTAATTAGTGAGTTGATAAATCTGCTATGTATTTGATTTTATGAATTCTGAAAATAACATTTTATTAGCAGCAGTTCATTTCCACTTTGCATATCATTGTAGTTGCTTTCTTGTTTATGTTGTATGATACCAATTCCATGCACGAAACACAACAAACAATAAATGTTTGATTTCCGGAATTATAAGGGGTTTAAAACATTAAACGGAGAAATAAGAAGTTGAATGCAAACTGTTTGACATAATGCCTTTCAGCAATTTGGTTTAGTTTTTTGGGACATCCAGGGGTGCCCATTACAGTGGTATCAGAGCTATAAGTCCTGCCATCCTGTGGAGGTCTTATAGGGAATTTGGAACAGCCGGATAGAGGGAAAAAGTAAGTAAAAAAAACACAGGCTAAGCATTTATGTTTGAGCATGCGACAGGTCTTATAATTTCCGCGATACCAGAGCAAGACAAAATAGGATTTCAGACTTGCAAAGCAAACAGTCTAGTACATCCGTGCAGGGGGACATTGAATTCAACCATACAGACACAGAGGAGATATTCTGTGATCAGGACAATAATATGGGTGATCGAGATGACAAGAATACAGGATTAGGCGGAGGCAGAAATGCTGGTCCAGATCAAGGGGAGGTACTGTTCCGACAGTTACTGGATACATTAGAGCAGGGGCAGCGTATGCAGCAGGAGCAGAATAGGCGAATGGACATGATGTTGCAGCTCATGGCTAGACAGATGGGTGTCAATATTAATCCAGGTGATGCCAACAACAGAAACAATAACAACGAGGGAAACAATAACAACGGGGGAAACAATAACCATGAAGGCCAAGGCAACAACAATGGTCCTGAGAATAACATTAATAGTAATAATGGACACGGCAACAATGGGAATGAGGCTGATAACTTTAGACACGTTGCACGCCTAGCACGGACTGTGAGCTCGAGACCTCTTCTACCCACTTTTCCACCCAGAGATCCGGTTCATCCAGTAAACGAACTGCAGATTACCGAGTTACAGGATCAGTTCAGGAGGGACTGGGAGGCTAGTGGACCAGAGTTTCAGGCGGATATTTCTCTTAGAGATTATATGGACTTGAGGATGAGACACATGCCTAAAGCAGGAGGGAGGAATCAAAACTTTGAGCTGAGGAAGAAAGTTGGAAAACTTTCTTTACCTTATTATGATGCTTCAGGGAAGATGACTGCACGAGCTTGGGTGCAGAAGGTAGATACATACTTGCAGCTTAATCCTATGCCTGAGGAGGAGGCTATCAAGTATGCGGCTATGCACTTGGATGGCGTTGCACATGAATGGTGGCATCATGGCATGGTGACTTTGGGGCATAATCAGATTACATCTTATGAGGAATTCACCGAAACATTGATTGGGAGATTTGACACTAAGGATCCCGAGTTACATTTCAAGGAGCTAGCACAATTAAAACAGTCAGGTTCTGTGGATGCTTACATTGCCGAGTTTCAGCGCTTGTCTGTACTTGTTACTGATATCTCTCCTAGGAGATTGGTGGTGTTATTTTGTGATGGTCTTGCTGATCCATTACGAGGTTGGGTGAAGGGACATGATCCACTCACGTTAGCTGAAGCAACTAAAAAGGCACGAGATTTAGCCCCTTCGGTATACAAAGGAAAAAACCATTCAACAGATTCTTCCTACCGCAAGGACAAAGACAAAAAATCATTTCAGAAAGAGTATAGCAAACCCAAAGAAGGATCAAAAGGACTAGACAATGAAACCTTGAATGAACTTCGAAAGAAGAAGCTGTGCTTCCATTGTAGAGAGCCTTGGGACTTATCTCATAAATGTTCTCTCAAGGCTAAGGCAAATCAAATGGAGTATTTTTCAGCAGAAGAGTCAGAGTCAGAAGGGGAGGATCAGCACTCCGATTCAGATGAGGGTAACACTATAGAGGAGAGCAACATTCCTAAGGATGATAGATCGTTGGCACGCTTGACAGGGGCCCAAAAGGCAATCACATTTAAGGTCAGGGGTACTATCCAGGGGCAGAAAGTGATATCTCTTATTGACACTGGGGCTACACATAACTTCATAGATGCACAGTTGGTAGCCAGGAGAGGGTTACAGACAGAGGAGCATGATGGGTTTAGAGTCATGGTGGCTAATGGTGATAAGTTATTATGCACTCGGAAGATATCTAATCTTCGCATCAGGTTTGGAGATGGCTACGAGTTGGAAGATGAGTTCTATGTTGTGGACATGGGAGATTATGATGTCATCCTCGGCATGACATGGATGGCTTCACTAGTTGAGTTCACACTCAATCTAGCGAAATTGGAGATGAGATTCCAGCATGAGGGGAGAACTGTGGTACTTAGAGGGCTTTCAGATGGAGGTTGCAGAATAGTGTCCTTGAGGAGAATGCAGAGACTTTTTCGTCATGATGACATAGAGTGGGCGGCAGAGTGCCACATTATGCCAACTTCACCAGAGCCACAAGAAAAGAGTCATCCACTAGATGTCCAGAAGATACTTGATAGACACGCTAAAGTATTTAGCGATATTCCTCATGGGGTTCCTCCTGACAGAGGGATGAAACATGTTATTGAGCTCGAGGAGGGAGCCAAACCAGTTATGATTACTCCCTATCGTCATCCTAAGAAACACAAGGATGAGATAGAGAAGGCGATTAAGGATTTGTGGGAGATGGGGCATATCAGGCCCAGTAAGAGCCCTTTTGCTTCAGCAGTAGTATTGGTAAAGAAGAAGGATGGGACAATGCGCATGTGCATCGATTACAGGGCACTGAATAAGAAAACAATTAAAAACAGGTATCCCATTCCTAGGATTGATGAGCTGATTGATGAGTTGCATGGGGCATGCTTCTTCACCAAAATTGATTTGCGATCCGGATACCATCAGATCAGGATGAGAGCAAAGGACATTGAGAAAACAGCGTTCCGATGTCACTATGGCCACTTTGAGTTCATGGTTATGCCATTTGGTCTAACCAATGCACCTGCTACATTTGAAAGTTGTATGAACCAGGTATTCAGGAAGCAGCTGAGGAGATTTGTCTTGATCTTTTTTGATGACATCTTGGTCTTCAGTAAGACCTGGGAGGAGCACTTACATCATCTGGAGGAGGTGTTATCTATTCTGGAGAGAGAGTCATTGTATGCCAAGGAATCTAAATGTGAGTTTGGCATGACTGAGCTCCTTTACCTGGGGCATATCATTAGTGCAGATGGCGTTCGGGTTGATCCCGAAAAGATTAGAGCTATTGTAGAGTGGCCTACTCCCACAAACCTTACACAGCTTAAGGGATTCTTTGGTTTATGTGGTTTTTATAGAAGGTTTGTTAAGGGATTCTCACAGATTGCTACACCCTTGACAGATCTTACCAGGAAAGGAGCCTTCGTGTGGACAGGGGCAGCACAGAGGTGTTTTGAGCATTTCAAGCAGGTAATGTCTTCATGTCCAGTTCTAGCTCTACCGGATTTCACAAAGCCTTTTGAGCTTCATTGTGATGCATCAGGTGATGGGATTGGAGCAGTATTGATGCAGGAGAAGCATCCCATTGCATTCGAGAGTAGGAAGCTCCGAGGAGTTGAGAAAAGTTATTCTGTCTATGACCGGGAGATGTTGGCCATAATGCATGCATTGGCCAAATTTCGATCATATTTGGTAGGTGGACGTTTTGTGATCAAGACTGATCACAACAGTATTAAATACTTCATGAGCCAGCGTGATCTTAATGACCGGCAACAAAAATGGGTGACTAAATTGCAGGCTTATGACTTTGACATAGAGTTTGTCAAAGGTAAGAAAAATGTGGTGGCTGATGCCTTATCTCGGAGACCTCACTTATGTGCTCTGGCAGAGATTTCAGGAGATTGGAGAGATCGGATTATAGCAGAGTATGTCGGAGATGCTTGGGCTTCTAGATTGATTTCAGGTACCATACAGGATGATCGCTATGAGGTGATAGATGGATTGATCAGAGTTCAGGACAGGGTTTATTTGATTCCGTCATCACATTTGAGAGAGGCGATATTGAAGGCATTTCATGATGCACCCACAGCAGGACATCCGGGGGTCTTCAAGACCTACAGGCAGATCCGAGAGCGGTTTTCATGGAAAGGGCTCAAGGATGATGTTCAGAGGTATGTCAGGGAGTGTATGGTTTGTCAACAGAATAAGGGAGAACACACATTTCCTGCAGGTTTATTACAGCCCTTGCCCATTCCTGATAGGAAATGGGAAAGTATTTCGATGGACTTCATCACTGGTTTACCACGAGTGCAGGGAAGGGATTGCATCTATGTGGTGGTGGACCGCTTGACGAAGTTTGCTCACTTCTTTGCTATTCCGTCCACTTACACAGCAACACAGGTGGCAGATCTTTTCTTTAAAGAGATATTCAGGTTACATGGGCTGCCCAGATTCATTGTCAGCGACCGGGATAGTAAGTTTATGAGTGTTTTTTGGCAAGAGTTGTTTAGGTTGTGTGGTACAGATCTTACACCTAGCACTAGCTATCATCCGCAAACAGATGGACAAACAGAGATTGTGAATAAATGGGCGGAAGGATATTTGAGGAACTATGTAACTACACAACAAAAGGCTTGGATCAGATGGTTGCATATGGGAGAGTATTGTTATAACACCACTTATCATATGTCCATCAAGATGACTCCTTTCATGGCACTCTATGGTTATGAAGCACCTAGCTTCATGGATTTAGTTTTGGGGGACAGTAGAGTGCCCAAAGCCAAAAACTTATTGCAGGATAGTCAGAACATCCTGAAAGTGCTCAAAGAGAATATACAATAGGCCCAGAATCAACAGAAATTGTATGCTGATCAGCACCGAATAGAGCGTAGCTTCGAGGTAGGGGATATGGTTTACTTGAGGCTACAACCATATAGACAGTCATCGCTCAAGAAGAGCGGAGCTGAAAAGTTGAAACCTAGATTTTATGGTCCCTACAGGGTGATTCGCAAAGTGGGCAAAGTCGCCTATGAGCTTGAGCTTCCAGAGGGCAATCGAGTGCACAATGTGTTTCATGTGTCTAGGCTTAAGAAAGCCATTGGTCAGAGTGTAGTGCCTTTTGCAGATTTACCCCCTTTGGATGAGGAGGGGAAGCTTGTGTTAGTACCTGAGGCTATTGTGGATACCAGAGAGAGGAAGCTTAGAAACAGGATAGTGAAGGAGTATTTGGTCAAATGGAAAGACCTGCCGGAGGAAGATTCTACATGGGAGAGTGAGCAGGTTATTCAGCAGGCTGGACTGAGGTTGCTTGAGGACAAGCAATTTCAAGGGGGGCGGACTGTAATGTCCCCATTTTAGCAGTTGACCAAGTGTGTGCGCGTTAGCCTTGTTCTACATGGTCCCGAGGGCTAACGAAGGGTTTAATGGGATCTTGGAGTGTTTTGGCCTAGTCATTTCCAGTTTGGGCCAAAACGAAGTTGATTTACTTAGTTTCAGGCATACTTACTATTTTTAGTAAGTCGGCAGGACACAGTGCAGGTCAATTTTGGTGATTGGACTCGATACTCCTCGGTGAGAGCTTTCCGATGAGCTATCACTCGCATTATTCGGAGTCCGATTGCTAATACATTTTAATGCCTGAAGTTTTATTAAAGTAACGTCTAATTTAATTGTAAAATATTAAAGTGTTACTTTAATATATATTTTATGGTGATGTGTACCCAAGGGAGACATAAGGGGTATTTTAATATATGTTTTATATTACACATCTTTTATCCCACATTGCCCATATGAGTTGAGGGGACCCGTGGGAATAGAATGAAAGGAAGCATTTGTGGCTTCATTAGACAGGTTGAATATGAGAAATTGGTGTGTGAGTTGCAGCTTTGTTTTCGGCATTTGAGGACGTCTATCCTCTCTTGTAACATTCTAGATGTCATTCCCTTGGGGTTTGGCCTTTGGAATTCTTTCTTATTGGCTTCATTATCAGGCAGTTTAGTTGCATTTCCGGCTACAGGCAGATTTGATATTTTGCTCATATCTTCTTCACTACTTGTCCGACGCTTATGCCGCTTGGAGGGAATGGTATTATGAAGGTAGTGGACTGATTGGAGGACAAAGTATTGTAGCAGCAAGTTCGTAAGTATGGGCTGGAGTATTATGACAATATTGCTGAAGTAATTAGTGAGTTGATAAATCTGCTATGTATTTGATTTTATGAATTCTGAAAATAACATTTTATTAGCAGCAGTTCATTTCCACTTTGCATATCATTGTAGTTGCTTTCTTGTTTATGTTGTATGATACCAATTCCATGCACGAAACACAACAAACAATAAATGTTTGATTTCCGGAATTATAAGGGGTTTAAAACATTAAACGGAGAAATAAGAAGTTGAATGCAAACTGTTTGACATAATTCCTTTCAGCAATTTGGTTTAGTTTTTTGGGACATCCAGGGGTGCCCATTACAACCCACAAAGGAATCCCATGCAACTTTGCAAATTACAGAATCAATTTTTTTTTGAGGGAAAAAGTTTAAAATTATGAAAACCCATCCGATAATTTTTGAGGAAAAAATTATAAATGCACCAAACAATCTTTAAGGAAAAAGTTATAAACCCAACAATGAAACCTTCATGTGGCAAAACATGAGACTTCGTATGGTAAAACAACATGCAAGAACATGCAACTCACAAAAAGCACATTGCAAGCAATATGCACATGCAACCCTAAAAAATCAGACTTTTGCCCAAACCAAGATATTGTACAATGAAACCTCTCAACTAGTCTTGCGATTTGCAGCAAAAATCTTCAAAGACAAACTACCAAAATTTCATAAAATACCTCTTAACAATTTCTATTTCAAAAAATAAAAAAACCAAATTTTGGAAAAGTTTCCAGATCAGAAGAGACTCAAAGTCTTCCTAATTTGATAGGCAGGAGATATTTTCCACAACAATTCAAATTATGGAATTGATATCAGGATTTAATTGTGTAGTTTTGAGTCAAACTCATTGACCCATGTTTCATGAGTAGTGATTTACACAAATCCATCTCTAATGAGAATAAATGATACACTTAAACACTCGTTGGATTTAGGTGATGCTCATAGCGGTGAAGCATCGAGACTTCCTGGGAGGTCACCCATCCTAGTAGTACTCCTGCTTGAGCACGCTTAACATGGAGTTTCCTTCATGGTTACACCCACTTTGCTTGCATCCCCATTTGCAAAACCTTCACCCAGTGTTGTGCCTTATGAACCATTCATTAGAAAGCCCCTTAAGCTCATCAATTGATAAGTAGGAGATTTTCCATAGCAAGTCAAATTATGCTATTGCTGTCAGAATTTAACTGTGTAGTTTTTGAGTCAAACTCATTGACCCATGTTTTATTAGTAGTGATTCACATGAATCCATCTCTCATGAGAATAAATGGAACACTTAGCACTCATTGAATCTAGGTGATGCTCACAAAGGTGAAGCATCGAGGCTTCTAGGAAGGTCACCCATCCCAGTACTACTCCAGCTTGAACACGCTTAATTATGGAGTTTCCTCCATGGTTACACCCACTTTGCTTGCAACCCCATTTGCAAAACCTTCACCAAGTGTTGTGCCTTATGAACCATTCATTAGAAAACCTCTTAAGCTCATCAGTTGATAAGTAGGAGATATTTTCCATACCAAGTCAAGTTATGATATTGCTCTCAGGGTTTAACTTTGTAGTTTTTGAGTCAAACTCATTGACCCATGTTTCACGAGTAGTGATTCACATGGATCCATCTCTCATGAGAATAATGGAACACATAGCACTCATTATATCTAGGTGATGCTCACAGAGGTGAAGCAACGGGACTTCTTCGGAGGTCACCCATCCCAGTACTACTCCAGCTTGAGCAGACTTAACTATGGAGTTTCCTCCATGGCCACTCTACTTGCAACCTCATTTGCAAAACCTTCACCAAGTGCTATGCCTTACGAACCATTCATTAGAAAGCCCGCTAAGCTCATCAATTGATAAGTAGGAGATATTTTCCACAGCAAGTCAAATCATGATATTGCTAACAGGATTCAACTGTGTAGTTTTTGAGTCAAACTCATTGACCCATGTTTTATGAGTAGTGATTCACACAAATCCACCTCTCACGAGAATAAATGAAATTCTTGATAGCAATATCATAATTCTTCTTAGTTTTTTTCCGAAATTTATGAAATTCCATCGTCTTGCTCTGAGACTGTTGGAAATCAATTAAACAAATGATATTTCTAAAAGAAACAATCGTGAACTAAAGATGGCAATAGAAACTATCTAATATATCTCTAAAAGAAACAATCGTGAACTAAAGATGGAAATAGAAACTATCTAATAAACTAATGACTAACTAAGATAACCATTAAAGAAACATTATAATATTCTAATACCCTCCCTTGATGGTCATTGTCTAACTGCTGTCATTTGGTCCCAAATTCTTTAAAACATTCTGCTATTGTTGAGACCCTCCTTGGATTTGCAAAATCTTAATGACCAAGAAGTTAAAATATGTCCAAAAAAAATAGAGAAGGATGCCCCTTTCTTTGGAAAGCTTCGCAAAATGAGACGAGCCTACCACAGAGATGATTTTGCACAAAGAAAACTGGAAAAATTAGACACCCACAAACTGCAAAAAGCTACTTTTTTTAGGAGAAAATTGGAAAAATTAGTCTTCAAGTGGAAAATCGATCAAAACCAGACAATAGAATCCATGATACGGATCAAAATACAAAGCTTAGTTTTTCTAGAAAAATGGTAAAACCCAACAGACAATTTTTTAGGAAAAAAGCTATACACCCACTTGATAATTTTTGAGGAAAAATTATAAACCTGCAAAAGAATCCCATTCAACTTTGTGAATTACATAATCAAAATTTTTTTGAGGGAAAATTGTTTTTTTTTTGAAAACCCATCCGATAATTTTAGAGGAAAAAATTATAAATGCACCAAATAATTTTTAAGGAAAAAGTTATAAACCCAACAAAGAAACCTTCATGCGGCAAAACATGCAAGTTCATATGGTAAATCAACACATTTAAGAACCCACAACTCACAAAAAGCACATTGCAAGCAATATGCAAGTGCATGCAACCCTCTAAAATTGGAGGCTTTTGCCCAAACCAAGATATCACACAATCAAAACCCTTAACTAGTCTTGTGATTTTCAGCAAAAATCTTCAAAGGCAAACCATAGAAATTTCATAAAATACACAAATTTTATTTCAAAAAATAGAAAAACAAATTTCTGGAAAAAAATCTAGATCAAAAGAGTCTCGAATTCTTCTTAATATTTTTTTCCAAATTTTATGAAATCCCATCGACCTACTTTAACACCATCTTATGGTAAATCAATGTTGTTGTAGTTGTATTAAACAAAGGAGATGAAAACTCGTTCGATAGATTTACAAACATGATATTTCTAAAAGAAACAGTTGTGAAGTAAAGTCGGAAATAGAAACTATGCAATAAACTAATGACTAAGATGACTATTGAAGAAACATTATAATATTTTAATCGTGATAGCCTAGCCTGCTTCACAATATCTCTTATTTGATGTATGCATCCACAGCAAGAGAGCTTGCACATTGTGTATTTTTGTCCTCAAAACATTGCATCTCCCAGTCAATGTAGCGAGTTAGAGGTAAGATAAGCAGATAAGGTGTATGTTGATTGTCATAGGTATTAGCTTCAAGTTTTGAGAAGAAAACTCTACCTTTGACACTTGTTAGTGTTTATCCTTTCGGAGAAGGAAATATCAGATGATTCCTCAAGTATCATTCTTTGTATGTTATATGGACAATCTCTTGTGTTTCCATGGTGGGTTTGACCAAGTTTTGTACGTAGGGTTTGTTCACACCCACATTCGAAGGATTCAGTTACCATTTTTAATATCAACAAAACCTTAGGACAATGGTTTCCCAGATGGGGATTTGGATAAATTATGGTTAAGCTTTCCATATTTGTTGAAAGATTTTTCTCTTTCAGAGCAGAGTTACATGAGAATCCCAAGTTGTTCACCTGTCAATTTGTTATTCCTAGCAATTACTATTCTGGTGGTTCTATTTCTGGATTTTGGATCTCTGTACTTGTCATTTTATTATTTGTTGAGGATTATTTTTGCTTTAAAGAATCTTTCATCCCTGCTTTTTTCAGGAGCTTTTAGGTGTTCTACTTTAAATTGATTTATGGGATAAACTATGATAGTGCAAGGCCCAAAAGTTGAGCATTTAAGTGCATTGAGTGTAAGAAATTCTTAATGATGATTGATGCTATATTTATCCTTCTGAAATTGTTATTCAAGATGGCCAATTGTGTGTGTGATTTTATTTGGAGTGGAACTAAATTGTAAGCACCAAGCTTCATAAAGATATTTGTTTATCCAAGCAGTAGCTTTGTAGACAACTGATCTGTCTGGTATATGGAATCATGTGTCATCTTGTGTTAAGTGGCTATTCCATTTAAATCTTATTTGTATTGGATTGCTGGTCATTGCTCTAAATACTAGAAAGATTTTCTTTGTGCTTGAAGTTGGTTGCTTTTGTTCCTGATATATTTTAAAAATCTTGCTTGTGATACAAGAGATGTTACTGCTCTTGTGCTCTCTTACTTGAGGCAAAATGACAGGTGATTAGCTAGTTCTTTCATTTGTGCAAACCAATCAAAAGAATCTTGTATTGTGTTTATAGCTTTATACTTTGTATATTTGTCCATATCTTAGTGTCTGTGGTACCTTTACATCTCAGATAGCTTCCTTTTACAATTTGAAGAGAGGTTTCACTTCACATACTATTCCAGTTTGAATTTTATCAAAAGAGACATTTAGCTGCTAACAGTCTCATAAGAAGTAATCATTACACCGTTGAAGAGTATATGGTATACTTAAAAGGATGTCTGTAAATCCTAGAGTCTAATATATGTTTTCAACCTGTAAATACTTTAAATTAATGGATAATTTCTTTTCTTGTAGCCAGTTTTACTTTATCAGCGATCTCTTTCTTGTAATGACCCTTTGTTGGAGTGGCTTATTCTTCCAACATAATTAGGGAACGGTGTTCATCTTCTCTGTTAATTTGAAGTTTGATGTAAAATCCACTTCAGGGTGAGGCAGTTTTGATTAACTTATAACTATGGTGCGAGAACATAACTGCTTGTGATATTGCTATCAGTATTCAAGTGTGCAGTTTTTTGTGTCAAACTCATTGACCCACCATGTTTCATGAATAGTGATTCCCACAAACCCATCTCTCATGAGAATGAACACTCAGCACTCATTGGATATATAGGTGATGTTCACAGAGGTGAAGTATGGGGACTTCTTGGGAGGTCACCGAGCCCAATGCTACTCTAGTTTGAGCGCGCTTAGCTATGATTTTTTCTCCATGGTTAAACCCACTCTGCTTGCAACTGCATTTGCAAAACCTTCACCAAGTATTGTACCTTATGAACCATTCATTAGAAAGCCCCTTAAGATCATCAATTGATAAGTAGGGGATATTTTCCACGGCAACCCAAATTATGATATTGCTATCAGGATTCAACTCTGCAGTTTTTTGAATCGAACTCATTGACCCATGTTTTGTGAGTAGTGTTTCACACGAATCCATCTATCATGAGAATGAATGAAATGCTTAGCACTCGTTGGATCTAGGTGATGTTCACAAAGGTGAAGCAATGGGACTTCCGGGGAGGTCACCCATCCTAATAGTACTCCAGCTTGAGAGCACTTAACTATGAAGTCTTCTCCATGGTTAGACTCACTTTGCTTGCAACCCTATTTGCAAACCCTTCACCATGAACCATTCATTAGAAAGCTCCGTAAGCTCATCAAGTGATAAGTAGGAGATATTTTCCACAAGAAGTCAAATTGTGATATTGCTGTGGAGATGACTTTTCAAAAAACTCATTGATTGAACAATTCTTTCTGCATGAGCTGAAGGGGAAGCTTAGGTGAAATGTAATGCTACAATTCTGTTATGGTTTAGCAGGTTTCCATCTGGAGATGGTTTACGTTTGGTGAATCAAACTCTTTATTAGCTTCAACATAATTTATCAAAATCAAATGGTTTGTTTTTAAATCCACAACATAGCACAATTACAGCAGTATTGTAATGTTAGATTTCTCTTCTTGGAGAGCAGTGCTTGTGATTTGTAGTGAAGCCTAACCCATTAATTCCTTTTTGGCTTAATGTACTGTACACATTTGTGGTAGAAAACATGAATTTGCTTTACATAAGTTTTCCGATGAAGAAATTTCTGATCCTCATTTGTCTCAATTTGGCCGTATTTGATGATAAACTTGATTGCAGTTTTATCAGGGTATTGTTTTTTACCAAGATCAGTTGTTGCAATTCGTTACTTTTGGAGTTGCTAAGTTGTTACTTTAAATGTGAGAACTATATCTTGATTTTTTATTTGATCGTGCTTATAGTAATTATTGCATCTTTGTTTTGCAAAGGTTGGGTTTGATGATTGGAGGAGCCCTTGTCTTGGTGGCGTATATGACATATGCTTCAGAACATCTTGCAATTCGTTCATTTCTCAAAGGGCGCCAAGTCTGAAATCCATCTATAAACTTGATTGCAGTTTTATCAGGGTATTGTTTTTTACCAAGATCAGTTGTTGCAATTCGTTACTTTTGGAGTTGCTAAGTTGTTACTTTAAATGTGAGAACTATATCTTGATTTTTTATTTGATCGTGCTTATAGTAATTATTGCATCTTTGTTTTGCAAAGGTTGGGTTTGATGATTGGAGGAGCCCTTGTCTTGGTGGCGTATATGACATATGCTTCAGAACATCTTGCAATTCGTTCATTTCTCAAAGGGCGCCAAGTCTGAAATCCATCTACCAAATTTTTGTGTAATGGAAGTTAAACACGGAGGATCTGTTTAATGTAATTTTTAGTTCCTGCCGACGGCAGGATACTTATGCATCGATGTGATGCAAATAGCTTTTTCATCCCACCAATAGGAGGCACAGATTTTTTGCTTTTAAACATATTTGTAATGTTGACATATTTATCTATGATTTTCAAACATGAAAAAAGTTAATTATCTTTAGTGCAATTGGTTGAGAGCAAAAATAGTAAGGAGGAAAATTAATTTTCATTACAACAAATATAGATTTTTCAAACACTTTACAAATACATTGATTTATAATAAACTTTATCAATGTATTAATTACAATTTTATCTCTATCAATGCACTAATTACAACTTTATCTCTACAAGTGGATTAGCTTTTTAAAAAACAATAATTTTTTTCTTCCACCTCACAAATGAATGTCTAATCAATAATAATTATCATTATCTATTTTTCTTACCATATAGATATTTTAATCAAATATAGAGCTAAATGTTATATCCTTGCACTTGAATTTCTAATTTTTTTAAAACTTTGATTTTTTAATAAAACTACTTAAATTATGACTATTATTTCACTCTTATCAAAAAAAAATTAAACAATATTATTTTTCAATTTTATTTGATAATAGTGTTTGTAATATGTATAATTCATAAGTGTTACAATTTAAAAATTATATCATTCATTATTATTATTATTATTCATTTAAACAATTTATCATTTAGTTTAAATATATTTAAAGCTTCAATATGCATCTCAATATTAAATTAATAATTATATTTTATAACAAAAAACATACTACAGTAAATAATCACAAAAAAGGAAAAGTTCAATTCTAAAAGATATATAAACTATTATTAAGTTTTTCTTAACTATGTACGAAAATTCAATAGTTATATTTTATTTCTTTTTTATTACATTATTTTTATTCATTAACATTAAATTTATATTTATTACATCTATTTACTATTTACAAATCTACATATGAAATTATATAGATATTATTTCATAATTAAAAATTCCTTTATTCTATGAAAACATATGAGCCATCTTGCAATTCTAGGCAAAAATTAATGCATTTGCAATGCTACTTTAGAACCATGTAACCTTATTCTCACTCACCTACACCTCTACAACCATTATGCTACTGCTAGTTGTCTCTTACCAAAAAACATCAAGGTGTGCTTCCCCCTCAAACTGGCTAAGAAAGTGTCATGTGGGGATGGAAGTCACTCCAGTGGACATTTGCAAATTTTCAGCGGGTGGAAGTTTTCCTATTTCATTGACCGGGTATGCCTTATTTTGCAGTTTTTAGGCTATTTGCTAAAGTTCTATTGGGATTGGTTTCTGAAAATGGTATGTTTACTATGCTGTTGATACGAAGTGGAGCTGTGGAGCTTGTAGGGTAAGGGATTGTCAAGATGAGTTATGGTTCTTTGGTCGGCTGGCATGTTCACGAATTATTGTAGAGTAATGATATAGTGTATTTTCTGTCCATAGGGTTGGGTGTGCTTTATTTTGGCTTTACAATTTGGAACAAGCTGACTTTCATATGTATTTGGGATACCTCCTGGGAAAAAGCCAGATCTTCTCTTTCCGTCAACTTTGAATCTGTGTTTTAACTCATTCAGGTAAGTATCAAGACATCTCCAGTGAAATGTCACAACTTTGTACCTATTTTTCCTTCACTGTCTTGAGAATAACCCTACATTCATTTGAAAAATAAGCACTCGTAAATGATCTCAAAATTATCGCTGCAGAATTACGACCATTTCTCTATTGTTGTTTCAAGACGCAGTGACTAATTTCCAGGCAAAAGAGTAATTTGCAGGAACGTGGACACAATGATTGGGTGGTTAACGAGAAAACAAGACTTTCTTCTTTTATTACATTTTAAAAGATATTGTCAATTAGCTTGCGACAGTTATGGATTGGTCAAGAATTTTAATGTAAAGATTGTTCTCGTAACTAAGTTGGTTACTAGATGAATACAATAAGTAAATTAACTTTTTTTATTTTGAAGGGTATGAATTAATGTTTGATTGGTTTTCCAATATCGAAAGGTACGAATTTAATGTTTAAAAATTGATTGTTTATGTGAAAAACAATTTAATTATTCCCTAATCGTGTAGGTTAATCAATTATTGAGAAATCTTAGATAAAGCACCTAGGTTTAGAGATAATGCTGAAATATGTTATGAATTTGATGAAAGGTGGATGGTTAGCTTCTCATGTAGCATGAGGATTTTATGTGGTAATACATGCTCTATATCTCTGAACATTATCTAGATGTAAATAGTGTTATGATTTTCATAAATTCTCACGAAAGTTGGGTTCATGTGAACCTCTATTCATGAAGTATGGGTCAAAAGAGTTTAATAGAGTTTAATGCAAAACTTTTTAGTTGAATTCGATAACAATATGACAATTTGATTTGCTGTGAAATAAAAATCTCTCCTACTTATTAGCTCATGGTTTGCCTTAAATCTGATCGCTATTAGTAAACCTACAATTTTGAAGCTCTATTGATAAATGTTTGTGAACGACATTAAACCATCCACAACTTTTCGGATCTAAAACCTTTGAAGCAATTGAAAGAAAATGACACCATAACACATACACCAATATTTTGTCCTCGAGGGAAACTTGGTCAAGGGAAAAACTCTAGTGGGGATCAAATCCACAAGATAATGTACCAACACATATAAAACCTTGTTAGAAGTACAATGGGGAACACGTATTCAAGCACTCACTTGGAGCTCAGTGCTCTATTACAACAAGGTCAACAATCTTGCTTGGGACAACAATCCAATTACAACAAGGATAACTACCCAAAGAGTGAACAACAATTTACTGATGACAATAATCAACTGAAATGAATTGTTAGAAAGTATATCTATGCTAATGCAATTCTTTTGAAGTAGAACATTAGATTCCACTCATAACTATTCTTTGATCTTTGCTCTGATCCAAGTCATTTACACATCATAACAATTCTCTCATATTGATTTGAATTCACAAATGAATTCACTTACATATGCAAGTCTAAAACACATATTAGGTTGGTACAATATGAGATTTAATACTAAAATGAATTACATCGACCAATGCAATTCTATAAATGTCGACTAGAACACATGTAGAATGCCTTACAATAATAATAAACACATGAACACTCAAAATAGATAATCCCAATGATTCAAGTAAAATGTTTTTTGATTGAGTCGACCAGGAAATAAATTTCCTTCTTTTGTCCAATGAGAAAATTGACTTCCTAACCATTATTTCTCAAGCAAATATACAAAAAAATATGAATGTATGTCTATATGAAGTATCTTGAATCACAGATAAAAAAATTGCTCCATTGGAACTTTTTGATTGAAATATTGAACCACCACTCGAGACATTTCACCAGTAAATACTGATAAAAACTAGTCTACTTCAAATCCTCTATAACTTAATTGAAACAATTCACCAACACATGGGATGGAAAACATAGCATGTAAACTCTCTGAACATCCCCAAGAACATTTGAACCAAATTGTTGTCACCATCAAGATCCTATCTCCGCACTAAACAATAACAAATATCCTTGTTTGATAAATAGATATGTCAACATCAATGACAAAACATTAATGCCAATCATAAGCAATAATAATTTCAATCTCGACTAGCAACCCATAGTCTCCACCAACAATCTCCCCATTTGACATTAATGACAACATATGATATGGAAAACCTTCGATAAATAATTTAATAACTCTCTCCCAACAATGCTTTGATAACACTAATTTCACATGATTCTCTCTCTGTTTTTCACACATCTCTCTCTCTATCCCCCCCTTTGGCATCAATGAAATGTCCAACATACCCTTAACATAGCTACTCCCCAACAACTACTCCCCCTTGGGAGAAATTCCCAACAAAAACAAGACTAGATGTAGGATAAGTCAAATAAAACCATATGACTGATACATATGACATCAATTAGTTTTGAAAAAGAGAGGCCATTACCCCAAGCATACCTTTGACATATTCAAAGGCATCCTTTGGTAAGGACTTTGCAAAGATGTCAACAATTTGTTCCTTAGTAGTCACATTCCCAACTTTACTTCTTTCTTATCCACCACCTCTCTTAAGAAATGTTATTTGATTGAAATATGGCTAGTCCTTGAATGTGATATAGGGTTCTTTGAAATGTTAATAACACTTGAATTGTCATAATGAATAGTAACTAATTCATCATAAATAACTGTGATATCCTTCAATATTTGCTTCATCCATAAAACTTGTGTGCAATTAATAACAACATATTCAACTTTGCCAATAGATTGCGAAGTACAATCTTGATTTTTACTCAACCATGAAACTAATCTTCCCAAGAAAAATGCTTCTCCACTAGTGCTCTTTATGTCACCAATATTACCCTCCGAATCATATTAGTGTAAACATGAAGTGTGAAATTATCAGCTCATAATCCTTTGTTACTTTTAGATATCTAAATATTCTTTTGATAGTAGCCACATGTGATTCCCTTAGATCAACTTGATATCTAACAACAATTCTGATTGCATTATAGATATGCCAGGTCTTGTATGAGTTAGATATTGCAAACCTCCAATCATACATATGTATCTTGTTCGATTAGTTCTCTTAGATTCATCATCCTTTGTCAACTTACAACTTGTAACCATCATGTTCCAACTAACTTTGTGTCTTCCATCCCAAATTTCTTTAAGAATTCTTGCACATACTTGCTTTGAGATATGCAAATTTTGGTCTCAGTTTGAGTAATTTACAAACCAAGCAAGAACCTCATTTCACCTATCATAGACATCTCAAATTGCTTTTGCATCTCACTAGAAAAATATGAACTAGTCTCATCATTTCCATAAAAAATGATGTCATCCACAAAGATTTCAACAATCAAAATGCACTCAAAATGAAATTTGACTATAAACTACCATTTGCAATAGCTTTATTGACTCCAAGCTTCAAAAAATATTTATCGAATCTTGCATACCAGGTTCTAGGGACTTGCTTTAGTCCATATAAAATTTTCTTCACTCGACAATGTGTCCTTTTGATTATCAACAACAAATCCATTCGGTTGTTCAACATAGACTTCTTCTTCAAGATCTCCATATAGAAATGCCTATTTAACATCCATTTGATATACCTTGAAATTCATGTAAGGAACATAAGCAAGAAACAATCCACCAACTTCAATTCTGGTAATATGTGCAAATATCCTATTGAAATCTATACCTTCCATCTATGAACATCCTTTGCAACCAATCTAGCTTTATTTCTGACCCCTTCACCTTTCTTATTCAATTTATTCCAAAAAACCCATTTAGTTTTGATGACATTTTTTCTTTAGGCCTGGGAACTAAAATCCATGTCTTGTTATTTTCAATCTAATTAAGTTCTCCTGCCATAACTATAATCCGATTATTATCTTTGCAAGCTTCATTAACATTTTTAGGTTTAACTTGTGAGATCAAACAAATTTTATCTCTAATTATTTTTCCTTTAGACTCCTTGATTTCTATCACCATTAATCTGATCCTCAATATGATTAAGCTTTACATACCTTGGAGACTTTAGAGCATGAAATTATTTGACCTCAATTCCATTGTCAATCTCTTCAATCGAGCCTTCCTAAACAATATTCTAATTTTATTTTTGCTCTTTTTTGATCTATAACTGATCATCTTCTTCATCATTTGAATCATTGCTACACATCCTTTTTTATACATGAAATCTTTCATCAACTTTCACATTAGTACTCTCAACAAATTTCTTTAGCATTTGATTATAGCATCAATAGACTTTTCTTTTAGTAGAATAACCCAGAAATCTTCCTTCATCACTTCTAGCATCAAATTTTCCTATATAAAAATCTCTATCAATGTAGTATTTGCGTCAAAAAATTCTGAAATACTTAACTGAAGGAACATGTCCGTGCCACATTCATAAGGTGTCTTACTAGTACCATGTCTCAACTAAACTCTGTTCAATGTGTAGACTATAGTAGCAACAACTTTTCTCTAATACATTTGTAGTGCTTTTCTTTCCAACATCACAGTCCTTGTAGTATCAAGGATTATTCTATTCCTTCCCTCTACTATTCCATTTTGTTGAGGGGTTCAGGGGTACACACATTTCTCCTATTCCATGCTCTTTAGAGTAAGTATAGAATTATTTGGAAGTGAACTCTCCACCATGATATAATCACGTATTGAATTATCTGGAAGTCAACTCTCCACCATGATATAATCTCAACCATTTCATCTTCATTCTAGTCTTACTCTCAATTTTAGCTTTGAATATCTTGAATTTGTCAAAGGTTTCTGACTTTCCCTTCAAAAATGAAAGCCACATCATTTTAGAATAATCATCCTAAAATGAAGTATATCTCGCCATAACAAGTCGTCTTATCCAAACCACATAAATATGTATGAACCAAATCTAAACTTCTAGTAGAAAAATGTCTCATTTTTATAAGTATCTCTAGTCTACTTTCCCATAGTACATTCCTTGCATAATGTGTTATTAGGCTTTGTCAACTTTGGTAAATCTCTCACAACATTAGTAGTAGTGACCTTCATAATGTTATCAAGATTCACAAGACATAATACCTTACCTTATGCCATAACCAATTATCATCATTTTTTGCAACGAAACATATATTCTCTAATCCATTCAAATGAAAAATATTATCTCTAGTCTTTGTTCTAGATGCAATCTCAAGTCCTAAATCATTTGTGGTGGTGCACATTCCATCCTTGAATTATAAATTCTAACCATTGTCAATCATATGCTCACTTGTACAAAATCTACTAGTTAACACAACTAGCTTTAACAAACATTTTGTTACAACCACCTTAACTATTAAGGAAATGATAAAAAACCATACAATATCATACATTGATGCATACACCAATAAAACATATATTTTTATGTGGAAACCCCTAGTGTGAGGGTGAAAACCATAGTGGGAGTAATCTACCCACTAGCCTTTCCTTGCAAGTAAAAGGGTGAAAATTATAGTGGGAGTAATATACCCACTAGCCTTTCCTTGCAAGTAAAAGGGTGCCCTATTGAAGGCTTACATCTATTCCTTCTGAGAATGCATCCTGCTAGGAATGCCTGTAACCTATTAGGATTGCAAAGTCCTATCAAGACTACCTTGTTGGAGGATTTCAATATCTTTCTAAGAGATACTTGTTAGAAAGTAAAGTCTACCAAGATAACTGAGAAGGGGAGGGGAGGCGGGGGGTGAATCGATTATCCAATTATTAAAACATTTATTGACCTTATTAATCCTTAGCCATGTGAACAATATAATCAACAACCATATGAAGATACACATGCACAATAACATCGGATATGTTATCTAGGGAAACCCTTGATTAGAGGGAAAACCCCGCTGGGGATGGTACCCATAAATGATGTACTAATATAAAAGTTCCTTGTAGGAGGATGGAATCTGTTAGGAGCTGTATATGAGCAATGTTAGTATGCTAATAGAAACCAAATTTAAATAAAGCTTCTACAAGCTAAACAAAATTCATAAACTTCAAGATAGACTAAGATGAGCTCTCAATTGAGAATATGAGCCATTAATGGGCTCTCTCAATGAGAAGCTCTCTTGTTGAGTGGATTTGTCTACATAAATAGGATGTATGCTCAAGCTTATGCTTCAAAAAGGGCTTCAAATGGAGTTGGAATTTGGGTGTGAGTGTATGGTTTTGATGTAAAATGGCTTCTTAGAATGGCATTATGACTTTACTTCATGGATTGTGTTAAAATGGCTTGGAAGAGGATTCCTTAAATAGGCAAAAGGCTTGAGGGAGGGAGGGCTAAGATGCAAGGATGGGGAAAAGCTCATGGAAGGTTTAGATTGAATGAGAGGAGAGCACATGGATTGTGCTTCCTTACAGCCAATCGGGAGTGACACATGTCACAGGGTCATTGTTTAGAGCAAGAGGGGTTGAGGGGTCAACAAAGGAGGCTCAAAGCTCATAAAGACCCTCATAATGGCTTGTAAGAGAAATGAATGGACTTGTAAGAGTCATTTATGGCTTTGTGAGCTTCATAAAGTTTTATGGTTGGGATATTTGTGAGAGAGTTGAGATATTTTGACTTGGGTTGGATTAAGAAAGTCTTAAGCTTGACTTAGAAATGTGCAAATAATTAAGGCTTGGATTAGGCTTGGGTTAAGATTAGATTAGGCTTGTTAGAGATGGGCAAGTGGATGACAATAAATGAAGGTGGGTGAAGGAGCAGATATTTGTTGGCTTTGGCTTGGGTTAGCAAGTCTTAACCCATGTTTAGGAAATGTGACAAGGTTAGGAGGGGATTAGGATTAGGATTAAAGATAAGGATTGACATCTTCTAGAAGAGTCTAGGCTTTGGATGAGGATGAAGACTTTCTAGAAGAGTCTAGAACTTCCTAGGATGAGGATAAATAAGGTTTTTAGGAAATAAATAAAGTTTTATTTATTTCAAGGGTTTGGGTTGAGGAGATATTTATTAAAATATTTTTAATAAACATGAAGATTAATATTTAATCTTAATTAAATATTTTGAGTTGGGATTAGGGGTAAGAAATGATGGGATTAGCCTTTAATCGAAATTAAAGAAGGATTAGAAGATTTTGGAAGAGGTTAGTGGTCTTAAGGAAATTGGCCAAGTTTTGGGCAAAAAATAAATAAATTATTTATTTTGGGATTTTTGGTCAATTTATTAATTAAATAATTAATAAATAAGGAAATAATGTTTAAATAAGATTTAAACATTTTTGGGAGGGATTCCTTAATTAAATATTTTTAATTAAGATAAAGGGATTTAATGGCATAAAAATAAATAAATTAAATAAATAAATAATTAATTAATAAATGATGATGTCATCAGGGACTTTTTTCAAAAAATAAAAATACTTTATTTTCTAAAGGATTTTTAGGTGTCTACAGGAGCTAATGAAATACATCTAGTACATATCAGTCCCTGGTAGGAGACTTTGAATCCTTGTTAGGAGATTCCAACCCTATTAGGAGTTGTGCCAACCCGCTTAGGAGTTGTAGAAGGCATAAGGACCCACTGTTCGAACAACTTTAGGGGAAAGACCACCGAAGTCACTGTCCAACTGGCCTCCATATTATTCCTTTCATAATAATAGAAATGAATGATCTCAAACTCTTCTGTCCTCTTGATCAGACCAATCCTCTTCTGATCTCAATACCAGATCACCAACCTCACATTTAATAATCCCTTAGATCGCTTACTCACATTTACCAAATACTTCACATATCACACTTGAACATAGACTTTCTTACATGTCACATTTCACTACAAGGAAAATAACCTTCCTTTATACCATATCCTTAAAATAATTCCTTGAGTCAGTCTTGAGGATTTCCCAATTAAATATAATAGGAGCTCATTAAGATATTGCAAAACATTACATCTTTTCACAATTAAAAATTATTGTTGGTTCACAGTCTTTACAAATTTTTATATATGTGACCTCTTGCGCACTCGCTAACATCATCATTAGGTTGTCTACTATCACTATTTAACTACGCTCATCATGATTCTATCCTAGTTAAGAGATACAATCCAAACATTAAAAACCACTTATCAGTTACCCTATTTGCACATTGTCCTTTGTAATTCTTAAATAACTCTCACATGTCTTTGACTCTCTGTACACACACTTATCCACTTCATCAGGACACAATATAGAATATGTTCTCATTTGCACATAACTTGATCATCAATATGCATTTTGTACAACCTCGTTCTTATTCTGCTACTTTTTCAGTCTTCACAGAAACAATACTATGTTGACATCGATGACAAACACATTCATGAATGTAGCATGTCAATCTTGTTATCCATCTATCCAATGCTTAGGATACTCCCCCAAAGGAATACAATCTACATTCATGCTAACAATCTCCCCCTTTGGCATTTATGACAACATAGATAAAAAATATCTAAGTTCCAAGAATACCAAATCAAACTTTGTTGCTACTACTGCTGCTCTCTTCTTTTCAAATCCTCATCATCAATCAAATTTAAAGCTCACAGGAACACTATTCTTTTTGTGCTTTCTCACTCTTAGGATCTATATTAGTTATTCACACTCTAACTCACAGGAACAAATCTCCATTCTTATCTAATTTACATGGATGGAAATTAGTTATTCACAACTTCTCCTATTGATATCAATCAATCAATCTAGGAACAATTCTCCCCCATACATACCTATTTCATGTACACAATCTCTCTCCCATTATGTTAGAGAGCTTATTTTCCATCTACAACACTTCTCCCCCATAAATAGGACATACTTTTCATGCAATCTCTCCCCCATTGACATCAATGACAAAGGCTTCATTATGTCAATCATCTGCTCCAAGTCTTCAACTAACTCAAGTGTCCAAAGACACAATTCTACACCAACTACTAAAAGTCCTTGATGACTCTGCTCATTACAAATACTCCACCATACAGGAAGCATCAACATCCAATCTAGATAAACAATAGTGCTCTGTACCACTGGAGTGATGCACGTTCTGAATCATCTACTCAGAAGTAGGTAGGGGCATAATCCCAAGCATACTTCACGAATATTCAAATGTATCTTTATGTAAAGGCTTCGTAAAGATATCTATAATATGTTCTCTTGTACTCATATATTCTAACCTGATTTCTTTCTCTGCAACTTTCTATCTCATTACATGATACTTAATAGATATATGCTTAGTCTTGGAATGCAACACAAAATTCTTAGACATACTTACTATACTTGTGTTATCACAATCAATGATAACGGGTTTTAAAATTCTATCCCAATGTCCTTCAACATTTTCTTCATCCACATGATTTGATTACAATTGTTTGCTATTGCTACATACTCTGCTTTTGTTGTACTTTGTGAGATACAACCTTGTTTCTTGCTTAGCCAAGAAACCAATCTTCCTTCAAGGAAAAATGCTCCAACGCTGGTGCTCTTTCTATTATCCATACTGCCTGCTTAATCTACATCAGTATATGCACACAAAGTAAAATCGCTTGATCTATCATACCATAAATCCAAATTAGATGTACCCTTCAAATATTTGAATATTCTCTTTACTACTGCACAATGTGCTTCTTTAGGATCTGCTTGAGATCTTGCTACTATCCCAACTACATTTTCTATATCTAGCCTAGTGCGAGTCAGATATTGCAAACCTCCAATCATAGATCTATACTTTTTCTGCTCAACTATAGGTATCTCATCTTTTATAGATAACTTGTGACTAGTTATCATAGGTGTACCAACATGCTTACAACTTTCCAAGACAAATCTTTTCAACAAGTCCTTCAAATAGTTAGCTTGTGATATGAAAATACCATCAATGTTTTGCACAATTTGTAGAACCAAGAAGTATTTCATCTCACCAATTAAACCCATTTGAAATTCATTCTCATTCAAAAATATCACAATAATAAATAATCTACTCTCAATTTATTTCAAATACAAATTACTATTTTCCGTATCTTTAGCAAATCCCAACTTTGCCAAATATTTCTAGTCTTGCATACCAGGTTCTAGGTGCTTGTTTTAGGCTATACAATTCTTTCTTCAATCTAAATACCATGTCTTTTTCTTTTGTCAAAGGAAATCCTTCAAGATGCTCAATGTAGACTTCCTCTTCAAGTTCTCCATTCATAAATGCTGACTTTACATCCATCTGATACGCTTTGAACTTCTTACTTGTTGCATAATCCAAGAACATTCTTACTACTTCAAGTTTGGAAACAGGGGCAAATGTCTCTATACAATCTATACCTTCTTTCTATGAATATTATTTGCATACTGATATTTCTTTATTCCTCACAACCTAACCTTGTTCATTCATCTTGTTTCTGAAAACCCATTTAGTTCCTATAACATTCTTGTCTTTAGGTCTAGGAACCAATTTCCATGTTTCATTCTTCACAATATGATCTAGCTCTTCCCTCATTTCTTGAATCTAATGACCATACTTGCATGCCTTATCTATATTCTTTGGTTCAACTTGAGAAATGAAATATAGTTCTTCATGTACTTTTTTTCTTGTCATAACTCCTTTTTCTTTGCTTCCAATGATCTGATTAGCAGGGTGATTCCTTGTCATATTCCTATTTGGTGTAGGCATTGTTGTTTAACTCTTACTTCTTCTCTAGGTACAGATCTTGGTTCTCTTTGTTCAATGATTTGAACATCATTTTGCAAATCATTGTTAGTCCCAAAGAAAATTTCAATATTTTCATGGTTAGCCTTAAGATCAATAATAGTCACTAAAGCTATCTCTTCTATGACTTCCTCTTCCTTAACCAATCCAAGTTCATCAACTTCATTATTGCTACCATTCAAGAATATTTCTATAATTGCTTTAAATTCTTCATCGTCATCATAAATCGAATCCTTTCTAGTTTTCCTTACTCAGGATATCTGGATTAAAAATGACCAAATTCTTTACACATGCAAAAAACAAAATTTTTCATTCCTTATGACTCTCTTTTCATAAGTAGAGCAATTCCTTCTTCAATATTCTTGTCTTCTTTGGATCTAGATCTATCTTTACTTGTGCTTGCATTAGTAGGTTTATTCTTTTGTATGCAACAAAAAGATCCTGCATCTAGAAACTCAATGTTCTATTTTGTACATAATTCTGATATATCACCAAGGAAATCCATCTTTTGAATATCAAAATTATCTCTCTTACATTTGGGACTTTCTTTTCTGAAGTGACCTTCCATTGATCTCCTTAAGCTATTAATTTTTTTCTTTAAGGACTTGATTCTCTGATACAAATTATTAGAAAGTAAAGTCCACCAAGATAACTGAGAAGGAGTTGAGGGGGGGGGGGGGGGGTGAATCAGTTATCCAACTATTAAAACATTTATCAACCTTTTTAATCATTAACCATGTGAACAATATAATCAACAACCATAAGAAGATACACATACACAATAACAATAGATATGTTAAGTAGGGAAACCCTTGTTCAGAGGGAAAACTCCAATGGTGATGGTACCCAAAAATGATGTATTAATATAGAAGTTCCTTGTAAGAGGATGACCTCTATTAGGAGCCAATGAAATACATTCAATACATATCAATTCTTGTTAGGAGACTTTGAATCCATGTTAGGAGATTTTGATCTTGTTAGGAGTTGTAGAAGGCAGAATGACCCATTGTCCAAACAACTTTAGGGGAAAGACCATCTAACACACTGTCCAACTAGCCTATGTATTATTCCTTTCAGAATAATAGAAATGAATGATCTCAAACTCCTCTATTCTCTTGACTAGACCAATCCTCTTTTGATCTCAATACCAAATCACCAACCTCACATCCAATAATCGCTTGGATTGCTTACTTGCATTTACCAAATATCTCACATATCAAACTTGAACATACACTTGCTTACACATCATATTTTGCCACAAGAAAAATAACCTTCATTTATACGATATCCTTAAGATAATTCCTTGAGTCAGACTTGAGCCTTTCCCAATTAATTATAATAGGACCTCATTAAGATATTACAAAATATTACATCTTTTCACAATTACAAATCAACGTCGGCTCACAATCTTTACAAATTTTTACATGTGTGACCTTTGACCTCACGCACTTCCTAATATCATCATCAGGCTATCTATTGACATTGTCTAACTACACTCATTATGATTCTATCCCAGTTAAGAGATACACTCCAAACATTAAAAACCACTTATGAGGTACTCTATTTGTACACTGGGTGGAAGCACAAACCTGTGTCACCTTTGGTGATATCGGTAGGGGTTTCGGCCGGAATGTTTTTGACCGAACAAACATGGCACTTATCGATGTTGATGTGGCAGTAAGTTTTCTGACCAAAACACTTTCGGCCAGAAGTGTTTCAGCCGTAACCCTTTTGGTTTTATAAATAACTAAAAATTTCTCTCGGCAGTCATTTTCACTATTCATGTCACTGTAGCGGCTAGCAGGTAGTTAGTGTTTCAGTTGTAACAGGTAGGTGAATTTTTTTATTTTTTTATTTTTAAAATATTTTTTAGTTATTACATGATAATATTAATTAAATGAATTTTTTAAAGTGTTTTATTAATTAAATTAATTATAGTTTAAGTGTTTTTTTAGTAGTTGATAATAAAACATTAGTTACATTTTACAAAATATTAACATAGTAAACATTTTACAAAATATTAACATAGTAAACATTTTACAAAATATTAGCATAGAGTTTAGTAGTTGATAGTAAAAAAATAGTTACATTTTACAAAACATTAACATAGTAAATATTAACAAAAAACCTATTAGTTACATTTTAGAAAACATTAACATAGTAAACATTAATGTTCAACAAACCTATTAGTTACATTTTAGAAAACATTAACATAGTAAACATTAATGTTCAACAAATCTATTAGTTACATTTTAGAAAACATTAACATAGTAAAGATTAACAACAAACCTATTGGTTACATTTTACAAAAAAAACATGAACATAGTAAACATTAACAAAAAACCTATTAGTTATATTTTACAAAACATTAACATAGTAAACCTATATGTCCTAAATAACATTCCATTTTACAAACCTTTTAGTTACATTTTAGAAAACATTAACATAGTATACCTATATGTCCTAAATAAAATTACATTTTACAAACCTATTAGTTACATTTTAGAAAATATTAACATAGTAAACCTAGATGTAAGTTAAATAACATACATGCATATTTTTTATTCACATACATGAGCTAGATGTGCATATTTGAGCTAGATGTTCACATACATGAGCTAGATGTACTAAATAACATGTGCATATTTTTAGTTACATTCAACTTTGTACATATTTATATATGTACATGTTTTAAATTAAATTTAACTTTTAGTTTTATATGTACTTATGTATGTATATCTTAACTCTGCATTTATAGATATCTAGATCTTTGCATATATCATTATGGCATCCAGTATTGGTGGAGCACCTACGTCCTTAGGGGAGGCTAGTGTTCATGGAGGGGGTCCTAGTGCTAAGTGTTAGGATAAACCACGGACAGAAATAAAAACTACATGCAAATATAACCAATAATAGAAAATAATAGATCACACAGAAATGAACACAAGACACCAAGATTTAACATGGTTCACCCAATCCCTGGGCTACGTCCACCAAACTACAAGTCTAATATTATTACAATCCAGTGATTACAACCTGATTACAATCCGTAATCTCGTATAGCTCAATACCACCGCAAGAAGAAATTTTGCATCACAACATAATGAAAATACTTAACCCTAAACCCTTTTATACAAGTATTTTATGCTATTTTAGGGTTACAACATGTCAGCCATATGTCGGCCATATGTACAGTACTTTTCTAATCAGTCACCATAATCTAACATTCTCCCACTTGGGGACTGATCAGGCTCCACACTAAACAACAATCTCCCACTTGGAGACTGATCCTGTAGCAATACCACTACCACATGGGGCTCCCATTGGATCAAACCACCCTGGACTCTGCTGTTCTTTGATTCATGTTCACTCTAAAAGACCAACCAAAGCTGAAGAGGAGTTCAGCTTCTCCCTTGTTACAACCTTTGTCAACATATCTGCTGGATTGTCATTTGTATGGATCTTCTCCAGCTTTAGCTAGCCATCCTCCAAAACTGATCGAATGAAATGGTACCACAGCTGTATGTGTTTGGTCTTAGAATGCAGAGCTAAATTCTTCGCAAGATGAATGGCACTCTGACTATCTGTGAACAAATAATTATTTGTCTGAGGATGTCCCAATTCTTCTAAGAAGAACTGAAGCCATATCATCTCCTTGGATTCCTCTGTAGCAACAACATACTCTGCCTCTGTAGTGGATAGAGCATTAATTTGTTGTAACTTAAAAACCCAGCTCACAGCTACCCCACCAATAGTAAAGACATAACCTGTAGTACTCCACCTAGTATCAATATCCCCTACCAAATCTGAGTCAACATAGCCCTGTAAATCAGGAGTAGAGCCCCCAAAGTGTAAACACTTATTGGATGTTCCTCTCAAATATCTGAGAATCCACTTGAAAACATTCCAATACTCAAATCCTGGATGACTCATATACCTGCTAACGACTCCCACTGCATGTGCAATATCTGGCCTAGTACATACCATAGCATACATCAAGCTACCTACAACTGAAGCATAGGGTACCTTAGACATCTTATCCTCCTCTTCTTGTGTCTTAGGATACATCTCCTTAGTCAATTTCAAATGACCAGGTAAAGGTGTGCTGACAACTTTAGCATTCTCCATGCTAAAACGTTGCAACACCTTCTCAACATAATCAGCCTGAGATAGCGTTAATGTTTTGTTCTTCCTATCTCTGCAAATCTTCATACCAAGGATTTGTTTTGTTGCCTCCAAATCCTTCATAAAAAATGCATGTGCTAATTGGCGTTTTAGCCCCATAATATAATCCATGTTAGACCCAGCTACAAGCATATCATCAACATATAAACATAAAATAATGTAGCTATCATCATCCAATCTCTTAAAATAAACACAGTAATATGAATGACACCTATTATATCCATGCTCATGCATAAAAATGTCAATTTTTAGATACCATTGCCGAGGTGCTTGCTTCAAGCCATATAAACTATTCTTCAATTTACACACTAAGTTCTCCTTACCTTTGACCTCAAAATGCTGTGGTTGAGCCATATATATTTCTTCATCCAAATCACCATGAAGAAAGGCTATTTTAACATCCAACTTCTCTAAATGCAAATCTTTAGTAGCCACAAGACTTAAAACAGTACGAATAAAAGTCATTTTAACAACAGGAGAAAATATCTCATCAAAATCAATTCTCTTTTTCTGTGCAAATCCTTTTACAACTAACCTGGCCTTAAATATTTTCTGACCTCCTTCCTCTTCTTTCAACCTATAAACCCACTTATTCTGTAAAGCCTTTTTACCTACAGCGAACTTGCATAGATCCCATGTCTTATTCTTCAGCGAAGAGTCCATTTCATCTTTCATTGTAGACTCCCACTGAATCTTAGTATTCACCTGCACAGCTTCATCATAACTTTCAGGTTCACCAACATTAGTAAGTAAAATAGAATACAAAGAGGGAGAAAATCTTTGTGGAGGTCTAATTTGCCTCGTTTCCTGTCTAACATTCACCGGTCTGTGTAGTATTTTTTTGTTGCAGTTGTTACACATCATGAGGAATGGCTAGAACATCAGCTTTTGGAGTATCATCTAGCACTACATAATCATCTTCTTTCTTCTCATGTTGCTACAATAGATCTTTGTACAACACTTTCTCATTGAATATGACATTTTGACTTCTAACAATTTTAAGATTTTCAAAATCCCAAAGCCTATAACCAAATTCATTAATGCCATATCTAACAAAGACACATTTCTTTGATTTAGCTTCTAGCTTGGTTCTATTTTTAGAGTCTATATGAGCAAAAGCTTCAAAACCAAAGATCTTGAGAGAAGAATAAGTCACCTTCTCACCAATCCATGCCTCCTCTGGAATACCATAGCCCAAAGGAGTAGAGGGACGTCTATTAATCAAATATACTGTAGTATTGATAGCCTCTGCCCACATGTGTAAGGGCAACCCAACATGCAACCTCATGCTCCTTGCGTGCTCCATTATAGTCCTATTCATGCGTTCAGCCACTCCATTTTCCTACAGAGTCCTTGGAATAGTTTTCTATCTAAGAATACCATTAGTGGAGCAATAATCTTCAAATTCATGACTGCAATACTCACCACCATTATCAGATATGAGACATTTTAATTTCTTACTAGTCTCATTTTCAACCAAGCATTTCCATTTCTTAAAAGTTTGAAATACATCAGATTTTTGTCTAAAGAAATAAACCCATACTTTTCTAGTTGCGTCATCAATAAATGTAACATAATAATGAAAGCCACCAAGGGAAGATACCTAAGCTGGTCCCCATACATTTGTATGCATAAGCTCTAATTTCTCCTTTTTGTTTTCCTTCCGAGTCTTTACAAAACTCACTCTCTTTTTTTTTCCATACACACAACTTTCACAGAAATCCATATTAACGCATTTTAGACCTGGTAAAATTTTCTTTGAGTGAAGTACTTTCATACATTTCTCACTCATATGCCCAAGTTTGTTGTGCCACAGTGCTGTATTAGAATTTATAGCAACTATTTGTTCTCCCTGCTCAACTACAACTATTATTCCTAAACATTCATTTTTCTCTGAAACAATCAAAGTAGAAGGAACAATATGACCTATACAAATATATAAGGTGCCTACTTTCACACCTTTTGCTACTACGAGGGAACATTTTGAAACCTTCCAATTTTTATCATTAAAAGTAACTACACAATCCTCATCACCGAGTTGCCCTGCTAAAATTAAATTCCTACTTAGCCTTGGAACATGTCTTACCTCATGTAGTAGCCAATGATTCCCATTCTACAACTTAATCTTAATTTTTCCCTTTCCAACAATCTGATAGGGTTCATTATCTCCCAAATAAATAAGCCCAAAATCCCCTTGGACATAATCAATGAAATAACCTCTATGAGGTGTAGCATGAAATGAAGCACCAGAATCTAAAACCCATGAATCATCAACACTTTCTAAAGACAGAAGCAAACCATCGTCTTTGGATTTGTTACTTACCACATTTGCCTCCTTGTCTCCATCTGATTTATCTCCTTCATTTTTCTTTCGATTCCAACAATCTTTCTTTTTGTGCCCTGGTTTCCCATAGTACCAGCAATCTTTTGGTCCTCTCGATTGAGACCTCTTCCCCTTTTACTTTCCTCTTGATTTCTCACAATTTCTAGAATTACTTCCTCTCTCAGTCGTTCTGCCCCTGCTTTGTGCATTCAAAGCACTTCCTGATGTAGATCCACTTGAGGATTTCCTACGAGTTTCCTCACTCAAAACAACACTGATCACATCATCATATTTTAGGGTACTAGATCTAGGAATAGAATTATTCACCGCCATTACCAAGCCATTCCAACTTTCAGGCAAAGAACACAAAATCAAGAGAGCCCTAATTTCTTCATCAAAATTTATACCCACAGAAGATAACTGACTAGTAATAGTATTAAACTCATTTAAATTATCTGCAACAGATCCACCTTCTACTATTTTCATATTAAATAAATGCTTCATTAGAAATACCTTGTTTGAAGCGGAGGGCTTTTCACATAGTGTCACTAGGGTTTTCATCAACTCTTTTGTCATCTTTGCTTTGTAATATTAAATGCCACCGATGGTGCCAAGCATAATCGAATGCTTTCGAGTGCCTTTCTATCCAAAAGATCCCATTCAACATTTCACATAGATCCCTAATTCTTGGCTTTTCCTTCCAACAGTTTCCATAAATCCTTCTGATACATATAGTCTTCCATTTGCATCTTCCATAACTGGAAGTTCTACCCATTAAACCTATCAACCCTCAGTTTACCCTCATCTACCATTGATCCCACTCAACTGTGAGACTCCCACTCAACTATGAAACTTTCCTGCAGAGGATAACTAAAAAAAAACTAGGCTTTGATACCACTTGTTAGGATAAACCATAGACATAAATAAAAAATACATGCAAATATAACCAATAACAAAAAATAATAGATCACACAGAAATGAACACAAGGCACCAAGATTTAACGTGGTTCACCCAATCCTTGGGCTATGTCCACCAAACTGCAAGTCCAATATTATTACAATCCAGTGATTACAACCTGATTACAATTTGTAATCCCTTACAGATCAATATCGCTACAAGAAACAATTTTGCATCAAAACATAATGAAAATACCTAACCCTAAAACCTTTTATACAATTATTTTATGCCATTTTAGGGTTACAACATGTCGGCCATATGTACAACACTTTTTTGATTAGTCACCATAATCTAACACTAAGTTAGGCATAACACGTAGATCGACATCATCTACTGAGGAGAGACAATGTCTATTTATAGGTACTATTTCTAGATTATCTCGTGCTCTCGAGTATCTTGATTCTACATTGTTAGCTTCTACCTATATTCATAAAAATAACAATGGATTTTTCTTCTCTCTCAACAAAAATCTTCTCTCTTTCCTTTACAGTCAACTTCAAAGATGAATTCAAAGTGATCTTTAAATCATGTTCATTTTTCATGGATGGAAACACTAAAAGTTATCTCAAGCTACAACTATAAAATTGAATTGCATAGTGAGCATAGTCACAAGACACCTATGATTACCTATTCGTAGTTGCGTATACTTGTGGGCCAACTCATCCATATGTAAGTCTACATCTAGACATGTAATCTTGCATTCTTCAACCACATTCTTCCACTTCTCTATGTGTGCATGTCATGTCATATTCAATCATTCCCTTGTTCCATCACATCAATAGTGATTAGGTCACGACCATCAAAATTCCATGTCTTTCTTCGCTTTTCTTTAATGAATGCTATAAGAGTCTATTAGTGGTTTCTCTTGTAATTATTCATTACTTCTTTTTAACTGGTTTCCAATAAGTGAAAACACTTCATACTTACTCAATACTTGAGTTCTCTACTCAATATTTTTCACAGTTAATCTAGTCAATGTAGTTTGGTCCAAAAAGCTTCCCCTTTGGAATTGATGGAAAACCCTTTATACTTAGATGTATCTCTCATAGCTTAACAAGACTTACAATGGTTCACAAGTGTAAGCTAACCTATTTTCATGCTGATTGTCTATGGCCTTAGACTTTTCAAGTCTACTCCCCCTTGCTTATTGCTTCCTTTTATGTTCTCATTTTTATCTCATCAATTATATTCTTTTCTTGTTGTCTCCCCCCTACCTATTTGCATTTGCCTAGGTCTCTTCTTTTTGCTCCTCATTTCTTATTTTCCCCCTTTGCTTGAGATATCTTCTCCCTCTTTACTTCTAGTTACTTCTCCACGATTTTTTCTTGTTACTTCTCCATCTTCTTATTCTTGTTACTTGACTCCTCCTTTTTTTTTTGTCATAAATGACGATGGGGGGTTCTAGAGTATCCGTGGGATTTTTATTTGGAGTGCATTCTCCCTCTAAGATATTTTTTTAATTCTTCTTTCTCTCTACAACTTCTCAAAGATATCCTTGTCTCTTTCTCTAACTAAGTTTAGTAGAGTCTCCCATAACTCTTACAATTGATTGAGTGCTAGTGCTACACTCCTAAGATCTGCTAGTTACCTGTAGACTGTATCTCTTATCTTTTCTAGTGACATAACAACCTGAGTATCCACTTCCTTAAAATTCACATTGATGATCCCTATCAGTGGGCTTAGATTTTTTTTTAGCTCCATTAGTTAGATAACTCATTTTACCTCTTTTTCTCATAGTTATTGTATTAGATACATGGTATCTTGGATCTTTATGATGCAATTTGCGAATGATCCTGAGAGTGGATCATAAACTTGTGTGGCTTCATCATTCTCCTATTGATCCCTTGTCCTTTTCTAGTGTAGATCTCTTGTTGATGTGTTTGACATTCCTGGTTTCTGAAAGACCGGGGTTATGTCTTTTAGTGTTTATGACATCTCACTCTTGAGTGCCATAAGTTCCCTTTTCTTTTCTTCAATCAACTTCTCCTCTTCAAGAGTTCTCCCTAGAACCTATTTTTCTACAAGCATTGGAAGCTTTCCTTCCTTTTCACTTAGATCTTCTATGAAATCTTTAATCCAATTGATCAGATCATCATCCTTCTTGTAGGATGTACCTTTAACAAGTCCCTTATTTATATCATGAGTGTTCACCAGACTGGTAGCTCAATCATATCTCTTGTCATTCTGCTTCATTATTTTGTACTTTTTCAAGAGTCATGCATATTTGTTCAACTATTTGGAGTTCATCTTGTGAACTTGATTTTCCATCTCTTCGAGTTGCTCTCCAAGCTTCTGTAATCTGATACCTTTCATTGCATCAGTATCATAGAGTCCACCTTCATCTTCCAATGTTGTAGGGATTCTTGCATCCCTCTACTCTTCTTTCTTTTAGATTCCTCTAAATCTCTTTTCCTTTTGTCTTTATCCTTCTCTAGCTTCTTCATAATTCTTTGTCATTTTGATGGTGACGTTGATGGCTTGGACTCTGTGGGTTTTTTCTCTTGAAGAGTAGATGCCAATTCCTCTTACCTCTATGTTTCTTCAGTGTCATTTACCTAATCATCTCCTGTTTCTTTAGCAATATCTATTTGGGGCAATTGGGTATTACCCATCCAATCATGTGTCTCATTTTCTTCTGTTCTTCCTTACTTCTCTCCTTGTCTAGTAGTCTCTTTTTGACTGGTTGCACCTTGATTTTTAGTTTCTCCATCCTTTTTTACTTGAGTCTATTTTGGTAATGTTGATGATGCTTGGATAACTTGCACTAGATTAAGTGTCATCCTTCTATGTCATCTTTTCTTCTGGTGGTGCTGTAGAGGCTTGTTGAGTTTCTCCACTTTCCTTGGGTTCTTTATTTAGATCTTGGTTGATGTGCATTCTTCTCTCAACTTGTATAACTAGTTTCTCCAAGTCTTCTTCTTGGAGCTCCTAGGGCTAGTAGTCCTAGTCCCTTTAGGATTTTCTTTTGCCTCTTTTCCTTCTCCTTGTTGCTTATCAAAAGTTGCCTTTTCTTCCTCACACAATTGATTCCAAAATTTATTGGTATTTATGAAGGCTTGTCTTTTCAAACTTGTAGTTATCAAAGCTATATTTTCTTATGGGCTATGTTCCTTCTACATGATTCCATGAGTTCTATTATATCCTTCTTGCTGAGATTGGGTCTAATGTTTTCTAGGGAATCCTTTAGCATGTTTCACTGGTCAAGTATGTCCTTTGACCATATGTCTTTTATTGTCACAAAGAGTTTACTAGGAACATGTGACTCAATATCAACTGGTGTTCTATTGAACACTCTCAAGCTTACAAGTACAAATTTTAGAATATTATTTCTATTTTTCTTTGTGAAGTTTACAAATCTATTCTCTTATGTACTATAATTTCCATTATTCTCTATATCCTTGAGAATAGTTTTTAGCAAAATCTTCTTACCTTCCTTAGGGGACTTGAGACTTTTAGTGTCTTTCTTTTCCTCTTTAGACTCTTCTTCCTCTGACTAGATGAGAGGTTTCCTCTTTCTTTTCCCTATTGCCTTCCTCTTGTAGGTATCCACTATGGGAGTCTTGGTTGTCGTAGGCTTCTTCTTCATGTTCTTCTTTAGACTCTGATTTTGGTGAATAGTCATCTTTTGCATCTGATTGAGAATTTTGCCTTCCTCTTGTAGGTCTCCACTATTGGAGTCTTGGTTGTTACAAGCTTCTCATTTTTGTTCTTCTTCAAACTTTGATTTTGGTGAAGAATCATCTTTTATGTTTGAATGAGAACTTTCTTTACTCTTAGGGGATGCTTCGTCTTCATCTTTTTGCACACATTTCCCCATGCCTTTCTTCTTCTTTTGCTTCATCTCCTTAGTGACTTCATCCTATCGCTTCATGAATTTTTTTCTCTTCTCTGTGGTTATGTTGAACCTCTATTAATATTATCAATAGGAATTTCTAGTAGTTCGTTGAGTCTTCCTTAACCTCTTAGGGAAATTTGGTCAACCAGTGTCTTCATGGTTCAACCACCCATGCTATACACCTGTCTCTACTTGCTAAGAAGAAAATGCTCCTTCTATAATCATTTACCAGATTGAAAGGTATCCTATAATGTCCCCCATCTTTTTGACCATTAGTGGAGGTTTTATCCTTTCATTCTCCAAAGGTTAACTGGAGAAATGAGGAGAAATAAATTAAATTAAAGTCAATAAATAAATAAATAAATCTAAAGGTGACTATATTTATTTAATTTAATTTTCTAGAAGAAAAAATAATTATTGTATTGGAAAGGGGGAAGCTTCTAGAGAGTGCATTTTCTAGAAGCACAATTAATTATTGTATTGGAAAGTGGGAAGCTTCTAGAGAGTGTAATTAAATAATATTTTATTTCTTTATACAAGGATGAAGGAAAATAATAAATAGAGTTGAGAGCTTTGTTGCTAGGAATCCATTATTTTCTTATTTGATTTTTTTGAGCTTTGAGCAAGGGTTTCAACATTTTCCACTGGAGAATTGAGTTCTTTTGTGTGCCTCCATTTGAGTTGGTGAAATACCTAGTGAATTTGGTATTGGGAGGACATCATACAAGTGTTCTATTTGAGCATATTGGTGAAAGATATTCTGACGGGTTGTAGCTATTAGAGGAGACAAATCAATCTTTTCATTGTGTCAAATTTGTGGCCTAGGGCTAGATTATAGAGTACCATTGAATGAATAACTCAAATATTGCTACAGTGCCACTACTCTACAATGACTCACTATAGTAAAATCTAGATTTCTTGAGTAGTTTCCAAGTTCGTATCCATTTCATTTTGCATTGCATGGAGGATAGATTTGAATATCTTACAGCATGTTTAAGAATTTTGAAATTATTTGTAATCTAATTTATATCAGAGTTTTACATCAGAATTTATTGTCCTAATGTCTGATTGTTGTGGAATTTCTTAGGTTAAGCAATCAGAAAATAAAAAATTAGAACTATAAGGGATATTAAATTGGTATTAGAGCTAAGTATTTCCATCCCAAGGGTTTAACAATCACATGCAGCCACCTGAGGTTTGCTCTCATAGATTTTACACTTGTAGGTGAGCTTTGTTTGATAGGGAACACGAATTTGATAAGAAACCAAACACCATAGGTGACAAGTAAGAGGGTAGCCTACCAAGAGACAATAGGAATGAGGATTAGGAAATAAGGGAATTTTTTTATAGCAATGGTTATGGTACATGAGCGAATGGCTTAGGCTTTGCAGGTACTCACCACCATGGTTGAGTGCATGAACCCATATGATAGATAAAATCAGGAACAAGGGGATAACATGAGTGCAATGGGATCACCCAAAGCTCATAGAAATCTTTCTATAAAATTAGACATGCCCACATGTCCTACCTTTGTTAGAGAGGAACTAGTACAAGAAAAAACATAGGAAGTTGAGGATGGGACATTTGTAGATATCTTTATGGCTACTAATGATGAATGAGAATTATTGACATCATAGGTGCATGAGAGAATGACTTTTGAGAGGTTTTTGAACCAAAGAAGAGAACACTACCATGTATTCAGATAGGACAAGAGACCCAGGGGAAACAATAATCAGCTGAAGCATGCTATAGGAAAGCTTACTTTGTCCACTTTTGAAGGTAGTAGTAGATTGACTATGCAAGCTTGGATTCACAAGTTTGATACCTTTCTAGAACTAATGCCTATGATGGATATAAGGAAATAAAATATGTGACATCACATTTGGAGGGAGTATCACACGATTGGTGGCATCATGGATTGATCACTCTTCAACACAATTAGGTGACCTCATACCAGGACTTTGTGGATAGATTAGTTGAGAGGTTTGACAAGAAATACCCCAAGTTTTACTTTAGAGACCTAGCACAACTCAAGAAGACATGGAGTTTGGAGCATTTCATCAATGAGTATCAATGGTCTTTAGTTATGGTGCCAGATATATCAGATAGGAGGTTGATAGTTTTATTGAAGGTTCATTTGAACCACTAAGAGGTTGGGTAAAGGCTTTTGATCCTTTCAATTTACATGAGGCTATGAGGAAACCCAAGAGCATGGATCATGCAACTCCAACAAATAAATTTCAGTCCAAAGGTGCATCTTCTAGCAAAGACCACAAACCATTCTTCAACAAACTTGAGAGGAATGAAACCAAGACTAAAAATAAAGATAAACCATTCGCTCCCTTGGATAGAGAGACATTGAATGATTTTAGAAAGAAAAACACTACTTTTATTGCAAAAGACCCTATGACATGAACCATGACTATCCTTTGAGGCCAAAGGGTATAGCCAATAGGGTTATGTGAGCTTATTATGAGGATTTTGATTCTAAAAATTTGGACCAACAATCTAGAAATGAGGTATCAATTAAAGAAAAGGATGACGCAAATGATGAAAATTTGAACAAAATGGCTATAGGTGATGAGAAGACTAAGGGTAGACTTAATTAGGTCTCACTAGTGTACAACAAGATGGATCATTTAAGATGAGAGGAATATTGGCTGGTGAGTGAGTTATCACTTTTCTTGATACATGTGCTACTCACAATTTAATTGATACCGGGTTGATTGAGAGGTGTGAGATATAAACTGGGTAGATTAAGGGTCTAAGAGTGAGGGTAGCTAATGGCTACATCCTAATATGATATAAAGATTATAATTCTACCCTTAAAAATCAAAAACTTTGATTTCAAAGCAGATTTTTATGTTGTTAACATGGGTGATACGAATTTGGTTTTGGGTATGACTTGGTTACATGATATTGGGGAGTTCACTCTTAATTTGGGAAATATGGAGATGAAATTTTAGTTAGATGGGAAGACCCATATACTTAAGGCCATTCGTGATAGTGGGTTTATGATGATATCTTGCAAACACATGGAGAACTTGTTGAGACATTACTAGGTTGAGTGGGCAACCCATTGCATGTTAATGCCATAACAGGGGCAACAAAAATCAGAGATGGGAAGACCCATATACCTAAGGCCATTCATAAAAATGGGTTTAGGATGATGTCTTGAAGATGCACGTAGAGCTTGTTGAGACATGACCAGGTTGAGTGGGAAGTCCATTGCACATTAATACCATCACAGGGGCAAAAAAGTTAGAATTTGACTCAGACATACAAGAGATGAGAATCAAGCACTACAAGGTTTTTAGTGAAATACAACTAGGTAGACTTCTGGATAGAGGTATTGAGAATATTATTGATTTAGAAGAAGGTGCTAAACCCATCATGATCACACCCTACATGCATCCAAAGAGATTGAAGGATAAGATTGAGAAAACCATCAAGGAACTACTTGCTATAGGGAACGTTAGACCAAGTAAGTCACCTTTCTCTTCTTCTATGGTTTTTATGAAGAAGACTTGGACTGCATAGATTTACAGGGTCTTGAACAATAAGACTATAAAAAAATAGGTACCCCATCCCACAAATTGATGAGTTATTAGATGAGCTATATGGAGCATGTTGCTTTTCCAAAATTGATTTGAGATCAGACTATCATCAGATCTAATTCAAGGAGTAGGATATAGAGAAAATGATATTCAGGAGTCATTGTGGCTACTTTGAGTTTTTTGTTATGCCATTTGGGATAACTAATGCTCCAACCACTTTTTAGTCTATAATGAATAGGGTCTTTCAACCTTAGTTGAGGAAATTTGTGTTAGTCTTCTTTGATGACATCCTGGTGTATAGTAGGACATGAGATGAGCATGTGTTACACTTAAACACTATGTTGAGCATTCTGAGTAGGGAGTCCTTGTATGTAAAGGAGCCCAAATGTGATTTGGGATTATGAGAGTTATTATATATGGGTCACATTATCATTGCTTAGGGAGTACACATGGATCCTAAAAAGATTTGTGTTACTATTGAGTGGCCTACTCCAATGAACTTGACATAGTTGAGAGGATTCTTGGGGTTGTGTGGGTTCTACAAGAGGTTTTTTAGTGGATATTCTAGGCATGTAACACCTTTGATGGACTTGATGAGAAAGGGGGCTTTCTTATGGTCTCTTGAGACACAAGAGTGTTTTGATAAATTCAAGGAGTTGATGACTTCTTGTCTAGTGCTAGCATTAATAGATTTTAACAAACCTTTTGAGTTGTATTGTGATGCATCTAGTGAAGGTGTTGGAGTAGTGCTTATATAGAACAAGCACCCAATTTCTTATGAGAGTAGAAAGCTCAGGGGGCTTGAAAGGAGCTTCAAAATTTATGATAAGAAAATGTTGGCTATAATGCATGCTTTGGCCAATTCAAGTAGTATTTAGTGGGTAGCAAATTCAACATAAAAACTGACCACAATAGCCTGAAACATTTCCTAGGGTAGTGAGATCTTAATGATAGGAAATAGATTTGGGTAAGTAAATTAAAAACATATGACTTTGATATTACCTATTCCAAGGGGACACAAAATGTAGTAGTAAATGCCTTGTCATGAAGACCACACTTGAGCTTGATGACAGATATATCAAAAGATTGGAGACATTTGATCCTTGCAAAGTATGCAAAGGATACATGGGCATCAAGATTCATAAATGGATCGGTCCAGAATAGTGATTTCACCCTTGTGAATGAGCCCATCATTTAAAAAGGGCACATTTATTTGGCGCTAGGGTTAGAGGTGAGGAGGATGGTGTTGAGAGTTTATCATGACTCACCTGTTGTATGATATCCAAGTTTTTATAGAAGCTTTCTGCAGATTCATGAGCATTTTTCTTGGAAAGGGCTCAAAGCTGAGGTGTTGCAGTATGTTAGAGAGTGTCATACTTGCTAATAGAATAAATAGGAGCACTCTTACCAAGCAAGATTAATTTAACCACATCTAATTCCTATCAGGAAGTGAGAGTGTTTGTCCATGGAATTCATCATAGGGCTATCGAGAGCCTAGGGTAGAGACTATATATATGTTGTTGTTGACCAGCTTACAAATTTTTCCCACTTCTTCCTGATCAACACTACATACATTACTATGTAGGTGCTAGATTTATTTTTTAGAGAGGTATTCAGGTTACATGGCTTACCTCGAAGCATTGTCAACAACATAAAAAATAAGTTTATGAGTAACTTTTGGCAGGAGCTATTCAAATTATGCAGGATAGAGCTCACTTTGTGTACTAGCTACCACCCCTAGATAGATGGTTAGAAAGAGATAGTGAACAAATGAGTGGAGGGATACCTCAAGAATTACATAGTAGGGTAGCAGAAGACTTGGGTTAAGTGGATATATCTATGTGAGTATTATTATAATCACACATATCACATGTCTATCCATAAGTCACCATTCATGGCATTATATGGATATGAGGCACCCAATTTTATGGATTTGTTGCTATTAGATAGTAGAGTTCCTAGTGTTGGAGACTAATTACAGGAGAGCCATGACATTGTAGAGGCTCTTAAGGAGAATATCACTAAGGCATAGAATCATCAAAAGAAGTATGCTGATCAGAAGAGGACTAAGCAAGATTTTGAGGTAGGTGATATGGTATATTTGATGCTATAGCCTTATCATCAATCCACTCTTAAAAAGAGTGGTGCCAAGAAACTTAAGCCTCATTATTATGGGCCCTTTAGGGTGATCAAGAGAGTTGGAGAGGTGGCTTGTGAATTGAATTTGCCAACATAGAGAAGAATCCATAATGTTTTTTTCATGTATCACATCTCAAAAAGGTGTTAGGATGCCATATTTTCCTTCTATAGTTCTTCCATCGTTGGACGATGAGGGAAAATTGGTATTGGTGCCATAGGCTATCATTGATTTCAGGGAAAGGAACTTGAGGTGGTATACTATAAGGGATTATCAAGTGAAATGGAAGGATGCCGATAGAGGATGAGACATGGGAAAATGAGGAGATTTTGTAGCACCCCAAATTGAAGTTGCTTGAGGACAAGAAATTTTAGGCAGGGCAAACTGTAATGTCCCCCATCTTTTAGAACCCTAGTGGAGTTCTTAGCCTTTCATTATCCAAAGGCTAAGTGGAGAAATAAAGAGAAATAAATTAAATTAAAGTCAATAAATAAATCTAAAGGTGACTTTATATTTATTTAATTTAATTTCTAGAAGCATAACTAATTATTGTATTGGAAAGGGGGAAGCTTCTAGAGTGCATTTTCTAGAAGCACAACTAATTATTATATTGGAAAGGGGAAGCTTCCAGAGAGTTCCATTAAATAATATTTTATTTCCTTGTAGAAGGGTGAAGGAAAATAATAAATAGAGGTGAGAGCTTCATTGATAGGAATCCATTATTTGATTTCTTTGAGCTTTAAGAAAGCGATTCAACATTTTCCACTAGAGAATGAAGTTCTTTTGTGTGCCTCCATTTGAGCTGGTGAAATACCGAGTGGATTTGGTATTGGGAGGACATCATACAAGTGTTCTATTCAAAAAAATTGTGGAGTATGATTGAAGGAATAAGTTAGATATTAATGCAGTGCCAACATTGCTATAGTAACTCACTATAGTAACCCTAGGCAACCACCTTCCTACTTACCTGAATAACCTAAAATTATATAGGGTGCGGTTGGGGCCTATCCTAGAATTTTATTAGGCCCCCCATATAGGTAATAATATATTTAGGGCATAGGAAGGTTTGATGGGTTAGGGAAGATTGGAACTATCAACTCTAAATACATTATAAAATCCAAATTTCTTGACCAGTTTCTAGGTTCCTATCCATTTCATTTTTTATTTCATAGAGTATAGATTTGAATATCTTAGGTCATGTTTAAGAATTTTTAAATTATTTTTAGTATGATTTATATCAAAATTTTACATCAGAATTTTTTTCCCTGATGTCTTATTATTGTAGATGCTTATTTTCTCATTTGTAACTAGTGCTATATGTTTCAAAAAATACAAAAAACATTTGCATCTTCATTGTTAGATGTTTTGGAGTCCTTTGCAAGCATATTGATTAAAGTTTGAGATTTAGAAAGAAATCAAAATTTAGATCTACAATATATCCCTTTTGTGCAAAGTGTTTGATGAAATTCTTAGGTTAAGAAATTAGAAAATTAAAATTAGAACTACAAGGGATATTACATATCCTCTTCCTCTTTTGCACGTCTTCTTAGAATTGCTTGAAGTAATTCAAGATTCTCTAAGGAACTGCTACCCATCCCATTTTTTAGGATTAACCTTAGATAGAAATAACAGTTACATGCAAATATAACCAATACCATAAAATAGTAGATTGCATAAAAGAGAACACAAGACACCAAGTTTTAACATGGTTGACCCAATCCCTAGGCTATGTCCACCAGCAACAAGTCCAATATTATTATTATCCAGTGATTACAACCTGATTACAATGCATAATCCCTTGCAACTCAATACCACTACAAAAACCAATTCTTGCATCACATATTATGAAAATCCCTAACCCTAAGCCTTTTTTATACAAGCTTTGTGTGAGGGCTCACCTGAATCCGTCATAGTATAGATGACATATTTGCATTATGATAGTTCTAATTTGATGTTTTGATATACTTTCGATACTATAGGGTTATGTTATCATAATATCTTCATTTTGATGATCCACATTTATGACTGCACATTAAGACCTAAACGATAAAATTAATGATTTCATTCATGTAATAACCTTTTTCAATTGCTTTGATAGAAGCTAAATTTCAGAATTCTCGTAATGCAATGTTCAAGTGGGGGTATGTTACTTGCATTTTGATTTGGATATTTGGACATTATTCAAGACTTAGTAGGACAATGGCTTATTTTAACTATTGATTTTTGATAGTTACAGTAGTGTCCTGCATCTATGATATATACGATGAATGGGATGATCGAACACAAATGGATGCAACTTTATGACATAGATTATGATATGATGATTATGATTTAATGCGATATGTAGATAAATGTTAATTTGATAATGATGATTATGATTTAATGAGATATGCAGATAAATGTTAATTTGATAATGATGATTAGGATTTAATAAGATATATAGATAAAATGTTAATTTGATAATGATGATTAATATTTAATGTGATATGTGGATAAATGTTGATGTGATCATGATGGCTTATAATATGCAGGTTCTATTATTTTAACATTTTGGACAATTTATTTGAAATGATTAGGAAAGGAAATTTGATTTAAATTATGTTAATAAGATTATGTAACATTTAAAATTATATGCATTTATGATATATATTTATATGACTTGGACTATTGACGTTCGAGTTTAATGTGTAGGAAGTGGAACCATGGAAATTTTGGGGGAAACAAGATCCAAATTTGTGTATATAGTTTAACCAAGGAAAATCTTTGGAATATTCAAAAGCCTCATTGTGAAAGTATTTTACTTCATAAATGTAAGCTTGCTTGTATGTGGAAATGTTTAATCATAATGATGCATTAAGGGAATGTCATGGTGATGTGATCATGATGGGTTACAATAAATGTTGATGTGATCATGATGGGTTGTAATATGCAGATTCTGATATTTTAACATTTTGGACGATTTATTTGAAATGATTAGGAAAGGAAATTTGATTTAAATTATGTTAATAAGATTATGTAACATTTGAAATTATATGCATTTATGAGATATATTTATATGACCTCCTTGGACTACTGACACTCGAGTTTAATATGCAGGAAGTGGAACCATGGAAATTTTGGGGGAAACAAGATCCAAATCTATGTATATAGTTTAACCAAGGAAAATATTTGGAATATTCAAAAGCCTCATTGTGAAAGTATTTTACTTTGTAAATGTAAGCTTGCTTGTATGTGGAAATGTTTAATCATAAGGATGCATTAAGGGCATGTCATGATGATGTGGAATGTGCTTGTATGTGTCACTTGACACTTGTGGATTTTGTGTGTAATGACATGTCATGTAGGGTTTTGGTCAAGGTGACATTTTATCGTAAAACTAATTACCTTGTTAATGAGTAAGTAAACCCACTTGACAAGGGGTAAAATGGGTCACAATCAAAGGAAATTCAAATTTGGACTTGGCTAGGATTTTGAGGGGTCATTAGGTGGTCCCAAAGTATTTTTAATGTAAAAATGTACTTCCCATGTGATAGTATAACATGTTAGGGACCTAATTTTAACCATGATAGTGACTAGACAGCCTAGAGGGCCCCTTTATCCATGCATTCTTCCACCAATTCGAAAATGGACTTGTCACATGTGTTCTCTTCCATGTTCCCACTAAATCAGATATAGAAAATTTAGAGGGGACAAGTTTGTAAGAGGGAGTGGCTTAGTGTATTTGCTAAAATAAATAGTAAGAAGGCCTTATTAGAGAGTCTTGGACAAACTAGTGGGGTGTTCACCCACTCTCTAAGTTTAGAGACAATAAGGGTTGGAGAAGGACTAAGGGAGCTCTACAAAAAATATCATTACCTTAGCTTGGACCAAGGTTGGTGTTTCAAACCATGTGCATTTTCTTTCTTCTAGTATTGCATAGTAAATCTGCAAGCATGGAGAATTTGATATGGGATCTTGCATTGTATTTTAAATCTTTGGATGGTAGATTTCAGTATTGTGTTGGGCCATTGTGAATCTTTGTATTGTGTTTTCATGGTAGGAATGAGTATTGTGTTTCATGAAATTCCTTGTTTTTTTTCTTTCTTTAATCTCCTTGTTTTGATTTGAATGTGTTGATTTGGGTGTGAGGGCTTCACTCACACTTTGGGAAGGGAAGAGAAGTCCAGAGTGAAGGGCTTAGTTGGGATTGAAATATAGTTGAGAACCTTGGAGTATGGGCTCCATTGTATGCCATATTCATTCATAATCTTGCTTTGGGGGTGATAAGGGAAATGATGTTGTAGAAAGGAGAATTATGGAGTCTGGGTATTCAAGGATGCTATATTTAATGGTAGTATGTTGGAAGATATTTTTGAAAGCTCTGAAAGGGCATAAATTGTTGATTAGTGAAAGTCTCGAAAGGGTAGAAAAATTATTTATTGCAGGTATGTGATGATATGGAAAGTCTCCTTTTTGAAAGCACACCTTCGCCCTATGTTCAAGGTTCCATTAGTGAACCATTGTGAAATACCCTTGGGATGGGATTGTTTTGTGTTATGTGGTGTGTCTCATGCATTGACAAGTGATGTGTGTGTGTGCCCCATTTGGACTTGGTCTCCCCTACTCGGTGGGTGGCTTCATAGAAGCCTACGATGGGAGGTGAGCCTCCATGGTTCTTGTGTTATTATTTTGCATATTTTGTGCTTTGGATTCACAAAAGAAATGAGGAATTTACCTTGCATTAGTGAAGCAAAAAGGATATGTCTTTGTGTAGTTTGTTTGAAAGGAGCAACCTTCCTTCATGTCATTGGTTATGAAGTTGTGATCACAATACCTCATTGTGGTTTATTTAATGTGTGGTAGAGTGAAATCTACTTATCAGTGTATAATATTATGATAGGAATGAAGTAAATGGGATATGGACATTGTTAGCTGCATTGTAGGATTCCATGTTGTGCATATGGATCACATTTAAATAGAAAGATTTTTTCGATATCATAGTTTGTAATGAGAGAAAAGAAATAAATTTTCATATAAAAAGGTTAGTCATTTCTATGATGCCCAAGTAGTGGTTATGTAAATGAAGAATTTATTCTCCTGTTGGTTATGAATTTGAACAATAGACATGTTTTCATATATTGCTTTTGTAAAATAGATTCATTTCAAAGGGTAACTCATTACTTTTGACCCCATAATGAATGAACAAGAATTATTTAAAACTTACTCATTTTGAAACATAATAATGCCTTTCATATGATATGTTTATTGTTGAATGTGATATCAAAAGATCTATTTATCTAGATACATATATTGGGATGTGAAAAAAAAAATAGCAGCATATTTGAATAGAGGAGATAGATCAAATAGATATCATAACATAAACTCCTAAGGGAAAAAGGCCTGTACATGCACATTTAGCCCTCTAGAAATTGTATGGGAAGTGGGAAAACATCTCACTCCCAATTATAGTTCATTAAAATAATCAAAGAATGATTCCAAGAACCTTCTTAATAGTGTGGAACTAAGAATATGAAACAACAATATAACATAAACAAAATGTAAATAAAGAAAGATAAGACTAGACCTTGGAAGAAGACCCATGACTTAAGGAGCCACTTTCAAGAAACTAAGTAATTATATAAAGAAATAATATAATAACCGTAAGCAATCATATCCCCTTTATATTTAAAAAAAAAGTTACCAAGTAAATTTTGCCCAACCCAAGGAGGGGTACCTTTGCAAGCACATAGCAATTCAAAAAAAACTAAGGGGGCGTACATATATGTCAAGATGTTGGGAGGTGGGCAAGGGGCCTCACCTTCCCCAAACCCTCCCCTCCTTCATACTATGCTATCCTTGTAAGGAAACTTGCAAGAAATGATATAACCATTTCCAAATAACCCATAATAGATCTAAAGTAAACACAGAATTAAAATCCACATGCAAGAGAATAGACAACATACCCACAAAATTGTGACACAAGATATACCCTGAGAAACCCTTATTGAGGGAAAAACTCAGCCTCCAAAAGCATCTATCATCATGTATTATTCAACAAAAATATCATTGCAATACAACCATGGAAGCCTTCAAAGCCAAAGCCACAACCAAGAAATCCGAGTGAACAAACATGAATCCACACATCCCATGCCATGCTTCAAACCTTGATAAATGCTCCCTTGGCTAACCTGTCAAGCCTTGTCCTGCTTGATTCTTTCTCTTCTCACACAACAACTACCCTTGTGGCTGCTTATATAGTAGCAAGTCCCACAAAACCACCAAGTGGTATTACGTAAACCATATGCTAAAATCATGTGCTACCTAACCCATTGAACCCACATTTAATATTGGGCATTTAATTCTTTTCCCCAATATTAAATAATTACATCAAATATTATCACAATATTACAATAAAACTCATCAAGTATATCCCTTGGGAATCTTTCCATGTTGCATGTCCATCTAGATACAACATTACATAATAAAATGAAATAATACAATATAACAGCATTATGCAATGTGTGCAACACTCATTATCTCAAAAATTTGCCACTTACAGTATACATCGCATAGGGTCAATTCATAGCCATATAAATGAACAAGGGAACAATCCCTCCTAGCACATCCACCATCATGGATCAAAGTAGACGAAATGCTCCATCCTGGTACCCGCAACAAAATCAAAGTATCCAACATCTCAAATATGAATGATCTCACCTCCTCTTATGCCACTGCCACTGGACATACATAGAAGCCATCCAAAGAGAAAGCCACCCAACCATTCAGATTAGAAGATCATAAAATCCTGTACCAACTAAAATGCAAATCAAAAAAACCTGATCCAAAGTTAATCACATATATCCATAGTTGTCAAAATATACATAGATGAAATAGCACCCACAACAAGTGCCAAACTCATCCAACTATCCATACCTCCAAAGGTATACCAAGTGAATCTCACATCATCAACATATCCAATTTATAACCTATAATCACAAGCCTCAAGAGCAATACCATATATACCATAAAGCTCCCACTGCAAAAGATAATGTTAAATCTATAACCAATCCACTCACAACATCTCAAAGAAGTGAATCCATGTAGTCTCAAGGACATCCACAACACATAAATTGATAACCTATAAGAACAACTCTCATAACTAGTCTCCAACAACATCTCAAGTTCTCAACCAACAAAACAAAGAGATAATGTAATAACCATGTCATTTATCACATGACATACATGAGCACAAACTAGTGATCATAATCTCTAACCTATCTCAAATCCAATGTAAGTGAAACCAAACATCTAGGAAGATAACCAAGACCAAAGAGAAACCATGCAAATCATAACCTATATCATGTCCTTCTACACACACCTCTAGATGTAAACTGTACAAGTATGATCTCCTTCATAAAACCCCAACAAGAAGCCTCAACAACACCCAAACCATATAGTTAATCATGGATGTAGACCTCTCACAAGAAGATCAAACTCATAAACCATTCCTAAATCCAAGGAATATGCCCAATATAAAACCATCTCCCAAACTTAACTAGCACAACAACATATGCAAATGGAGATAACCAATGCTAAACCATCTCTCAAATGAACCCTCTAGAACTAACTCATGTATCATAGCTCAAGATCCATATCCATGAAAGAAATCATAAACATAGTGCACCTAAGAGAAATAATGGGCTGTACCTCTCAAGTAGAAAACTGCCAAGCAAACAAAGAGTGGGGAATGAGAATGCTCATCAAGATATCTAAGTTTCCAACCAAGACTCATCTAAGGAAAATCTCCTCTTAAGTTCATATAAGGTGAATGCCCCTCAAACTTTTCTGCTAAAACCATTAACTGTCCCAAGAAACACTTCTCTAATCCAAGAGAAATCAACATCACCACCATCTCTAAGTATCCATGAGTACTTATAACCAATCAATCCATTCCAACTCCAAATGCAACATAACAATATCATGAAGTATCCAGCTTATGATCAATGTACTCAATACCAAGAAACTAAACCATGATCAATGTCAAAGTTCCAACCATGACCTCAGGAACATGAATATAGCAACATGATCTAAACCATCTCAAAAGAGACAACATGCTCCATATGAACATACTATAACATGTCAAAACTCTAAACGTGTATCAAGAGTATATCATGACATAATAATGAAACCATCCTAACACCAACGATAACATGTCAAATGAAAGCATAAACCACACCTTTACCAAGAACCTTGTAAGTCCTCAAGATGCAACCATCTCCACACACCATGAAGAAAAACCATCTCGACATACCATGAAGAACCATCTCCACACACCATGAAGATAACCAAGTGCACCATGCAAATGTCAAAGATGTTTCTATAGCAACAAGATCTAAGACAAACCTCCAGAATCTACAAATAATCAATAAGTATATAGATGCCAACAACTCACACTCAAATGTGGTACCAAGTCACCTATGAAATCATAACATCCATCTCCTACATGAAGATCCTCTAGGTCTACACTCACACAACCAATGTGTCAATACTAAGTGAAACCAAGATCTCCAAACTAAGAAGATACAAACCAAACCAAGAACTAATCCTGCACAGTCACCTCATCACTATCACAAGCTCCCACTAAACTGTGTATCCAAGCTATCCATGACATCATGATTAAAAAACTATCCTCTAACCATGATAATCAAACAAGGCATTAAATCATCAAAGAACTCAGAGTGCACATCATGAGCTGCTCAAAGGAAACCAAATAACCATGATCCTCAACCAAGAAGATATACCACCATAACCAAATCGAGAATCCAAACCAATGAATATAAAGGATGTACATGTATATCCAATCATGTAATGCCAGAATCCATGGCACCATGATCACATCCATGAATTGAGCATCTAACTCTCAATGTGTCCAACTTGTCAGTATAAGATAGTCAACCACAATCCTCCACCATGACTATACCTAGTAACAACATCTCATCCCTTCTACATGAATAAAAATTAACAAATCATGTGACTTAGGGCATAGACAACCCAAATCCAAGCCACCAATCTGAATATGCATCAATAATGAAAGATCAATGGGAAAAGACAACCCATAACCAAGCTATAAATGCAACCTGTAAGTGTAGACCACTTACAACACTACATAACTTGTAGACCCAACAAGTCATCATGCATATCCAAATCAAATACTGATAACCATATCATCATGAGACCAATCTAAAATATGAACTGAGTATACAATGACATCAAATCTTAAATTTTCAAAATATACAATACCATAAACTCACAATGTTACCATAGTCAATATATACCATAAACTATTTAGATTAATATATCACCAAATAGACCATGCCAAACATACACCAAATTTGAACCAATGTGTAGAGCTATCAAAGAGCTTTCCATTGACTACTTGAAGTCCAAAATATGACTTTGTATGCCCAAGTTATGCCCTAATATGTGCTCAAAATAACTAACATGTGACTTTCAAGATCTTAAAACTTGACAAAATGTCAAAATAACAAAATCAAACCTACACCAAGTTATAGTGCTCTAAATTAGCTTTCCAACACCTATAAGAAGTCTAAAATTTGATATCGTGAGAGAAAGTTATGGCTGTTTTACTAAGACAATCTTTTTACCATTTTCATTGCATTTTTGTTTTGTTTTGTTTTTGTGATGAAAATTCTAACAGGATTAAATTTTATGGCCATCATGGGCTGAAGCTAAAAAAACTCTTTTATTTTCTATGATCACAGCCAAACTAGGGCATATTATATATCAAAATTTATGGAAACATCAAACCGGATCCAATGGTGAGGTCTATTTTTACCCAGAAGGTTATTTTTGCAAGCTACCCTCTAAAACTCTCATTTAAATGGAACATCCAAAAAACTTTTTGTTCAACAATTTCACATGCCCAAAATCTACCAATATCCCATCATAACAGTAAACCTAAAACCCTTAGATCTACAATAAACAACTCATATATCTTGCCCTTTCTTTTATCCTCTCATGCATTTCCATGGATTCAATCTAGGGTTACAATAACAAAATTTGGATTTGATACCACTTGTAATGAAACTTGCAAGAAATTATATAATAATTTCCACATAACCCATAATAGATCTAAAAATAAACACAAAATTAAAATCCACATGCAAGAGAATAGACAAAATACTCACAAAATTGTGACACAAGATATACCTTGGGAAACCCTCATTGAGGGAAAAACCTAGCCTCCAAAAGCATCCATCACCATGTATTATTCAACAAAAATACCATTGCAATACAACCATGGAAGCCTTCAAAGCCATAGCCACAACCAAGCAATCCATGTGAATAAGCATGAATCCACACATCCCATGCCATGCTTCCAACCTTTACAAATGCTCCCTTGGCTAACTTGTCAAGCCTTGTCTTGCTTGACTCTTTCCCTTCTCACACAACAACTACCCTTGTGGCTGCTTATATAGTAGCAAGTCCCACAAAACCACCAAGTGGTATTACATAAACTATGTGCTACCTAACCCATTGACCCCACATTTAATATTGGGCATTTAATTCTTTTCTCCAATATTAAATAATTACATCAAATATTATCACAATGTTACAATACAACTCATCAAGTATATCTCATGGGAATCTTTCCATGTTGCACATCCATTTAGGTACAACATTACATAATAAAATAAAATAATACAATATAACCATATTATGAAATGTGTGCAACACCCATTATCTCAATAATCCTACCAATGATAATTGCAATACTCATGTCAAATCACGATTGGCATGCTTAAAACTTTGACTTAAATCTAGAATGCGCTTCCACCCAAGATGTGGACACACTACTCAAGGAGGAGACTTCGCATTCCTATACATGCCTCCTATCTCATCAGCTCCAAACACATGCAATGGTTAGCTCAACTTGAGTTCTATTATTAACACACATGCCCCTTGAAAAAAAATCCATGACCCAAGCATTAAAGAGGGGTTGCAAATCAAACACAATCCCCACTTTTCTTCCTTGGTTGTCCGCTGATTCCTCACTTTGTGAGACCACCACCGTAGTATATGCAAATTGGAAGTAAGGAATGCATGGAGTTAGAAGTGCTAAGGATTTTCACATGGGCTTTAATGATATGCAGTCTAGGAAAGACCATGTGGGGGGAATGGGCCCTACTCAGATTTTCTTTAAGGGGGGAGGTATAATAGACATGTGTAGAGTTAGGAGTTTAGGGTAAGAAAGTTAACATTAATATCATTTGTTAATAGGATTTCATAGGCAATGTAAATAAATAAGTTAAAATTTGAATAAAGGATAATTAGAGAATTAGGCTAGTTTACTATTTTGGTGATGAATTAGAAATTTTGTTTAATAGGATATTGTTTTAATATAAGAATTAATGGTCACAATAAGTTGATAAATCACTAATAAGTAATAAATAGTTTTAAGAAGAGATAATAGTTGGATATTAATGGATTTTTAAATTGTAATTGTTGATAGTTTGATGATTCTAGATTAGTTATGATATTTGAGATATTGGCATAAATATGAGTTAGTAATAAATTTCAATAGTAAGTTCTTTGGTATTATGTATGGGTAGTTGGAAAAAAGTGGCCATATAGAAAATAAAACTATTGTGTAAGTTAGTATTTAGATATAAGTATATTTATACTTTGATCTTTATTATGTATGTTAACTAAGTGTTAGTTAATATAAATATATTTTAGTAATAATATTATGATATGTTCTTAATATATATAAATATATATTAAATACTATATATTCTTTTGATTCTATTTGCAAATATGCTTGACAATGAATTATAATCTATACATTTAGAGTATATAAATATAGTCTTATTATAAAATTCAAGCTATCCTTCCATTGGCAAATTAGTAGAATTTTGTTTGAATTGAAATATAAATTGTAAGTCAATTAATATAATTATATGTGAATGCAAAGAAAGCTAGCGGTGGTGCTATACTAATGAAGTCGTAAAATCTATTAAGTTTTTGAGATATGATTAGGATGTTCTAAAGATGTGGATTCTTAAGGAGAATATATAACAACAATAAGAATTTGTGGTAATTGTTGCTTCATATAATGTCCTTTACCATGAAATGCACTAACGAGTAGATTATTGAATTAAATGATATAATTAGTAAATTTGGAGTCATATTAATTCATAGAGTCATTTGTTAGTAAGGTGGAAAGTAATGTTGGTTAAGGAGAAATAGTAAGTGGAAATGTATTTAGATAAAGGTAGAATTAAAGTTGTCAGTTAGTGGTAATAGAGAAGTTGAAGTAAATTATTTAATGTTTTCTTACAACTCAATTTATTAATTTGGTAAGTCAATATGTTGGTATATAGTTAGAATCTTATACTCAAATATTGCTAGTATCATAATGAAATATAGGATGGAGAAAGGGTAAGACAAATGATTAGTATACACATATCTTGATGCGGGGATAAATTAATAGCAAGATATCAAAGACAAATCAAGTGTTAGTAGAAGTTATTGTCTAGATGTAAATCAACATATCATACCATCTTTTTACATACTTAAGTAAACAAGGAATTTATAGCTTTACTATTGAATCATATGTTGGTCCTATACACTAATAATGGAAACACATATATACAACTTCAATACAAGTCAATGTTGTACTAATTTCATAACCTTTGCCAATGGCCATGTAATTGAAATATAATGCCAAGGTAGGACAATGTAAAGAGAGAGAAATTAGGTAAGAGCTACAATTCTGTCAGATAGGATAAAGTGGGTTAAAGATATTAGAGTTAGATAAGGGTATTTACCAATTATGCTATAACTTGAACCCTAGTAGACTGAACAATGCTTGCCCCAGAAACTTGTTTTTTTATAGGCCCCAATATGGAGGGAGAGTATAAGTATCAAATTAATCAAGATGTATGTTCATGAAACCAACAAGGAATACATACTCAAACAACTACATCCTCAAGGATAATTAATTATAGATCCATACATATTATTCTTTGTGCACCTTTCAAAAAAAAAATGTTGGTTGTGTTTTGCCTTGTTAAAATTAGGGCATGACACTTTTCCACTTACAAAATTAGGGCTATAGAAATAGAAAAATAGTAACCAACACCTTTTACAATACAAAGGCATTTTTGACTTTGGGGGTGCTACACTCGAAAACCCTCGCGAGGGCATTGCCCCTCGACCCCACCCTGTACTGTGATAGGGAGCACACTTGGGGCATTGCCCCTTGACCCCATCTTGGGGGAACTTACCCCAAACCCCATAGACATAATTTGGAGGGAAATCATGTTGAATAAACATCTGAGTCTAATTAGGCTCCACATGACAACACCATTATGCAGGCTTGTTCTTTGAGATGTAATGTAGATCTTGGATCTCCACTAGACCCTTTTATATCTAGGGAATTCTTATCTAAAATTAAAGAATATTCTTACCAAAATTGTGCCAAATTTAAATGTATGTGCACTACTATATCGAGGTTTTCTCTATTATTATTTGGTGTGCTCCATACACCGTTCTACTAGGAAAAATATTTGGTTGGCTCAACTGATAGAACTTGTGTGCTATTACCCTTGCAAAAAACTAGACCTTTTGGTCCATGATATCTTTCAATAAGCATAATCTTCCATTATGGTGGCATCTAGTTAGATTTTCCATTGGTGTTGCTTTGTGCTTCCAGGTAGTTAGCACTTCTCCAGATCTATTGAACTCTATTACCCTTTTGATCACTTTCTTTATAATTTTGTGTGGTTTTTATAGCCACATATACTCATTGTGCACCCTTCTGAGTACAAATCTTACCCATTCACCTATGAAGAAATTAGGGATATTAGTTGCGCAAGCTATGCTTGTCTTCTCCAGTTCCTCATAGATTGATTTTGACTTTTCATCTTCACAAAAAGTCTCATACGTTGATCAAATCTTTGCATCTCCTACCTCCATGATCTTTTCCTTAAGGTTATCCTCAAGATATTCAATCAACAAAATACTTATTGGGAGTGAAGATAGGTCTCTATTCATGTCCTCATCGGTGCTATGTAAGATTGGCTCATAGACAGGTGACTCTAGTTCCTATCCATTGACTAGTTCAATCTCAAATATACCATCATATTGTGTTATTGTTACATATGATCTTGAAATTGTCTATCTACACATGATCTATTGCACTAGATCTCTTCTAGGATTGAAAAGAAACTTAACATCTCTGGTTCACACAAAGAATGTTTGTTTGAGAGCTAGGGTTTTAAAAACAAAAGATATTCATATCTCAAGATTGTAAAAGTGACTTTTGCTGAGTGATGCATTTATTTATAGATTCAGTCTGAAAAATAATGTTGAGGTCCTAATAATGACACTATTACTTTCGCCTACCTCTACCTTTATGCAATAAATGCCTTTTTATGGTTCATCCAATGATCAAATTTTAGTGACAACCTTTCTTCACCTCTTTGGTAACAACACACTCTCTTTTCACCAAGTCAAATGTTTTAACTTACCAATTTATATTCGAGGACATGTTCAAGGCATACTTTTCTTTCTTAACCCCTCTTAATCTTTACTTAGCTTAAATTGATTGGGAAGACTCACCACTTGTTGATGAGCTTTTTGCTTTCATAATCTTTACTCCAGCTTCCTATGATCTTTTCTTGGTCCATACTATACTAAAGTCCTTATTGACTTATTCAACATCAATGGCCTTGCCTTTTCCTTTGTTACCATTGTGCTATTGTTTGGGCTTATGTTTGACCCAATAGTCTTTGGCTACATGGCCTATATTATGACATTTGTAGCATGTTCTCCTTGTTTTATTCCATGATCTTGCATGGTTCCAGTGACTTGTCCTCCACTTACATTTGGATGCAACATGACCATCATTTCCATAGGCAAAGAAAACCTATCTCTATTCTTAAGAGATGACTAATATAATCTTATAATTGAGAAAAGTGTTTAGCACTATGATGATACATGTCATAGTAATAGCAATAGCCTTTTTCTCTTGCTTCATTTGCAAGATCCCTGCACTCGTGTGTACTATGTCCATACCGATGCCAAATGTAATAATAGCATCTATAAGTATCCTATCTGTTGGTTGCATCTTGCCTATGCCAACATAAATTTGACTTGTGCATTATTTTTCCAGAACAAAAACAAGTAGGTTTTTTGAGGAGATACTTCTCTTTGCTACCCTATTTTTCTTTGTGGACTTTGAGTCTTTTTCCTTTGAAGAATATCCCTTCTTAGTTGTGATAATTCCTTCAAATCCTAGACCTCTTGAACTTGTCATCTCTCTTTGATTTTTTAGCTTCCCTTCCACCTTTCTGGTGTTTTTGCTTGACCTTTCTAGTCTGTCACATTCTTCCTTCACTATCTTAAGTTTGTCCATCAATTGATGAACTTGTTCCTCCATATTTCTTGCTTCCTCAGTCAGAGCATTTAGTTTTTTTTTTTTTTTTTTGATCATGCTCAAGTAGGATATTGTTTTCTTGCATGATATGCTGGTGTTCTTCCTCCATGAAAGCTATCTCTTTTTTTTTCTTTTTTTTCACTAGATCCTTATCTCCCTATTTTTATTCCTGATCTAGTCTAAGTTCCTCATAGGATTGATCTCTTGCTAGGATGCCATTTCTTTTTTCATCTTATGCTTCATTCAATATCACTTCTTCATGCTCTTGTACCTTTTTTGATCATTTTAATCCTCTTCTTTATCTTTTCATTCTTAGTCATGAGTTCTAAGATTGATTCTTCTGATTCTTCAAAACCACTTTTCTCTTCAATCTTTATTATTAGCTCCTAGCTTTCTCCCTATTTTTCATAAGCTTCTTCATTTTGGCTAAGGATTCTCTCAAATTTTCTTTTATATATTCAATAGTGTCATACACTTTGTTAAGTTACATCTCATACCTCACAACTACCATCTAATCTTCCCTCTAGCTACCAGGCTTGTTATTGTTAAGGTCTGTGCACTGATACCAATTGTTGGTCCCAAATAGTACTGAGAGGGGGGTTGAATTAGTAGGCTCACTTCTACAAAATCTACTAGTTAATGTATCTATCTTTAACACACACTTTGTTACTACCACCTTAGCTATTAAGGAAATGATAAAAGCTATGCAATAAAACCATATAATACCACAAAATGATGCATACATCAATAACACAAATATTTTTATGTGGAAACCCCTGGTGTGAGGGTGAAAACCATGGTGGGAGTAATATACCCACTAGCCTTTCCTTTCAAGTAAAAGGGTGCCCTATCAAAGACTTACATCTATTCCTTCTAAGAATGCATAATATTAAGAATGCCTATAATATGTTAGGATTACAAAATCCTATCAAGGCTACCTTGTTAGAGGATTTCAATATCTTTCTAAGAGATACCTTGTTAAAGGATTTAAAGGACTTATTAAAAGTCTTCCTTGTTAAAGGATTACAATATTCACAATGGTCAGAGAGAAAATGAATATTTAGATCTAAATACTTGGCATACCTATTCTAGTAGATCCTTTGCTAAAACTCCTCAAAGATTCTTTAAGATCCTTCCTTTGTTTGGGCTTGGTGAAATTCCTCTATTCACTTTCTTTTCCCTTTTCTTGTGCTTCTCATACCTATATGCTTTTACCCTTTCATCATAATTATTGTGGTCTACCTTCACAGATTTCTGCTTTACATAGTTACAAAAACAACAATGGCTCTTTCTTCTCTCTCAACAACAATCTTATATCTTTCCTTTCTACCCAACTTCAAAAATGGATTCTAGGTGATCTTCAAATTGTGTTCATTATTCACAAATGAAAACTCTAAATTTATCTCACTCAAAATATAAATTTGAAATTTAAATTGCATAACGAGCATAGTCACAAGACACCCATGACTACCTATCCATAGATGCCTATACTTGTAGGCCAACCTGTCCATCTAAAAATCTACCTCTATAAATGTAACCTTGTGTGGTTCAACCACATTCCACCACTTTCTCTCTATGTGCATGCCATGTTTCATTCCATCATTCGCTTGTTCCACCACATCAACGGTGACTAGGTTGCAATCATCAAAATTCCATGTCTTCTTCCACTCTTCTATCATGAATTGTATGCTAGCTTTTTTGGTGATTTCTCTTGCAATGATTCATTTATTTTTGTTTTCTAGTTTCTAATAAATGACAACACTTTATACTTACTCAATACTTGAGTTCTCTACTCACTACTTTTCCTAGTTAATCTTCCAAATATAGTTTCTTCCAACAAGAAAAACCCCAATGGGGATCAAACCCACAAAATGATATAGTAAAACATATAAAACCTCTTTAGAGATACAAAAAGGAATGTACATGAATTCATGAACTCTCCTAGAGTTTATTTATCTAGTAAAAAGGAAAACAACCCTACTTGGACAACAATCCAATTACAATAAGGGAAACAACCCAAAGAGTGAAAAATAATTCACCGTGGATAGCAATCCATTGAAATAAAATTATCGAGAGAACTGACTACCCCAATATAGTTCATTTGAAGAAAAACATAATATTCCACTCATATCTCTTCTCTAATCAAAATCTTGCATCAATAACTATACATCATAACATTCCTTTCATATGCATCACAAGTCCAAAAACACATATTAGGTTAGCTCAAAATGAGACCTAATACCAAAATTAATTATATCAACTAATGTGATTACATAAGTATAAACTATAAAACATATAAAATACCTTACAATACTAGTTAACACACTTGCACTCAAATAGATAATCCCAATAATTCAAGCAACATGCTTTCTGATTGAGTTAGCCAAGAAATAAATTCCCTTCCTCTATCCAACAAGAAAAATAACTTTCTAACTAATAATAATCAAGAAAATCTATAAAAACATAAGAATGTATGTATCCATGAAGTATCTTGATTGGTAAATCAAGAACTTGCTTCACCAAAAAATTTCAATTGAAATAACGAACGACTATCTAAGATAACTCATGAATAAATACTAACACTAATTGATCTACATCGGTTGTTCCTATAAGCCCCAAAAGACCTCTCCCTTTTCATTTTGAAAAAATGTGGACCTCCCACCCTGATCTTTTAGATAAGATACAACTCTAGTGGACTATTGATGTGGAAGGCATAGCTATGTACAGGGTTGTTAGAAAACTTAGCAACATTAAAAGAATGGTTAAAACTTTAGACAAGTTTGATTTTGGCCACATATTCTTTGAGAGAGAAGTCCTATCTAACAATATTTCTTCTATCCAAGCCTCTATTTAGGAGGATGGGTATGATGAGTTAAATAGGGAGGCTAAGCTATATATCCTTTTAGAATTACACAATATTATTAGTAAAGAGGAGAAGTTCTGGAGACAAAGATCAAGTGTTAACTGGCTCAAAGAGGGAGACTTGAATACAAAGTTTTTTCATCTTTCTACTATAAAAAACTGAGCTAATAACATAATCTCAGGTTTAAAGAAAGGATACGGCATGCTAACCAAGGATGATGAAATCTTAGTTGAAGTTGTTTCTTTCTTCTCCTCCCTGTTGTCTTGGGATCCTATGCTATCCAAAGTGGATTAGGATGACATTGTTTCTTGTATCCCTCAAATAATCCATCCTCACCATAATAAATTGCTTTGAGCCATTCCCTCTGATTTGGAAGTTAGAAAATCTCTCTTCTCTCTACCAGTAGATAAATCTCCTGGCCCAGATGGTTTCCCTACTTTCTTTTTCCAATTATTTTGGCCAATTTTGATGAAGGATGTGGTGAAGGGTGTCCAAGAATTCTTTGGGCCCAGAAGCATTCTAAAAGAGATTAACTCTACTTTTTTAGTTCTCATTCCTAAAGTTCCTGGAGCCAATTCCTTGGACAAGTTTAGACCAATTCGCCTATGCAATTCTTTTTACAAGATCACTTCGAAAGGTTCTTACTTCTAGGTTTCTCAAGCTCCTCCCTTTGATAGTATCTCAACAGCAAACTAGTTTTGTCCCAGGTAGACAAATTTTAGACTTGATAATGATGGTGCATGAAGTGATTCACTCTATGGAAGCTGGAAAAAAGGAAGGGATGTTACTTAAATTGGATCTTTCAAAAGCCTATGACCGGGTTGACTTGTCTTTCCTGGATATGGTGCTTAAGGCTTTTGGGTTTGATGACAAAACATGTAAGCTTATTTCTCAACTAGTAACTACTTCCTCACTTGTTGTTTTAGTTAATGGATCCCCCTCCGATTTCTTCAAACCTTCTCATGGTCTTCATTAGGAGGATCCTCTTTCACCTATTCTCTTCATAATCTTGGCATAATGCATAGGCAAACTTATTAAGAAGAATAAGAAGGAAGGGAGAATCAAAGGTATTAAACCTTCTTCTAAAAGTGCCCCTTTTACGCATCAGCAATTTTTTGATGATACTATAATGGGAGGGGAGGCTTTTGTTAAGGAGGCAAAGACAATGAAGGACATCTTGGATACGTACTCCAAAGGGTCAAGATAGCTCATCAACTAGGATAAGAGTTCTATTTTCTTTATCAACACTCCTAAGGACAGACAGAAGAAAATCTCTAGAATTCTAGGATGTAGTGTGGGGAAGCTTCCATCTACCTATCTTGGGCTCCCTTTGGGCATGAATCCTCCTGATTATTTTTGGAATGACATTATGGACAAATTCAATAAGAATCTGGTTGGTTGGAAAGGGGCCTCTCTAAGCCAAGCTGGAAAATGTTGACTGGTTAAATCCACCCTTCAAAACTTGCCTATTTATGCTTTGATCCTTTTTGTGATCCCTGTGAAATTTTCTGAGAGGATGGAAAAAATTTAGAGAGACTTCTTATGGATGGGGGCTGAAAAGAATAAAAGGTATCCCCTAGTTTCTTGGGAAAAAGTCTACCTCCCAAAGAAAAATGGAGGTCTTGGCATCAGGAAACTAACTCACCTCAACAAGGCTCTTTTGGCTAAGAAAATATGGCGTATCTTCAATAGCATAGGGGAGTGGAAAGACATTCTAGTAAACAAGTACATAAAGAGGCCCTCTAAATAGTTTACCCTCTTCAATGAATATATCCCAAGAGGATCCGCTATTTGGAATGGTTTCTTAAAAGCCAGGGACCTGGGAAATTCTAGAGTTTCTTGGAAATTGGGAAATGGGGAGGATATCTAATTCTGGTCTGATAGCTAGCTTATTTAGGGCCCTCTTATGAACAACCCCATCTATGAGGTCTGGGTGAATGACTGCATCAACCATTTTGGGCAGAAAGTTAGTAACTATAGGAACGACCAGGGATGGATAGACCTTTCTGTCATATCCAAAGATCTTAATCCAATTATTATAATGCTAAACTCTATGACCCTAAATAACAATAGGGATGAATTGGTCTGGGGAGATAATGCCAATGGGCTATATATTGCTGCCTTTGGGTATTTGGCCCTTTGGAGATTAAATGAAGTTCCTCCTTGGTTGAGGGCTTGGCTCCCCGGCCTCACTCAGAAAATTAATATGTTCTATTGGCTGGCTCTACTAGACAAAATCCTCACCCAGGATAACCTCATTAAAAGAGGTCATATTATGCCCAGCAGATGTGTGTTATGTAAAGATCATATGGAGACCGGCAATCATCTATTCATTCACTGCTCCTCCTCTAGGGAGGTTTTGGTTTTCCTCACTTAGGACTTGGGCTTCAACTGGTGTGTGCCTTTTAACCTTCTGGATCTCTTTGACAAATGGAAATGCATGTTCAAAAGGTCTGATCTTCAAGAATTAAGTTCCTGGATCCTGCCTCATTTTTGTTGGAGCAATTGGAAGGAGAGAAATAATAGAATCTTTAGAGATAAAGAGTAGCCGACTATAGTGATAGGGAAGAAAACATTTGCTAACATTAAGGATAACTATTTAGTGAGGAAAGGGAGAGATATAGAATTAGGTGGCAGAAAAAAGGAGAAGGCAAAAGACAGAATGACGAGAAGACAGGAACCCAAATGGCTTCTCCCCTAGGAAGGATGGCATAAAGCCAACTTCGATGAAGCTTCTAAGGGAAATCTTGGCTCCTCGAGAAGTGGAGGCATAATAAGGAATGAAAATGGTGATGGTATTGTAGCTTTTTCCCTCCCGCTGGGATTTCAAACCAACCACTTTGTGAAAGCAAATGCAGTGTGTAATGCTGTCAATCTTGCTTTTGAAATCGGAGTTACTAACCTTTGGCTTGAAGGGGATTTGAACAACATTATAAAATGTATTAAAGGAAACTCTCAGCCATCATGGTCAATTGAAAATCTTATTAATGAGACATGTGAGACTCTTTCCAAATTCAGTAGAGTCCACGTCACTCATATATTCTCAGAAGCTAACCCGATAGCCAACAGGTTTGCTAATATAGGGGTCGGTGCAAACCAAATAATGACATGGCATCCCAAAAATAGTTTAGTAGCAAATGTCAAATGCATGATTGAACTGGACAAGATCCAAGGAAGTACGAAGAAGATCAATGTGTAATTATGAGAGCATGAATGGATTAAGGGGAAAGGGTACTTCCTGAAAAGGAAGCATGGGAAATCGTAATTGCTATAATTTATTACAAACTATTTGACATGCTTTGTGGGTCATTTTTTGCATTTTTAATAAGAGAAACAGAAAGGTTAATTCTTTTTGCATTTTGCTCATACATAGAGGTTCCTATTAGTTACAGTGCGAGGTGCATTTTAGAATTGAGGGTGTGCAGGGTGCAGATATGGTAGGCAAAAGGTGCAAAAAGGAGCCGGTTGGTAAATAGAGAAATGGAGGAGCAGGGAAAAAGTTTGGGAGCAGTTGGATCAGGGTGGGATTACTAGATACATTATGAAATTTCATGGATTTTATTAGGAGGTGACCAATGGTATGGTTGGTTCATGGAAGAATGGCAGAGTAAAGGTGAATGGGGTTTCTTTCATGATCACTGAGGAGGTGATATCAATTGTTTCTAAAATCCTGATTGAGGGTTTTAAGTTCTTCAAGGAAAAGAAGCTCTTGGCTAATGCTGTGCAGGATTTTGTGAAGGATGCAGAGGAACTAAAAGCCTTGAAGAAGATTGACACGTACTATGTTCTTGACACCATGAAGAAACTGTGGAGGCATGTTCTGAGAGCTGTAATCGAGTATATTACTCTGGACCCTAGGTTTGATTGGGTTCATACCCACCACTTTGTTCTTTTGAATCATTTCCAGCACAGCTGTAAAATTTCTTTTCTTTTTTACCTATTAACCTCCATGAGTAAGGTGATGGATAGCTTCAAAAAGAAGCCCACTAATAACCCTGCTCTGCATGAGGGGATTTTGCTACTTATATATTAGCACTTTAAGGCTCAAACAATAAGAAATGCCCCCCCTCAGACTGAGAATGTGATCTTTGGAAGTTCCAGCTTCTCTTTAGACTCAGATGACATTCAGAGCTTAAGCTCTGAGGATGGCAGGATTTCTTCTGCTGGTAAAAAAGTCACCCATCAGGTCAAGAATTTTCCTTCTTCCATAACTCCTAATAGAAAAAGCCCTAGGGTTCATGGCCAGAAGTAACCTGCAAAGGATGAGAAGGTTGAAAACAATGATGAGGAGGATGTGGAGACAAAAGAGGAGGAAAAGGAGATGCAAGAGGAAAATAAGGAAGATTGGGGAGGGAAGAAATGCAAGAGGGAGGGTCAGGAGGATGAGAGAATGCAACAAGAACAGGATATGCCTTCACTGCCTCTTTCTCCTATCCATATTCAAGCCCAACCTAAGGAGCAAAAAATTGATTCTGAGACTGAGGGAGGGGAGGTGCAGGTCAAAGATGAGAGGAAATCTTGGAAAAATGTTAATGTTAGGACCTAAAAAATGGGCATTTTTAGAGAGGCCATGATCCTGTAGGTCCTTGTGGAAAACAAAGAAGGGCCGCCACTTGAAGAACTCATAGACTCGATAATTGTGGCAATTTCAAATAAGGCAAGGGAAACTGGGATGAACCTCTTGAACAATGCCTGCAACAGTATGATTGATAAATTTAGATCAATCAAGTGGCTTTTCCATGAGCTGGAGGAGGTCAAAGAGCAGGTGGGTCGTATGGAGGATTACAGGAATGGAGTAGATTCTGATATTAGAGATAGCCATGGCGAGAGGCTCAGTCTGGCAGAGAGAAGGATTAAAAGCCTTGAGATCTACAATCACAAACTCTCAAACTAGATGATTTTGCTACTAAGCTCCATTAACAACAACATCATATCTTTAATTGGTTGGATCAAAGATAGAGTAATGAAGAAAGATGAGGAAGGAAAAGATAGGGAAAAGGGCAGACTAGTGGTTGACCCTGCAAAGGATAACATCAATAATGGTCAGGATCAAGAGGATCAAAAGGTGCACCAATAGGAGGCTGAGGAGAACTAGATGGCCTATGAGGATACTCAGGTCATGCAAGAGTTGGAGAGAAAGAACAAGGACTAATCTATTACCTATTCTTTTGTTTCTTTCAGGGACTTTTTTTGGCTTTTTGTCAGGGCTTCTACCTTTGTTAGTTCACGTTGTTTCTGTTCTTGGTCTTTTCTATGTTTTTTGGTTTTTAGTTGGGCCTTGTGCTTATTATCAACCTTTGAACTTGAACTCTTTTGGCTGGGCTTTTCACGCTTATTTTCAGCCTTGTTAATGTTTTAACTCTTGGGTTTCAAGGTCCTTGCAAAACTTATTTATCTAATCAAAAACACTAATTGATCTACACCAAATCCTATATAACTTCTCTAAAACAAATCACCACCACATGCAATAGAAAATGTAGCATGTAGACTCTTTAAACATCTATACATTATGTTTGGAAGCATAGATGAACCAAATAGTTGTCACCACCAAGCCTATCTCTACACAAAACAATAACAAATATCCCTATTTGACAAGAAAATATTTTGACATTAGTGACAAAATATTAATGCCAAACATAACTATAATTTTTTTAAATATCAACCAATAATACGAAAATCTCCTATACCAACAATATCTCAATTGCCTTGCACTAAAGGATCGATTCTAAGAGTGGAAACATAGATTAAAAATGTCAAGAGTACCAATCAAGAATATGTTTGATGAATAAGCAATTAAGAAGTGCATTCCACCTAGATGTGCATCAAGGAGATCTAAAACATGTGGGGAGATCCAACCAATCTTACCCATACAGAGAAATCAATGACTTTAGGCTTGTAAAGATAGATTCATATGTGTGTTGGGGATATTATTAGTAGGACATAAATCAATTCATAAATGAATGACCTTTTTCTGATGAGGATAAGGAACATTTATAGGTTTCCAAGTCATAAAAAATATATTAATACTTTATAGATAAAATTGGTTAGGGGTATCCATTTTATATAACATCATAGAATACAACTTTGAATATTTTAAAATTGAGTTTGTGGGAAATTATTCATTAAGGCAAGTGGACTTTGGCTCACAATAAAAAAATGATTTTAGAAACTTGGTTCAAACCATGTGTTTTGCTCAACTAGATATAGGGAATGAATTAGAGTTTTGATTTGGGATTAAAAAAACATTAAATCTAAAAGTTTGGCTTAAGAATACACCTTTAATAATTTTAATTTGTGAGTGGGTAAAAAAATTATTAGTTGAGGCAAGTGGACTTGCTCACAATTAATTTCAAGAAAGGGGCTCAAGCTATGTATATTTTTGAATGAGATATACAACCATAAGTGGAATTTGTATTTCAGATTAAAGCACTATAGCTAAAATATCACTATGATATATATGTACATTACTAAAAACATTGCACTAGAGATAATAGACCATGAATCTAAAATAAATGAGAAGTGAATTGGAAAAAGTGTTAAAAGACACCAGGTTAGCATATGAGGATATGATCCTAGACCATAAAATAATATGGTTTGTAAACATTCTTGAATGTTTGGAGTTCATTTTCCAACCACAATAATGATGGTAGAACATTTGTTCTTGTTATATTTGACATTTGTAAAATTTTAGTAAAATGTTAAGTTGTACTCAATTTTCTATAGCTTGATTTAGATCTATATATTTATTATGAATATAAGATCATATGTGTTTAATATGAAACATTTAAAAATAAAGAACTATCTTATTAAATTACATTTTAATGATGAAAATGAATTAAAGACATAAAAATGAAGTCAAGCTAAGACCTTAGTTGTGTGATTTTAGACCTTTCTTGTAAAATGATGAAAAAAATGTTATATAAAATTTTGAAGAAGTATTACAATCCTCTAAATATGCATGACATACATTTCCATGTTTCTTCATTTAGTTATCTATATAAGGTTTTTCATTCTCTAGATGATTTTATGTATAAATCAATATTTTGACAAAATAATTACCAATTACATTTTTCCTAAAACTAATATTGGTATGACCTTGAGACTAAGTTTCTAGATAAACAAAAATGATATAAATATAAAGATTCAAAGTATAGTTAGTTTTTTACAAATAAAAAATGATAGTTATTAACCACCATTAAGAATATAAGTGTATATTTATAAGTATTATCATAATGGACATAAAAATTTTGAGGGATGAAAATTCAGGAAAATGTTCACATTTTAGTGTTAATTTTTTTAAAAATAACTAAGGGGGGTCAAATCAGTTACTGAAGGTCCTTAAGCATCACTTTGAACAATCAAACACAAATACTCACTATTCTACTTGTCCTGCTGTTACTTAGTCTCTACTATAAAAATGTCTTAAACATAACTTGCTTTGCATAATGAAAAAAATAGTAAATTTAAAACACATAAATCATTCAACATAGATTTGACACTAGTATTTTATATGGAAACCCAATTTGGGAAAAACCACCAGGAACATGTCACTATTTTTCACTCTTTCAAAGTTTAGGTTCTGGTTCATGTTTTGCATGCTCGACATTTGCTATCTAATGGTCAATATTACCTATCTATGACTCAAAATATTTAGTCTATTTCTCAACACCCACTCTTTGCTACTCAATAATTTGTATTTGTACTCCATAATTTCCCATCTAATGGAAAATTGACACTTGATTTGCTTGTTCATTTTGAGTGCTGGGAGCATCATCATCCACATAGATGAATGTATTGTAGTCTTTAGGTTCTTCATTACATGAAGTGTCACTTCCTTATGAAAAATCATCAATTTTTACATTTACACTTTCTACAACTTTTTTAGTGTTAGAGTTCAAACACTTATAAGATTTACTCTTTCTAGAATATCCTAGGAATGTACCTTCATCACTCTTTTCATCAAGTTTTCCTTTCCTATTATCTTTCACTATATAACATTTACTTCCAAATATTTTAAAATATTTGACATTAGTATCTTTCTTGACTTGTACTTTATTCAAGGTATAGACAATTGTGTTGATTGCCTCTCTCCAATATTTCTTTGATACACTCTTCTCCATCATTAATGTTCTTGCATAGTCCATTATTAATCTATTTATCCTTTTAGCTATTCCATTATGAGAAGGGGTCCTTGGTGCTGACATCTATCTTTTAATTCATTTATCATTACAGAATGTATTGAACTCATTTGAAGTGAATTCACCACCTCTATCAGATCTCAAACACTTTAGACTCTTCCCTGTTTCTTTTTCAACTTTGGCTAAGTATCACTTAAATAACTAAAAAGTGCCAGATTTAGCTTTAAGAAACATCACAATCATCATCCTAGAGTAGGTACACAATACCTTTGAACATTAGTGGGCCCACAAAGGTCAGTTTGAACCAATTCCAAAATATCACTTGCAGTGTATATTTTTCTCTTAAAACTAGACTTTGTCATTTTCCCCAATTAACATTATTTACACATAGCATTGTCAGGCTTCTTTACTTTAGGAAATCCTCTTACTTTCTTCATCTTTGTGATATTCACCAAATTGTCAAAATTCACATGACATAATCTTTTGTTCCATAACCAAACATGTACTTGTTGTGAAAAAAAACATGTCTCATTTGATAAATCTAGATAGAACAAGTTACCTATTGTCTTCTCACCAGTTCCAATTAGCTTACCATCAACATCGTGTATCTTGGCCTTCATATTGTGAAATTCAATTTTGTAACCTGATTTGTTCAACTATGAAACATTCAACAAGTTATAATAAAGTCCTTCAACCCAGTAAACATTGTCACATGTTCTCTTGTCATTCAGTTGGATAGAGCCTTTACCTTTTAAAACACATGGGATATCATTACCAAATTTAACTCATCCACCTTTGTATGGACCAATATCTTCAAATTTATCTTTATCACCACTCATATGATTGGAGCATCCACTATCAATTATCCATCTGCCACTTTTGTTTACATAAGAGATTAATGCAGTTTTCTCATCTTCATCAGAATCTTCTTTCATAGCAACATAGAAAACTTCACCATCATTACTTAGATTCATTATCACTTTCTTCTTCAATAATATAATAAGATTTCTTTCCTTTTTCATCCTTGCTTCTCTTGTAGTCTTTGCCATCTCTTCTTCCTTTGTACTTGCTTTCCTTCATTTCATCCTTATCGTCTTTGTAAGGACACCTACCAATAATATGACCAACTTTGTTGCATGAAAAATAAATGATAGGTAATTTACCTTTGTATTTACCTCTTCCTCTTCCAAATATTTTTTCAATGAGGGCTTTAAGTTCATCAATCTCTTCGTTAGAACTATCACAATCACTTTTCACATGTTTTCATTTCTTTTTGCTAAGAACTAATTGTGACTTGAATGGGGATTCAATAGTAGCAGGTGTGTAGTTATCAAAGCTAGACATCTCAAAAGCAACAAGTCTACTAATTACACCTTCTAAGGTCAAATTTTTACTTGGTGTGCATCTCAATTCTTGGATTGCAGAGACTCTAATGGAATATATAGGAAGTAGAGTCCTCAATACCTTACTTATCACTATTTCATCCTTGATTTCTCCATTTGTACCACAAATAGCATTAAAAACCTCTTTGAATAGTGTCTAATATTGCATTATGTTCTCACCTTCCATCATTATCATGTCATCAAATTTTCCTCTTAGGCTTTCTGATTTGGCTCTTAGGACATGTTATCACCTCCATATATGGTCTTCAATTTGTCTTACATCTTCTATGCATAGTCACAATCTTTTAAGTCATCAAAATTGACATAACATAGGGCTGAGGCAATCTCCAACATAGCTTGGTTGTGTTCTAGCTTTTACTTTAGTTGATCAATAGTTAGAGAAGTAGTTGTTACCTTTGCATACTCATTGTCCAAAGAGTTGATAGCAACATCACTGATACTAGATATGTGTAACCTCATCAAGGTCTACCATGTAGGAAAGTTCTCCTTGTTAAGCTTTGGTAAATCTATCTTGTGAGTCAAGATCTTTGGCTTTAAGTACCTTCATAATTTTCTCTATAAGAACTAATAGCTAATACCAATTGTTAGAAATCTTTAGAATAATTGGGGGGGGGGGGGGGGGTGTTGGTGAATCAATTACTCAAGGTCCTTAAGTACCACATTGAACAATCAAACACAAAAACTCACTATTTTGCTTGTCCTGCTCTTGCTTGGACTCTACTATAAAATTATCTTAAACATAAATTTCTTTGTATTATGAACACATTATTAAATATAAAACATATAAAGTATTCAACATAGATTTGACACTAGGATTTTACATGGAAACCTAATTTGGGAGAAACCATTGGCAACATGTCACTATTTTTCACTCTTTCAAAGTGAGCCCTATTAGGAGCCAACCCTGTTAAAGGTTACAAAACACACTATTAAAAGTGAATTTGGTAAAGGATTTAATCACTCTTTTAGAAGTGGCCTTTTCAGAGGACTTTGATCATTCCATTTAGAATGTCACCTTGTCAAAGGATTTCCATAGATTGTTAAGTCTTCAAATGACTATTAAGTCAACCTCTATTAAAAGGATTTCAATAAAAATTGCTTAAATGATTAGAAATAAAATAATAGGTTTTGATCTATGTGATTATTACACACTTTTGTAGGTTCAAATCTCTATTCAATCCTTATGCCAACTCATTGATAAGCCTTCCATTGTCATCTATGATCTTGATTCTCTTGAAAAACCTTCAAGAAATTAGTCCACTCATCTTAACAAAACTTAAGGCTTCTACTCAAATTCAATTATCAATATCAACATTACCTTTGCAAGATTTCTCCTTTAGCTTTGCATTTACTCACACACTTGTGCGTTTTTGATCCACCTTTGTTTGAATGGGCCTTTTGCATACACTTTCACTCCTCGATAATTTGTTTGGCTCTATACCTCTTTAATAGGAAATTAGTACTTTACCATTTTCCATCACCCCAATAGATCTTAGGATTTACAATAAGGTTCAACTTGATTCAATGTATCTATCTCTCTTCTTATTCATCATCTAGAAACTTGTCTAGAATTCATCTATTAGGTCTTTACCTAATCCTCTCCTTGAATTTAACTATCCAAATCATTAATCTTATCTTCAACACAATTTACATCTCCCAAGAAATCAACTTATCTTCAACACAATTTACATCTCCAAAGAAATCAACTATGTTAGCTTGATCTTCATGCTTCCCTTGAATTCATTCTCATACTATCACTTGACAATCTCTAAGTTATGACACTCGATCATCACTGAATTACTCAATCACTATAAAGCTTTATGGCTCAACATCAACTATCTTGCTTGGTTGATGCTAATGCTTGGTCAACACTAAATTTTCTTGGCACTAACTATAGCTCAGTTAGCACTAGCATCACTAGACATTCCTTAGCCTTTTCCTCTATTTCTTGGCTCGGCTTAGCTTTCTTGACATAAATAATCACTTTGCTTTATCAAAGTCTATCTAATCAAATATCCACTGTAACTCCCTTTTCATAACTTGAACCTTTCCTTTAGGTGCTATTGTTATGACCAAATTTTCAAACCCTCTTCATCAATCAAATAGACATGACATTTAGATTAGATAGCAATATGTCTTATCAATAGATTTGACATCAATGGAAAAAAAAAATTGTCCAATTGTAAGTTTCCAACATTTAGATGATATTAAATATACTCTTTGAAATTTAAGGTAGTTTTAAAAAACTTTAGCCATTGTAGGTGAAAAATAATTGATCTTCAACTAGCATATTATGAATTTATCCTAGTGAAATGGTAAAAGGTATTGGACAATAATTTAAAGTCTCAAAAAACTAATAATGAATTCGCATAAGCTACATGGAAAAATAATAACATGACACTCCTAGGAAATCCTTGCACAAAAATAACATATAATCACCAAAAATTACTTGGAGTAGGTGATAAATCTTATTTAGCCCTAAGATGTGACACATGTACACATATATATGCCTACTCACCCATATAATATAACCGTATGAAATGATACTAAGGTATTCTAACTAAAGCACACATAATGTGAGGTAAATGGATGGCCCTAGTAATTATTAGCCACAATTGATGATGCAATCAAGAATTCTATAAAAGTATGTAAAATAGTTATATCACTTCTTATGTTCCTATTGATGTCAAGTATTAGTTAATTAGACATTTTTCTAATTCAGTAGAGCATTATAATAGTTTGATTGATGAAGAGGATTTGAAGAAAGTATGTTGAAGACATAGTTGATAAGTATGGTACTAAATGGGCACTTGAATGAGTTGGAAAATGATAATGTAATGCTAGTTTGATTATTTTATAAGTATGAGATATTGTAATGTATTGAGCTATACAAGCTACACTAAGTGATAAGATTAAAGAAGGAAGACAATATTTGTCGACTGACTACAGTGTTCACCAAGCACTTGGCTAAGGAAGTGAAAGTTCAATATTACCCAAGTGGGTTTAGTATTTCTTGAATGGTAGATTACTTGAGTGAAATGTTATGTTTATTGAGTAACAACATGAAGAACATGTAAATATGGAATTTGAAGCCAACTTTTTATGGAAATAAAGAAAGTTAGAGAAGTTGAAAGGCGTGAATCAAAGTTTTTTACAAGATCAACTACTTAAAAAAATACAATGAAGATCTGATGATGGAGATTTGAGAAGGACAAGGATGAGCACATAGTTCTATAAAAATTTTATTTTCTAAGTGGGTACATGAAATGAACTTGAGATCGATGATTCTAATTAAGTGACAATAATTGGAAGAATTTGGAAGCATAAAGACTACTTTTTAAGGAGTAGTTGAACACGTTTATTGGTTGCTAATTGTATTTCTAATGTTTCTAGTTAGATGTTGATTAAATGATAAGGAAGGGGATCAAAGCATGAAGTTGTTGAAGAAGAAAGAAAATTTAGGTGAACTAAGGATAGTGAAGAAGAAGGATGAAAAAGAGTTATAATGAAGGTATGAATCTACCAAGCAAGAGATCGGTGGAAGGATATCAGAAAGAGAGAGTAGAAAGGAGCTCTAATTAAGAAAGGTAGTGCTAAACCTAACATATCAATTTATATAGTTACTTTATAATCATTAGAGCATAGGAACCATATTGTTAACCAAGTGGACCTAACAAGCCTATGAAATCCTATATGGTAACATCAATTAGTGATATTTGTAAGTCCTTTAATGTTGAAAATAGATTGATACAAGTATGAGAATGTGTTTCAATCATTGTTATGCCATTGATGTCAAACCTGCTACTTGTTGATAAGACAACTACTTAGTTGACTTGGGTACTATTATTTGTTTGATTGATGAAGAGGATTTGATCAAATGAGATAAAAAAATCACCTAGAGAAAATGTTGAGTTATGGTATGAAAAAGGAGTACAAAGATCAGTTAAAATAGTGATGATATTGTGCATTGATTATCTACTTAAGGTTTCAAAGGATGGATCTACTAACAAAGTCTAGAAGAACAAGTAAGAAGAATTGAGTCTGCCAAGCTTGACCAAGTGGATAGTAGGTGTTGAGAAAAGTTAGTGCAAGGCGAGTAGAAAATCAATTAGAGCTGAGCAAAGTCAAATTTTAGTGTATGCCGAGTGATATGGTGTAAGCTAAGTAAAGTTTAGTTGATACCAAGCACCAATAAAACTTAGTGTTTTCCAAGTGATCTAGTTGAAGCCAAGTGGAAGAATAGTATGGAAGCTGAGTGACAACATGTTGATGCTGAGTGTCAATATTCAAGTTAAATCATATATTTGAAAAATCCGAGTTGACTATTTTATTTTCTTGAATTTTGTGAAGTGTACAAAAGATAACTATGATGAGTTGGTGGCACAAAATTCATGGTAAACTATTTTGAGGTGAATTCAAAGAGGATTGAAGGAGAAGTTTCTAGAAGGAACTAAAATAAAAATACAGGTAGATTAATTAAATCCTACCTAATCCTACCTAACCCTAAAATAGACGATAGAGAATGAATAAAAAAAGATCTTAATTTTCTATTTATAGAAATGGCTGGTCAGAAACAAGGTTGGTCAATGTTTGGGAACCTAAGTTAGACAAGAAGTCTAAGGTATTGCTTCATTCAGAGACTGAACATAAGAGACTGCTATTAGAAAGAAAAGAAAGAAGGCTTAAGAGTATGAATTATTGAAAGGTGAAAAAGCTATCAGAGATGAAGTATGTAAAAGCCAAGAAGAATGGAGGATTGAAACGTAGATCTATAATTTGTAATTGAGTTGTAATTTGTTATCAGATCAAGCATTACTGTTACTTTCTAATCATTGTACCAGTCTAGGGTAAATCCTTTGGATTAAATTTGACCTAATAATCATTTGAAAATCCTTTAACTGGGTGACATTCCAATTAGTGAATGATCTAAAGTCCTCTAACAAGGCTCACTCCTAATAGGGCGATTGGAATCCTCTAACTAGGTCACATTAATAGTGTGTATCGTAACCTTTAATAGGGTTGAACTTTCATAGGGAATCACTTTAGAAGAGTGAGAATGAGTAGCATGTTATTGGTATTTTTTTTCCAAATTGGGTTTCCACATAAAATCATTGTGTCAAATGTGTTATTGAATCTGTTGTGTTTCATGCTTACATTTCTGCAAAATTGATTTTATAGTAGCCTACAAAGATTAAGTGATTGTATCATCTAATGGATGCATGCATGAATATGTTTTATGAATATGGGTTCACTAAGCTATGGAATTTTTTATTTGTACATCTAGACCTTGGATAATTAATTCACCCCCCCTCTCAATTATTTTAAAGAATTCCAACAAATAGTATTAGATCTATCTACTTAAGAGGACTAGTTTGAAGGTACTAGAAGCAAAAGATCAAGATGTCAAAAAGAGAGGTACCCAAGCTTGGAAAAATTTTCTACATGAAAATTTTTGATGAAGCTACACCTAGGAGGTCTTGGAGACCAATGCATAATCTACCATTGACACTAAGCATGTTGATCCTGTTGGAGCCCTAACTACTAAAGATCTAAAAAAGAAGAAAGAACACAATCAGGGAATATTGGAGATTGCCTCTGCCCTAAGTTATGTCAAGTTCAATGACATAAAGGGTTGTGATAGTGCAAAGAAGATGTGGGATTCTCTTCACACCATCTATGAAGGTAATGCAAATATTTTGAGAGCCAAATCTGAAAGTCTTAGAGGTAAGTTTGATGATATGACGATGCAAGAAGGTGAGAATGTTTCTCAATATTTATCTAGGATAAAAGATGTTGTTAATGCTATAAGAGGATCTACTAGTAAGATAGATGATGAAACTATACTATGAAAAGTTTTGAGAACACTGCTACCTATCTATGCTATTGGAGTTTCTACAATAGAAGAACTGCGATTGATACCAGGTTCTAATTTGGCTCTTGAAGGTTTGGTAGGTAGGTTCACTCTTTTGAGCTATCCAATTTTGAAAACTTAAAATCTAAAAATGTTGAATCCACTTTCAAAGCTAAGCTATAATTGAAGGAATCTAATGAGAAGAAGAGGAAAAGGGTAAAATATGTTTTTAGTGACAGTGATATAGATGAGGAGGATGTAGAATAGATTGAAGAACTACTAGCAAGGAGATTTCATAGAGGTAAATACAAATTCAAAGTTAACTTACCTATCATGTATTTTAATTGCAATAAGGTTGGTCATATTGCTATTAGATGTCTAGAGAAGAAGAAATATACAGGTGGAGACAAGTACAAAAACAAGAGAGATGAGGACAACAAGGATTACAAAGACAAAGGTAAGAAGTATTGCTACATTGTAGAAGAGTAAATCAAAGATGGATTTGACGATCATGACGATGAAGTGGTTTGTGTTGCAATGAAGGATGATTCCGATTCTGATGAGGGAATTGCATTAGTGTCTTGTGTGAACAAGAGTGATATATGGATCATTGATAGTGGGTGTTTACATCACATGTTATTACCTAGAATTATTATGATGGAAATAGTGTAAGGTTTGGTAATGATGCACCCTATCTGATAAAAATAAATGGTTTTGTCAAACTCATAGAAAAGATTTTATGTGACAATGCTTATTATGTTAAAGGACTTAACTATAATTTGTTATGTGTGTCACAACTGAATAGTTTAGGTTGTAAGGTTGATTTTGAGAACAAGATAGCTAAGATATATGATACTGATGAAAAAATAATGGGAAAAGGTGATCAAACTAGAGGTTACCTATTCTATCTTGATATAGATGATGCTACTTGCCTAGTTATAGAATTTGATGATGTGTGGCTATGGCACGAGAGGTTATGTCATGTTAATTTTGGTAACTTGGTTAGTATTAGTAACATAATAAGAGTTAGAGATAATCTTATGTTGAAGAAACCTGACAATATAATTTACAAACAATATCAGTTAGGTACAATGACAAAGTCTAGTTTTAAGAGTAAGATTCACACCTCTAAAGGAATTTTGGAGATTGTTCATACTGACTTGTATGGACCAATTGATGTGCAAAGCTACAGAGGTGATAAGTACATTATGCTATTTTTTGATGATTATTATAGGATGGTGACAATTATGTTTTTGAAATATAAATCTGATGCTTTCCAAATGTTTAAGTGGTACTTAGCAAGAGTTGAGAAGGAAACAAATAAAATCTTGAAATGTTTGAGATTTGAAAGAGGAAGATAATTTAAACCAAATGAGTTTGAGATGTTTTGTAATGACAGAGGAATCAAAGGATAGACATCTACCCCTAGAACCCCTCCACAAAATGGAATTGCTAAAAGCAGGAACATATCTGTAATGGATTATGCTAGGACACTCATGATGGACAAGAATTTTTCTTTGAAATACTAGAGAGAGGTTGTCAATATAAATTTCTATACCTTGAACCATGTACAAGTCAAGAAAGGTACTCATTCAACACTTTTTGAACTATGACATGGATACTCACCCAATGTAAAATATTTTAAGGTATTTGGAAGCAAGTGTTATATTCTAAAAAAATTCAAGAATGGTAAATTAGATGCAAAAAGTGAAGAAGGTATATTCCTTGGCTATTCCATAATAAGTGCAATTTATAAGTGTTTAAATACTAACGAAGTTGTGAAAAGTGTAAATGTGAAATTTGATGAATATACAAAAGTACACGAGGTTGAATCTATGAAGGAACTAGAGGAATAAAAATCATTTAAATACTTTTATAAAGGTATGCCTACTGATGAAGATGTTAAAAATCAAGTTGCAAATCAACAAAAAGTTTCAGTGACTTCCAAGTCACATACAATGAATATCGAGTTGTATTTAGGAACCAAACTACAGTCAGGTGCTGAGTTATAGAATGAAGTTGAGGCACATTCTAATTTTGAGATTAGTGTACATAAAAGAGATGTTGAATTAACTAATAGAAAAGTGAATAGTGATTTAGAAGTTGATAGACCTAATGAGGAAGATAGAGTAGAACCAAGATTGTTAAAGTATGTCAAAAGACATCACCCTGCTACATAAATTATTGGAGATAAAGATGCAAGACCAATGACAAGAAATAGATTGAGAAATTATACATGTTTTCTTAGCATGCATGAACCTAAGAAAATGAAAGATGCCTTAGAATATGTTGACTAGAGTAAGCCATGAAACAAAGAGATTGAAGAGAATGAAAAGAATAAGACATGAACTTTAGTTCTTGGACCAGAAGATAAAAATGTGATTGGCACCAAGTGGGTGTATAGAAATAAGTTAGATGAAAATGGTGAAGTCACAAGGAATAAGAAAATATTAGATTGCAAGGGGTATGCACAAGAAGAACGGATAGACTATGGAGAAACATTCAATCCTATTGCAAGATTGGAAGGAATAAGAACTCTGCTTGCTTACTTTGCATACAAATGTTTTAAAGTTTATCAAATGGATGTTAAACTTGCATTTCTGAATGGCATATTACAAGACAAGGTCTATATAGAATAGACATAAGGATTTGTTGATGCTAACGACAAAAACATGGTATGTAGACTACACAAAGATTTATATGGTTTGAAGTAAGCACCAAGAGCATGGTATGAAATGCTTCACAATTATCTTGTGAAGATTAGATTCAAGAGGACTGATGATAATAGAAATTTGTACTCGAAGATAGAGAAAGGAAAAACTATTTTACTATCTAAAATTTTTGTTGACGATATCATAGTTGGAGGTCAAGATACTTTATGTAAAGCTTTTGCAAATGAAATGAAAAAAGAACTTGAGATTTCTATGTTGGAGAGATCAAGTTCTTTGTGGGTTTGCAAGTATATTATATGAAATATGGTATATACATCACTTATTCAAAATATGTAAAGGAGATATTGATTTTTTTTGGATTGGAAGATTCCAAGCTAGTAAGCACACCTATGGTGACATGACACAAATTGTCAAAGAATAATGATTCAACCGAGGTGAATCAAACACTGTATAGGTCTATGACTAGAAAATTGCAATATGTAGTGCACAAAAGATCTGATATTGCATTATCTATTGGGATAGTTGCAAGATTCTCTGCTAATCCTAGGGTAAATTATTTGATGGATGTTAAGATAATAATGAGATATCTAAAAGGTATAGAAGACTATGGTCTGTACTACAAAAAAAGAAGAAGTTTGAGTTGAGAACCTACACTAATGCTAATTAGGCTAGAAATATTGATGATAGAAAGAACACTAGTGGAGGAGAATTTTTCTTAGGAAAAAGGCTAGTTACATAGACTAGCAAGAAACAAAACTACATATCTCAATCTACTACTAAAGCTAAATATATTGCTTTTGTAGTAAATTGTACAAACATTGTGTGGATCAAACAACTACTCAAAGGTATGAAGGAGGAAATCATTGAACCTATGATACTTTGTTGTGATAATACAAGTTCTATAAATATATCAATAATCATGTGATGCATACAAAAACTAAGTGCATTGCAATCAAGTATCATTACTTTGAATATGGAATATGTGAACTTAAAAGAGAAAATAGCTGATATCATCACAAAATCATTACCTAAGGATGTTCATGAATATCTAAGAGGTAAATTATTGGGGATACTCCTATCGATGACTATTTAAGAAGCATGGAAAGTGCCCTACATTAATTGAGATGATTGACATATGTTACATGTTGATGCAATGGATCTTACTTTAGGGGCTTCCTAAAGCAATCAAAGAGCTAGAGTTGCATATTAGTCACAAGCTAGGTGACTAAGGGAAAAACTAAAAATGTTCCTATCTACATATTAAGATGACAAGTATTTGGCATTGTTGTCAAAGAGGGAGAAATACAGTAAAGGGATAAATACAAAAGATGAAGAAATACAAAAAGGAAGAAACATGGAATATCTACTTAGAGGGAGATAGTGCTAAGGGAGATACAAGAAAAAAATAGGTAGATACAAATATTTGAATATTAGAAAGAGGAAGTGATCAAGAGGGAGTCATAAGAATGAGTTGATTGTCTATTGATTAGAACATAATTTTGTAACCTATATAGAAGACGAAAGCTACTAATAGAGGGAGAGATTTCAATACAAGGAATTATTTTCTTTTCAGTATTGTTGTTGGTACTGATTTGCCATCAATGCCAAAGAGGGAGATTGTTGAAAATAGATTGATACAAGTATGAGAATGTGTTTCAATCATTGTTTTGTCACTAATGTCAAACTTCCTGCTTGTTGGTAAGACAACTACTTAGTTGATTTGAGTACTATCATTTGTTTGATTGATGAAGAGGATTTGATCAAATGATATAAGAAAAGCACCTAGAGAAAAGGTTGAGTTATGGTATGAAAAAGGAGTACAAAGTTCAATTAAAATAATGATGATATAGTGCATTGATTATCTACTTAAGGTTGCAAAGTATGTATACACTAACAAAGTCTAGAAGAACAAGTAAGAAGAATTGAGTCTACCAAGCTTGACTAAGTGGACAATAGGTGCTAAGAAAAGTTAGTGTAAGCCAAACAAAAAATCAGTTGGAGTCAAGAAAAGTCAAAGTTTAGTGTAAGCCAAGTGATGCAGTGTAAGCTGAGTAAAGTTTAGTTGATGCTGAGCACCGATAAATTATAGTGTTTGCTAAGTGATCTAGTTGAAGATGAGTGGAAGAACAATATGGAAGCCAAGTGACAAAATTTTGATGTCAAGTGCCAACATTCATGCTCAATCATATATTTAATGAATCTGAGTTGACTAGTTTGTTTTCCTTAATTTTATGAAGCATGTAGAAGATAACTATGACGAGTTGGTGGCACAAAATTCATGGTAAATCATTTTAAAAAAAATTCAAAGAGGATTGAAGGAGAAGTTTATATAAGGGACTAAAATGTAAAGATGGGTAGATTCATTGAATCCTACCTAATCCCATCTAAACCTGAAATGGATGATAGAAGATGAATGACAAAAGAACTTAATTTTCTATTTATAGAGATGGCTGGTCAGAAGAAAGGTTGGTTAATGTTTGAGAACCTAAGTTAGACAAGAGGTCTAAGGTATTGCTTCATTCAAAGACTGAACATAAGAGACTACTACTGGAAAGCAAAGAAAAAAAGGCTTAAGAGTATGAATGCTTGAAGGGTGAACAAACTATCAGAGCTGAAGTGTGTGAAAGCCAAGAAGAATGGAAGATTAAAATAGAGATCTGTAATCTACAAATGAGTTGTAATTTGTTATCAGATCAAGCCTTACTAGTACTTTCTAATCATTATACCAGTCTAGGGTAAATCCTTTGGATTAAGGTTGACTTAAAAATCATTTGTAAATCCTTTAACCAGGTGACATTCCAAGTTTATGATCTAAATTCCTTTAACAAGGCTCACTCCTAACAAGGTGATTGAAATCCTCTAACCAGGTCACATTTAACAATGTGTATTATAACCTTTAACAGGGTTGGCCTTTCACAGGACATCACTTCAGAAGAGTGAGAATGAGTAGCATGTTACTGGTGGTTTTTCCCAAATTGGGTTTCCACATAAAATCACCATGTCAAATTTTTTATTGAGTCTATTGTGTTTCATGCTTACATTTTTGCAAAGTTGATTTGACAATAACCTTCAAAGTTTAAGTGATTGCATGATCTAATGGATGCATGCATGAATATGGGTTCACTAAGCTGTGAAAAGTTTTATTTGTACATCTAGACCTTGGATAATTGATTCACCTCCCCCTCTTAGTTATTCTAAAGAATTTTAACACTTTAAATCATGCCACTCTTTAAATAGGATCAAGGAGTGATAAGGACTAGATGATATTTTGTTGTAAATCCTCTAACAAGGTCTTGTTTCCTAGACCTTAACTGCTCATTTTTTTTATGATGCTAACTGGTGGGTTTCAAGAACCCCTATAATAAACCTATTTTGTTTAGTAAAAAACAATGTGTATGTAAACCTTTAATAAGGTTGTCTCCTAGAAAAGCTCACCTCAGAAGAGTGAAAATTTTGGGTTTCCAATCCCAGGTGTTTTTTCCCCTTTACAAGGTTTCCATGTTAAAAATATTGGTTTCAAATGTGTGATTGTTGTTATGTTTCAAGTTGATTTACATGTTATTTAATTTTTACTATAACTTAGTAACAACTAGGTTAATAGTTAGTAACAACTCAGTTATATTACTAACATTTGGTAATAATAGATACAATAAATGAAATGTTTGGAGTAATTTAATTGTGTGAGTAAACTAAGAAGTTGAATGAGAACATTGAGTGATTACTTATGATGTTGATGAAGTTTTTTTTGGTAGTAAAGTATTTGAAGGGACTATAGGGTAACTAGATATAACTAATTCAACCCCGTCTCAGTTATTTAACAATTGGTATCAAAGCACAATGCTTGGAGAAAAAAGTTTAAAGGAACTTGAGCTAAAGATCACAAGATGTATAAGAGAGTGGTACCAAGGCTAAAAAAGGAGAATTTTTCATCATAGCAAGACAGAATGAAGTTGCACCTATTTGGAATTGGAGATAATATTACTTACTAGTTGGAAAATGAATACAATGCATCTCCTACTCCTACATAAGTGGAAAAAATGCTTGAAAAGAGGAATTAAAATAGCTTAATGATTAAAATTGTACTTTTATGCAATGATGCTAAGTTTGATGATATCAAGAACCACACTAATGATAAATAGATGTGGGAAAAATTGACACTTGTACATGGTGGAGATCCAAATGTGCTAAGAGCTAAAGATGAAAGGTTGAGAGGCAAGTATGATGCCATAAGAATGAAGGAAGGTGAAAATGATGCATAGTTTGTGAACCGAATCAAAAAAGTTATAAGTGAAATTAGAGTTGTTGGTAGAATTATCAATGATAGTGAAATTATAAGTAATGTTCTTAGAATTATTCTACCTATTTATTCTATCAAAGTTTTTTCAATTCAAGAATTAAGAGCTATGCATAGTACTATTTTGATACTTGATAGTTTAGCTAGTCAGTTGACTACATTTGAATCGAGAAATTATGATATTAGTATGCCTACACTTAGAAATTCTTTTAAATCTTCACTAACCATTAGAATTTCAAATAAATAAAAGAAAATTAAGAAAAAAAGTGAATCTGAATTAGAAGATGATCTAGATGAACTTGAAGCATTGCTTGTAAGAAGATTGTCAAGATGTAAAGGTAATACAAAGGTAAACTACCCCTGGTTCATTTCAAGTGAAATGAAGTTGGCCATTTTTTTTCTATGTTCTAGCAAAAGTAAGAGTGATAGAAATGAGAAGAAATATTACAAGTACAAGAAGCATAAGGACTATAAAGACAAAGGAAAGAAATCATGTTACATTGTTGAAGAAGAGAAAATCATGTCAAATGATTCTGTCTCATCGACCGATCTTCATTTGGTGAACAGAACATATAAAGTTGGTCAACCACATTGCCAAAAAAATATAGAATTTGGGTCAAAAGACTGTGATAGTTGCCCATTAGTTTTCACATAATTGGTCAAGAATCCTAGTCCAATCTCCAATGTAATAACTTGTAGGATATAATTATTAAAAATTTTGCCATCTTTTATCTATTGTTTTCTTATTGGACAACATTATTTTTTCATTAGTATAAAAAAATATTTTCCCTTGGGTTGGGCATTGCCTACTGTTTTACTAATGTGTGTCACCTACTAGCCCAATTTAGCCAACTATTTTATATTTTGGGCTTACATAGGAAGTGCCATTTTTCCTACTTTTGACATTCCCACTTGTTAATCCCACCAAATTCACCAACCTAGTTTAGTATATATACATTCATAAGATACTATTATTTTACACAATTCACTCTTTTCTAGTCTAGCATTTTTTATTGCTGCCAAAGTTTCAGAGTAGTGAATGCATTGCCCATTAAGCAACCATGACTCATGGTTTTCCTGAAAGGTAAGTGATTTTTAATTTATTTTTTACTATCCACTAGGAGTGGGTAGTAGACACCCTTTGGTCATCTCACATGCTCAAATAGGTTTGAAAATTTTATTGTGTAGTACCATAGACTATAGTAGGTATACCCTTTTTATGAGAACTAATCATATTATTGTTATTATATGTAGTCTAAGTTTTTTTACTGTCATAGTCCTTTGTTCAACAAGTTGATATTTTTTTGTACCCTTTATTGGTTTGCAATGTCAAACAAGAGGGGTTCTAGTAGGATCCCTGAAAGCCAAGAGAGGCCACCAAAATGTAGAACCTTATCAACATATTTTGGTGGTGGAAATTTTGGTAACCTATAAGATTCACAACATACATCTCTAGTGCATATTGAAAAAGGAGATTTATCACAATTTGAAGACCATTTTGTGGAAGTCAAAGTTAGTGAACCTAATATCTCAATTGAGGATAAACTTGAAGATGATTTTGAGGTAGTTCCGCTAATTAGGGAGTCACAAAATGATTTTATAAACTTGGGCAAGTAAAGAAAAAGTGATGCTAGAAATGATATTATAGACCTGGGTGAGAAAACTAAAATTGATACCATAATGATGTTCGTGCAAAAAAGTGGAAAAGAAAATTGGAAATAAATAAAAATCAATCTCACTAGGATCTATCCAAAAGGAATTTTCAATTAGAATGGGTGGAAAAGTTTTTGGTTTAGTGAACTAGTGCCCAATCCTATTGATGGTGAGCCTCCTATAGAATGTAGATGTAAGATTTGCACAAAGATATAAAAGAAGGAAAAGAGGTTGCAACTTAAACTTGATACCATAGAAAAGAATGTCAGTATATCTTACAAAAAGGAAACTATAGATGAAATTGAAAAATTTGTGCTAACTTGGAAAATTAAGGACAACTTTTTGCATATCAAGACTGCTGAATTATACAAGTTACATGAGATATTATGAGAGACACATTTTGCAGTAAAAGGTTCTATTGAAGATTTCCTTGGGAACACAATGGAAGTGGAAAATATGGGAAAAATTGATAAGTTAAGTGTCACCTTTTATATTTTGAGTAGAGGGAATCCTATGATGGACTACCCTTCAATTACTAGTTTATTACAAATTTTGAAAGTTTGAAACTATCTGAACAGTCACTGGTTAGTAAACAAAAGATGGGAATGGGCTAGTTATCTTGTACAACTTGAAAAAGAAGATATGAAGGCAAAAATAAAATAGTCACATTTCATTGCATTATCTCTAGACAAAGTTACTATGATTGATAATACTTCCTAGGTGTGCATGCATGTTTATAATGTAAACGATCTTTTCCATCAACCCTTTCTACTATTTGTTGCTAAATTGAATTGTAGTGCAACAGCAAAAAATGTAGTACTTGTCTACTGTACTCAAGATCTTATTCCTTAGTCTTACTAAATATTATAATATTAGCCAAATAAGAAATCAAAAAATTACCCAAAAATATCTTTAGGATCTCATTCATCAACCTCATGAAAGTACTCAATGTATTAGTCAAACCAAAAGGCATAACCAACCACTCATATAAACCATCTTTTGTCTTAAAATCAGTCTTCTACTCATCACTTTCTTTAATTATGATATGATGATAACCACTCTTCAAATAAAACTTGATAGAATATTTGGCTTGATTCAAACAATCCATTATGTCATCCATCCTTGGCATAAGAAACCTATACTTTACTATTATCATGTTAATAGCTTTGGAATCAATACACATTCTCCATTCTTCATTCTTCTTAGGTTGTAATTTAATAGGTACAACACATGGGCTAAAACTTTCTCTAATCAAACCTTTCTATAGTAACTCATGCACTTGTCTATTAAATTCTTCATTCTCAGTAGGTGTCAACCTATATGGTGCTTTATTTGGTAAACTATCTCTAGGAGTCAGATCCATACAATGAATTATACTCCTTATTGGCGGTAAACTATCAAGGATATCTTTAGCAACAATCTACTCTTACTCATTCAATACATTTTTAATTTTTGCTAGCACTTAGCTAACACAATCAGCTTCTATGCCACTTGACCTCTAGTCTCTTCTATTACTCGACCATTTTTATTTTGTCACTCGATCATTACTATCACAACTCGACCCTTTAGGAATTACAAAAAAATAAAGTTGGTTCTTCTTAATCATCTCCTTCTTAAATTGTTTCCCATTAACCATACAAACTCTAATAGTAATACAATTCACCTAATCTAGAACTTCAATTAAAGGAAAAAATGTTTTCTAGACTCCATTCACCCAAAGAGTATATTAGTTCAATCTACCATCATGCACAATATGTCTATCATACTTCCAAGGTCCACCCAAAAGAACATGACAACAATCCATAGGCATAATAACACACAAAAATTCATCAAAGTAGTTTAAAATCTTGAATTTCACAACACATTGCTCATTTACTAATAATTTCTTCTCATCCTTGATCCATGAAACATGATAGGATCTAGGATGCCTCAACCTCTACAATTACAACCTTGTAACTAGCTCCTTTGATGCCAATTTTTTTGAACTTCCACTATCAACAATCACTTTACAACATTTTCCTATCATCTTACATTTTGTTTTGAAAAGGCTTCTCCTTAGGATAGGTTCTTCATAAACTCTTTCACTATGCCAAGTTGTCCTTACCATCAAGTGCTCTCTAGCCTTAGGTCCACTTGGTGAATCCTCAAGTTCTCATTGAATCAAATCATTTCTATTACCATTGTCACTCTCAATAGTATTTATACTCAAAGGATCTATTCTCTTCTTTACCACATCTGAAATAATTGCCATGAAAACTACCTCTAGAGTAAGAATTACTTCTTCCTTAATAAGAACTAGTACCTCCTTAGTAAGACTTACCACCTTTTTTCCTGGTCTTTCCTTTATCCTTACTATTCCATTTAGATTTACCCTTATTTGGCACAAAATTGTTAGATCTTCAACTTTCTCCATAAGATCTACCTTTGTCTCTAAGAAATTTTCCACCTCTACCTCTTTGTCTTTATTCATGTTTCTTTGTCAAGATCTCATCAACTTTTAGGGCATATTGATATGCTTCTTCGACACTATCCAATCTAACAAAACTTATTTTATCTTGAATTCTAGATCTCAATGATTTAGGCACCTTACAACTTTTGCAACCTCATCATCAACATGTCTAGATCTGATGTCCAATTTGTAGAATTCCTTGATGTACTCCTTCATATTCATGTTGTTTTGTCTCAAATTTTGCATCTTCCTCAAGAAACTAACTTGGTAATCAGAAGGAAGGAACTTCTTCTTCACCTTGTTCACCATTTTCAACTAGGTTCCAATCTTTTATTTTCCCCTTCTCTTCCTATTAGTTTACAAATGCTCCCACCATAGTGAGGCATGACCTTTCAACCTAGTGAATCCAATCTTCACCTTCCTATTATCAAGAATTATTTTAAACTCAAAGAACTTATCCATATTAGAGATCCAATCCAAGAAAGCATTGGTATCCAACTTTCCATCATGAGAAACAACCTCCATAATAGGCTTTGAATGCACTCTAGATAATAATATCAATAATATTTTTTCTTCTTGATCTTCCTTAGGCTTAGGATTAGGGTTTGGTGTCACTACTTCATCAATAATCACATAATCAAGATGAGATCCTCTCCTTAGGGCCATCTCCACAACATCTAATATAGATACAATATGTATCAACATGTCCAATATGGCATTATCAAGAATTCTTCTACCTTGAACCATTTTGATGAATAGGTTCCTGCAAGATTGTAACCCTCTATCAATTATAGACCAAATTCATAGATCTTCTACCCTATAACCAAAACCAATTAGGCTTCTACATAGTCTAGTCCCCTTAGGGATGAACCTTAAGCTATGATACCACTTGATGCAAGGATATTGGATGGGAAATTAGGGCCAGAGGTACACCTAATTGTCCAAACACCTTGCTAAGTAAACACAACAAAGTAAATAACAAAGAATAATACCAGAGAGAGATAAAATAACAATTTTTTTTATCGATTCACCATAATATTAGTCAACATTCCTGACTATGTGGCCTTCTAGGTTACAAACAATATAATAATCACATATCCAGACTCTCACTTTCCAACTTCTATGATTCTTTTACTAGATCCTTTATGTCATGCCAACTTCTAAACTTAAAATAGACTCACTACTTATAATTGCCAAAAATGGATTCTAAATCTTTACATAAGAAAAGGTTGACCCATAATGATTAGTACACATCCTAATGCATGATCCTTACATGAAATTCATGACTCAAATAAAATAAACAAGTAAGCTTATACTAGGAACCAATCACAGACAAACTCATCCAAAGAAGGAACCGAACATCAATAAACTAAAAAGATCACTTGACACATGAAGGAACTTGACATAAATAAAATTTGGAAAGGTATGAATTTGGCCATGATAGAGAACTCATCCAATACTACACTTGACAATCATTGTACTTGACCAATATTGGAACTCAACAACGACTGCAACTCAACAATAACTGGTAGAATGCACAAAGATGAGCAGGATAGAAACACAACCCAGGATGCTCCTACATCAATCTACAACCCTATTTAAACTATCTCCCTTTCCCTCCTAAGAACCTATATCACTACTAAGTATTAGAGAAAAAGGATAATCTTCTTTGATTTGCAGGACCTTTCCTTGGTCTTCAGTCTCCTCTTGTCCTTTTGTTATTGTACATGTACTCTTTAATATATGATGACACATAATGATATTTTTTCTCACTTTATGATTATGTATTAATTAATTATGAACATGGATATACATTTGATTTTTCTAAACATATGGTGATAGACTAGACTAGTAGATTAATGTTGCTATGAATTAAATTGTACATCTATGATGTTAGATAGTTTTACACTTAGAATTCTTTATATTTTTAGAATACTACCTAAAAACTCCTATATGACACAAATTTTTTTCATATAATGGATTACTTTATCATACATGTAATCATTTCTATGTACAAGCTTATGCATGCTTGTATGACTCTAGTGAATTTGTCATATGAGATGCTAAGAATCCTTGTATGGTAGGTAAACCTACCCTACAAGATTACACTTGAAATATTGTACCTTGGACAATGGGAACTTATACACATGTTCAAGGGGTGCAAAGTATATTTTTAGATACCCTTTTGGGATTCACATATTCCAAATTCAAAACAAGTTGGATATTGATAATCTTTGGGTAGTGATCATAAGTTGAATCACATTTCCTTTGCATTTTAATTAGAAATGAACTATGGTTAATAACATAGGAATTTTTTTTTGGGATTTAAAATAAATATTGAATAAAAGTTTAATGTAGTAATTTGGATGGACCTTTTATTTTAAAAAATTAATTGGTAATTGAACCATCAGTTGTAGTAAGGGCTTGAAAATCTTTGGTTCATAGGATTAAGTCTTCTAGTTATAATTGATTTAGGGGATTTATGCCAATGCATTATAGCTTTATCTAACAAAAAAATATGTTGGTTGATGATTGATCCCTGTGTCCTAGGATTCATGGGAAAGGTGTCACATTAATCATTATATCAAGAATAGTTTCATCACTTCATATTACACTATTCTCTGAGTCAAGACCATCTATTCTTTGAATCATTGTGCTTTTCACACATCGATTCAAAAGGGGAAAATATAATCACCCAAAAATGGGCTATTCTAATTGAAGGATCCATTTTCTCTAATTCATAATCAAACCCCTAATTATACTAGTTTTATTATCTAATTATTGACATAAGTCATCAGTCATCAAATTGACTTAGTTAATCATCACACATATTTGCATTGATCAAATCCCCTATTAATTACCATTGGATTTTTCATTGACTCAATCCCATTAAATACATGGCTAAGGTAATTAATTTAAAAAAAAATCTCTAAATAACATGTAATCACAAAAGGACAAAATTATACTCTAATCGAACATATTAGGGCTAATTACATGGATCCCTTACAAGGATTAAGTGAGAATGAATCATAATTATTTCTCTCAGATTAATCTTACCTTTTGACTCAATCTCACATTCTATAAAAGATATCATTTCTTAGTTCAAAGTATCCATAATTACATTTACTAAAAATATTCTATATAATTCATAACTCATTTGCACAATTACACACACATAACTTATTTTCATATGAAATGCATTACAATTGAATCATGTGCAAATTTAGATATTCATTCCTAATTGCATAATTTTTGTTATAGGAGACTTAGATCTTGTATTCTAGGGTTGTATTGTCACTAGTTAGAATATATATGATTTGAGAGAATTTTTAACCCTAAATACACTTTCTCTAGATAGGAAGTAATAAGATTCTCGTTGGTAGTGAATTTTCATTGTATTTGATTGACTAACAAAACTAATGTCCTATTTAAGTTTTGTATGTAAAGATATAGGTACAACAAACATACACACAATCACATATAATTATTACCTATCACAAACTTGCTTCAATATTTACTCATATCATATCCTTTCCACTTAGTTATAATTATCTTATGTTATCATACATCTTTTGGACATAATTTATCTTAGGGTGCCCATAATCTATATCAAATATGTATCCATATCACTTGAGATCCATATACAGAAAAGAGACAATTTTCATCCAGAATAACAATTAAAATCATGAGGTATTAATTAACCCTTGCACTACACCACTTATACTAGTGCTTTAGTGAGCTAGGGTGTCCAACATAACTTTTAAAAACCAAGGATATAAATTAAGACTTGAAAAAAGTAGAAAGTGGATTTAAAATAACTAAAATAAAGAAAGAGAACTAATAGATAAAACTATTTTGACTATAAAAAATAGAAGAAATAACTATCATAATTAGCTACTAGGCTCAAGAAGATCACCACCTTAGGCATTTGTGTGAGTCAAGGATGTCACTAAAAATGTATGCCATGCATATAGTATATTTTCATTCTATCCATATGTAGTACAACAGGAAAGATAAATAATTGATACACTAACTAGACTAGTAGAAAATAAATCAACATTTACGATGAAGGGTACTCTCCTTAATGACACAAACACACAACAAAGTTATAACAACAAATTGCAAGAACAAAAAATGAACTTCTTGTTATCTCCAAAAGTATGGAATTTTTTTAATAGAAAAATGACATGCATAGACACAAACATTTTAATTACAATATTATGCAATCTATATCCACCATTAACAATCCCCCATAACTATCCTAGATGCAAATATGAGCCTCCTTTATGTAAGCAATTTCTACCACCCAAGAAGGTTCTAGAAATTTTAACCCTAGACTGTGAGGATAACCAACCCTAAAATATTATTATTATTCATAGTTTATTACAATAAACTAGGCCCCAATAAATATGGTTTCCTACTTGCATATGATGTTATATAATTTTCTCTATATAAGGAATCTTCATAATTGTATATGTCAATAGAAAAAAAATCTATAACTCTACTTATTAGATTATTGTAGAAACTATCCTTGGTGTACCTTGATTCCTTCAAAATTTAAATTAATGAATCAAACTTAGAAAAATGGGATAATTTCAAATTAAATTATATATACTTTAAAGTAATTATGAGAATAAATAATACTAAAATACTAAAATATTTGGCTTAGGGCTTGGTCCAACTGGCGAGAGATTATTGTGGCATGAATGAGGTTGTAAAATCATATCTCCTCTCAATCCATACACTATCATTACATCATTATAAATGATATATGGATATCATCATTACAATTTAAATATAATATAAAGTAATTAGGGAATAGGTTGAAGATGTTTATGTAATTTCTATTCTTTTACATGAGTTATGTAATTTTATTAAGATATAATATTGAATGAAATAAAGTCACAACATCCTTTCAAAATTTTGAGAGCTTTGCAACTTTAGTTTATCTAGAGATACCTAGATTTTTTGCTAAGGAGACCTTCCAAGGAGAAGAGGGGTATCCTCCATTATTACTGACCACATGTAAAAATTAATGCAAGGTAAGTGGATCCCTATTTCCTATGGGAGATGAATCTTTTGGAAGTATCTCTTAGAAAATAACAGAGAAGAACCACTCAAAACCATCAAAGACCACAAAAAATTTAAAAAATTTCAATAAATTCTTCATAAATAAACTAGTTCTATCGAATGGAGCTAGGTTTGAAGAAAGGTCAAGCGAGTATGGAGGTGAAGGAATCAGAGAATGAAATGAAGCTAAGATTCCTCCTATCTCTACATGTTTTCTTGCTCATAATTCCCGCATGTCCAAGGCCATTGAGGGTGAGATTAGTAGGCTGATAATTTTTTCCATTTTCTTTGTTGCTCAAGATTTAATAAGACCTTGTCTAGGGATTTCCTTAATGAATATATCCATATTAATTGGAATAAAAAATTAGGGTTTCATTTAATTTATTGAGAATTATCCATAAGGGCCTATTCCTCATTTCCTTCGTTGCCCCTAACTCACATAATAAAATTATTGAGAAACATAATGGGGAATAGGAGCCTCCAATTTTAGAGCTATATTATGGTCCCCTAAATCTATTAATGGTGATATTCATGCCCTTTCATCCCTATGTTGGGTTTTTGTTACAAACTTTCCCCCATTCTTATAGAATCTCATTTCACAAGCCATAGAGCTTCTTGGAAACATGATTAAAATTGATAGAAGTGAAACCATTATTCCTCATACAGATGCTAGAATCCTCATTTCTATTGATCCTGTAAGGTATCTCCTTGAAGAAATTATAATTGAACTGTAGGGATGGATTTTTTTCCCTCTTTCATTCTTGAGATTGAATGCCAATTTTCTTTGTAGAAAGGAAGGAAACCTAAGAAAATATTGTACTCTCATTAAAAGGATAATACCACATCCCTAAATCAAACCCTTCTCTACCTAAGAGATCAAGTTAACCAATTAAATAGAAGGAAGATATTAGTGGTCCCTAGTGGTCTTATGTTCCTTCCCTAAATATCTCTCCAATACCATTCTATGCATAATTGATCACTTCTTTAGATGCCTTGCAAATAGCTTTCAAAGAATCCATGATATTAAGTACCACCCCATCTAGAGATTTGTCCATTGCATAGAATCTTCAGGGACCGAACCTAGAAGCCCTAGGGTTATGATTATTTTTCCCCAAGCCAAATCACATGACACAAAATACTCAATAGATTGTTCTAAAAAATTTTAAGAAAATCTTTACTTTGATTCTAGAATCGTCTCTTGAATCCACCCTTCCTACCTCCCATGGAGGAAGTTAGAGCTATATAGTTGGCTCCCCAAAGGATTTCAATAGGTCCTCCATTGTTACCCATTATAATGGTGACCAAAACAAGTCCACAAATGGATTCAAATTAGATGCTCCAAAGAGTGATACTCTAGATAGTGAGGGATTTGATTCCATAAAGAGATATTATGACCTTGAAGACAATATTAACAATTTTAATCTAGTGGGCATTGTTTCCCTTCCCCCCTTCCCTCTCATCTATTTCCTATAGCTTCCACCTCCAGGATATTTAACTCTATTGTTAGAGTTGTAAACCTTAAGGAGAGAGATGACGTAGGCATTGAAAACCATTGCAGGGAGGAAAATGGAACTTTAGGTCTCTACAATAAAGAGGAGGATGGTGATACATTCATTTTTCAATGCCAAAAAGAAGACTTGGAAGCCTATGTGTAGAATCGAGAGTTAAAAGAGGACTCTACATGTAAAGATGATGTTTGGAATGATCTTGGACATTCTCCCAAGAGAAGGCATGATATACCCCCTAATTGTACTAGCTCCATCAAACCCCCCGAAATATCTAGAAGAAACTTCTCCAAATATTTCAAAAGATTTAAAGAACCAATGAAAATTAAACCCTAACAACTTACAATATGATGGCCAATATATATCTTTAAATCTTGGAGGGTTGGGAACCCCTAACAAAAATAATATTCTAAAAATATTCCTTCGAAACCATAGATACCTTGATTTTTGATTGCTTCAATAAATCAAGGCCATAAAATTATAATTGGATGTGGCCCTTAAATTCATCTAGAAAGATTCTTAGGTTGTATTCGTAAACTACATTATAGGGAAAAGGAGGAGTTATTCTTATTAGCCCCAAATGGTAGAATTCCATAACTGATTGGGGAATATCACCTTTCAATAGATTGGTATGAATCATCCTAAATTTAAATAGTAAATAAGTAGGGATTTTATCAATATTCATATCAACGTAATACCTTTATCAAATTAGATATGTTAACTTAAAGACATTCCATGGATTATGGCTAGGGATTTTAATATAATCTAGAAATGCAACAAGATAAAGTTGGAGGATCAATATTTGAATGGAAGGGGGAAGAAATATTCTATTGGTCCAAGCAAGTTAGTAAGTTCAACATTTTTGATCCTCCACTAGGAGGTAAGAGTGCACACAAGAATATGATAAACCTAGACTAACGTTTAGAAAGGAGCCAAATGATTTATAGTAGAATTGACATATTCTATGTTAACAAATATTCCTTTAGCTTGAGGAATAGTTAGGAAGGTACAAGTGTACAAGTATGCCCCTTCACCCTCTTTGACCATCATCTCATTATAATCTCTATTTGCATGTTGAATTGCAAAAAACATTCAAAATCCAAAATAGAATGGTTTTCCCTTAATAATTCTCTTCTCAAGGATGAGAATGCCAACTCTTATACTATAGTGGTCATATGTATAAGTATAATTTTGTAATGATCCCTAGTTCCATTAAGGTATTGGGAAGTTAAGATTGATAGTTGGAAAAAAAAGTTTCAAATTGTAGGAGAAAAGAGCACTCATTAAAAAATTCCTTAGTGGAATCTTCAAAGGTCATGCAATCTAGTTCTATCAACATGGAGGCATTGGAGATCCTAACCACAACCAAATATTCTTCAAAGAAAATTGCAAAACAATAGAATTCAAGGGTAAGAAACTAAGGCTATAAGTAACTAGATTGAGGATGGGGATAAAGGTTTCAAATTTTTCTTCTAGTTGCTAAAATGCAAAGAGACCAGAGAAAAAGTTAAGATAATCTAGGAAGGAAGAGAAATAAATGACTAGAAGGAGATCCTGAGTGCTTTTACCAACTTCTATGCCAAACTATTCACTATAAAAGAAAATGGTTCAATAACAGAAGATAGGAGTAAGATCCAAAAAATTATCCCAACAAATATAGAAGGTGATGAAAGAAAAAGACTAGATCAACCTATTTGAAAGGAAGAAATCATATATGTAGTTTCACAAATGGATGATAATAAGGCCTTGGGACCAAATATCATCCTAGTGGAATTATACAAAACAAATGTTGATTGGGTCTGGATGGACCTTCTATTTCTATATGAAGATGCAATCAAAATTGGTTGTATTTCTTATTAATGCAAGACGAATAATATTAATGCAAAAAGATAGATACAAATTTTTGATGATGAATTGGAGACCAATTACACTCCTCAACATCTCATACAAAATCATGGCCAAGATCTTAGATCTTAGACTAAAAGGCATTTGTAATGAAAAAACTTGCATAATGGAAGAGATAATATGAAATATTCTACAAATAAATGATAATAATTGAGAGTAATAGGCCACTTCATGGGAGAAACTTCAAAATATCTCCAATTAGAACACACTTCACAATATGATCTTGAAATAAGACTTACTTCAAGGGAGAAACTTCCAAATATCTCCAATGAGAACACACTTCACAATATGATCTTGAAATAAGACTTACAACCTCCTATATATACCTAATTATGCTTAGGATGAATAGATACAACCCTATATAACACCTAGGCCAACCTATCTACCTAAATAATAATATAATAATGATAACATGACTTAATTAAGGATTAAGATAGCTACAATTTGACTACTTATAACACTATATACACTAAAATTACAAGAATAGCATGCCTCCTCTCTTAAAAGAAGATTTTTTCTCAATACTAACCAAGTGTGTATTCTTTTGAATGAACTCCTCATCCTCCCATGTAGTCTCTTCAGCTAGTAATTTATTCCATTGGATGATATATTGGGTGAGGGTTTTATTCCTCAACTTCTTCATGCATGTTTAAAGAATGCACTCTGGTTCCAAAATTATTCTTCCTTCTTCGTCAAGTTTTGGTAGTATTGTTTGAGTAGGAATATTTTGCCCAATTATCTTCTTCAAACAAGAAACATGAAAAACTAAATGTATCTTTGTTGTTGGTGGTAACTCAAGCTTGTAGGCAACACTACCAATCTTTTGCATGATTTGGTATGGTCCATAATATCTTGGAAACAACTTATTATTCTTTTTTTATTTCTTCATTGACATTTGTTTATAAGGCTGCAATCTCAAGAAGACCCAATCCCTAACTTCAAAATTTATTTCACTATGATGTTGGCCTGCCCTTTGTTTCATTCAATTTTGTGACATAGCTAAATTCTCCTTGAGTCGTAAAAGTACCTGTTGTTGATGAAGCAAGTGGTCCTCTACTACCTGAACTCTTAGTGACACCTTTAATGATGATGTGAAGGAAGGAGGATGATATCCAAAAAGTTCCAAAAATGGAGACATTTTATATGAGCTATGCACCACCATTCTTTAAGAGGTAGCCAATCTACCCATTGATATTGTTTATTTGAAGTGAAACAATGTAGATATCCTTCCAAATATTTATTAACCACCTCAATTTTTCCATCTAATTAAGGATTGTATGAATAACTATGATCCAATTGAGTATCCAAACATGAGAATAAATCTTTCCAAAAGTGACTAGTAAAGATAGGATCACGATCACTGACAATAACCTTAGGTGTACCATGTAGCTTTTAGATATTCTCCAAGACCACTGTACTTTCTATAAAAGGATGTGATAATGAAATGAAATGTGCACATTTAGTGAGGCAATCAAATACTACCATGATGACATTATGACCTTAGATTTGGGAAGCCCTGTGATGAAGTCCATGGATACCTCTTCCCAACATTGGTTAGGAATAGATACAGGCTGCAAGAGAACTGATGTCTTAATTCCCCCCCCTTATTTCTTTAACAAACCAAACATTCAACCAAACAAATTTGAACATCACCTTTTATCCCTTCCCAAAAAACATCTTGCTTAAACTGATGATACATCTTCAAAAATCCTGAATGACCACCAACTGGGGAATCATGTAGCTCTGTGAGAATCTTGTGTTTAAGAGTGAAATTCTTGAAAAGATACAAGTGCTCTTTAAACCAAAGAATATGCCCCTTTAAAAAAAAATACTTATCTGAACTAATAGGACCACTTTTTACTTGTTGGATGAGATTACTTATTGCAACATCATTTTGCCACTCTACTTTGGCTTCTATTGCCCAATTTTCTTGTACTATTGAAAGGGCACACAATAAGGCTTCCTATTTTTCATCCTTTCTATAAAGTGCATCAAGCGCAATATTTTCCTTCCCTTTCTTATATACAATCTCAAAGTCATATCCAAACATCTTAGTGACCCATTTTGTTGCTCTTCCAAAGATTGTCTTTGTTCCAAAAAATATTTTAGGCTATCATGATTTGTATTAACCTTGAAGAGTTGACCCATTAAATAAGACTTCTATTGTTTAACTATGTAAAGGATTGCTAGCATTTCCTTCTCATAAGTAGGTCTAAGCTGATTTTTACCTTTTAATTGACAACTCTCAAAAGATATTGGTTGACCTTCTTGCATGATAACTAATCTTATCCCATTTCTTGAACCATCACATTCCACAATGAATTCCTTGGTGATGTAGGGGCATCTACGAGTCAAGGCTGTTGACTCAAATGTAGGTTTTGGTCGAGATTTACTTTCGGGGGTCATAACTTTTGACTCATATGTGGGTTTTGGCTAAATTTTATAGGTAGTTGCACTAGAAGGAGTTATTTGGATTGCTGATCAAGCTTAGCTCCATAGGTGGCCATTTTGACATTTTTTTTGGTAGCCTAAAATCTCATCTTGACCTCCAAAATTGGCTTTTTGTATTTTTTCCAATTTTTTTATAAATTTGTTTTTGTAATAAATCTGAAATCATATCTTTGATTTTGTTGATTAGTTGGCAATTTGTCTTGCCTTTGTTGGGGACTTTTTTGGGAAAAATTAGGATTCTTAGGATGAGTTTTAAAAATGACCAAAAAATGGAAAAATCTATTTTTCTCAAAAAATTACCAAATATGTTAATTTTTGGAATTGTATTAAGTAGAGGTTGATTTTCATTGTAGTGGCAGAGTAGAGTTGTAGAAGTTTTAATAGAGAATTATGGCATTTTGAAACATCTATCTTGAGTTAATTTTTTAAATTATTCTTGGATGAGATTGGGTTACATCACTTGGTGAAGTCCAAAGTGGCAAGCACTAGAGTTGTACACATAGCCTCCTTCAATTACTGAAATTCTACATTAGTAGATTCATTCCAATCAAAAGAATCCTTATTCAATAGAGTGGTGAAGAGTGTTGCTATATGACCATAATTCTTCAAAAATCTTCTATAGTAACTTGTCAATCCCAAGAAACCCCTCAGCTTCTTAATGGTTTTTGGAATAGGATATTTCATGATAGCCTTAATTTTGTTAGGGTCTACCTTTACTCCTTCATGTGAAACTATGTGTCGCAAATACCCCACCTCCTTAAGACCAAAAACACACTTGGATGACTTAGCATAGAGTTGATGATCTTTGAGTAATTATAAAGCTTGATCTACATGCTACAAATGTTCTTCCCAAGTCTTGCTATAAATCAATATATCATTAGAGAACTCTAACTCAAAATTTCTCAAGAACTTCTTAGAAATGGAATTCATCAAACTTTGGAATGTATATGGTGCACTGGTAAGACCAAATGACATCACCAAGAATTTTTAATGAACCTCATGAGTTTGAAATGCTATCTTACAAATATCTTCCTCTTTAATCTAAATTTGGTGATAATCTAATCTAAGATCTAACTTAGTAAAATAGACAACTCCATTTAATTCATATAGAAAATCGTCAATGACTGTAATAGGAAACTTATCTTCAATGGTGTACTTATTGTGCACTCTATAATCTAGACACATGGGTCAAGTTTCATCCTTCTTATGTACCATCACCACAGGTGAGGAGTAAGCACTTTAGCTATGCTTGGTAATTCCTACCTCTAGCATTTCTTGAACAATTTTTTCTATCTCACTTTTTTGTATGCATGGGTACCTATAAGGATTGATGTTTGGTGGCTGGCTCCTTGGAACTAGTTGTATGGCATGGTCATGATCCCTCTTAGGAGGAAGTCCTTTAGAAATATCTCCAAGAATCACTGAGTGACGATCAATTATTTCTTGTAAATCTATATGAGTAAGAGCATTAGATTGAGAGACTTCTAATGAACGTAACTGGGCCACAAATCCATCCACTTCTTTCTTAAGAAAAAATTGCATTTGATGAGAGCTTACCATCTACGAGTATTTTTCCTTCAAGCCCCTTAGCTCCACTACTTTTCCTTTTGATTAAAATATCATGAATAGTTCATGGAAGTTCATCTCAATTGTTCCCAATGTAGTAAGCCATTGTACTCCCAAAACAATATCTACTGCTCCCATGGATATCATATACATTGGGGTATCAAGTTGATAACCTCCCATGGATAATTTGATGCTATGGAACTTCCCTAAACAACTAACAATACCCTCATTTGCAATAAAATCATAGAAATTTAGGGATGGCTATATAAAATAATTTAGAAGAGTTTCCAACTTTTTGTTGATGGAATTATGAGTACTACCTGAGTCAATCAACATTTTTACTTTCTACTTCTTTAAGAAACCTTCTACCTTGAGAGTTTTTGGTGCACTGAAACTTAAAAGTACATGACAAGAAATGTTTGGTTGAGAATCATGTGATTCCTCACTTGACTCCCTATCCTCCTCTAATATGGTTTCATCCTCTTCTTCCTCACTTGGACCTTCAATATAGAACAATTTCTTTTCACTAAATTTATGTTCTTGACTATATTTTCTATCACAATTAAAACACAACCCTTTTTCTCTTTTCTCAATTTATTGTGGAGTCAACCTAGTAGGTTAAGGAAGAGATGGTGTTGAATATCTTTTTTCTCTTGTCACATTAGCCCCTTGCTTTCTAGGAATCAAGAACTTCTCTACCCTGCATGGCAATATAAAAGAATCATTTATAAGATAGGACTAAACATGTGTACCTCATGTTGAATGTGATCCTTGAGACCACCCAAGAATAAATAATTCAAGTTCTCCTCTATAATTGTATCCACTCTTAAGGACAAATTTTTGAAAAATTTGAATATAATCCTTAAACTGATCCTATTTGTTGAATCTTAGCAAGGTGGTTAAAGAAGTTGTCTATCACATTATTGTTCTTTTGTAAAAATTGACCATGATACGGTGAATCCCTTTGTCCTTCAATGAGTACAAAGCCAGTGATACCAAATGAATTGATCTAGTTCTAGATATAAGGAAGAAATCGTGACCTTTTGTCCATATGGGGTTATATGTACTTCAAAAAAGTCTCCATTTGGTTTATCCATGTTAGAGGATCCTTACCATCAAACTTGCACATATCCACCTTTGGAAAAAAATTCCTATATCCCATAGGAGTATTATAATTTGTGTCTTTATTAGTCGAATTGAAGGTTTCACCTTGATTTCTTGTGCTTCCTTAGTTCATTCCTATAGGTTCTTAAAATGCTTCATATATATGATATAACTCCTTGTAGGTCACACATCTCCCTCTTAACCTCTTCCTTGAACTTACTTCCTTATTGGGATTACCATCCTTTGTTGTTTCCCAATCCTTATTAGAGGATTTCCCTGGTGTGGTAGCATTCTTTTTGCCTCTTGTTGGAGGCCCTATCATGATGGAAACCAATATTTTTGAAATAAATCACACAAATGAAATATAAATTATCTGATTTTTTATTTTATTTTACTATAACTTACTAGGACCAAGATACCCTTACTCACAAAAAATCCAAAAAATTAGCAAATTTGCTGCCTTGAGGAGAGATAATTTTCCTAATTTTGCTATAAATTTCTTATTTTTTCTTCAATTTCTCCAAGATTCAAAATTTAGGTTCCTATACTATGTATTCAAAAACCCAATACACATTATCCTCCAATTCAACGGGATGTGAGAGATATGTAAATCTTAATAAATTGTGTAGAAATAGTAATTCTACAATAATTTTCCCAAATTTTCTCCAATTACTCTTAAATTTGGAATATAGCATCTTTAATATGGTCTTCAAAAACCCTTTAAACATCTATAAATAATTCTCTAAAATCTAAAAGTCATGCTCTTCCTAAAATCACCTTCGATGTTGAGAAAAAATCTTGCCTCTATGGTGCCAAGATCGTGCTCTGATACCACTTGCAACGAAATAACTTGCATAATGGAAGAGATAATATGAAATATTCTACAAATACTTGATAATAATTGAGTGTAATAGGCCACTTAGAGGGGGAAACCTGGAAATATCTCCATTGAGAACACACTTCACAATATGATCTTGAAATAAGACTCACAACCTCCTATATATACCTAATTATTCTTAGGTTGAATAGATACAACCCTATATAACACCTAGGTTGACCTATTTACCTAAATAATATTATAATTATGATAAAAATACTTAATTAAGGATTAACATAGCCACAATTTGACTATTCATAACCCTATATACACCAATAATAAGGGTGCAACAACATTCTTCTTGAGATGATCTCTCATACATAAAGAGGATTTGTCAAGGGAATGCGTATCCTTGAGAACCTTATCACCTATAGAGAGGCCATAGAGTGGGAATTTTTTTTAGGACAACATACTACTATGTTTCTGATAGACTATGAAAAGGCTTATGACAAAGTGATATGAAAATTTATCATGATGATTTTGGAAGGTCTCTAATTCCCCAAATTCTTTAACAGAATGGTACTCACCATCATAATTGATGCCACTATATTAGTGTAGATAAATGGTGTCACATCCAAAAGTGTCTCTCTTATAAGATCAATAATATAGGGATTCCCTCTAGCACCAATACTATTTATCATACCTACTGACTACCTACACTATATACTAAGGGGTGATTCTCTATCCCCAAGAGTCAAAAGGAATACTCTTTGAAACCATGATGAAATATCCAAAATATAGTTTGTAGATGACACCTTACTACTAATTAAACTCATGAATGAGAGAAACATTTAAAACCTTATTATCAAACTAGATATGTTTTACGTAGCCTTGGGCAGTAAAATATCAATGTTTAAATCCATCCTACTAGGATGGGAGGAAAAAATGCTAAATTGGTATGTCAAGTTTGGTATCTCTTGGGGAGGACCTTGTCTTTTGGTTAAATATCTCAGCATTTCTTTCTCCATTGCCCCAATATAAACACAATCTGGGATTGGGTTAAGAATAAGATTGAAAAGACAATATTGAAATAAAATTATATATATATATATATATATATTCCTAAAAGAGAGGTTGCAAGTATGCTAGAAAATTCTATTAGCATATACTATCTACTACTTCTCTACCTAGTTATTCAATTAATCATATATAAATTATGTCCAAAAGATCACTAGAAACTTCATCTAGTCATATGGAAATGGTAATAGGAAACTCAATGCTATTAGATGGGAATGATATGTGAAGATAAAGGATATTGGAGGATTAGGGCCAAATGACCTTAGATGGAAAGGATTTTCTCTTATAGTGAAATGGGTGGCCAAGGAGACCTAAGGGAATGAAACCTAGAAGATACTAATTTGTAACAATATTTCTTGAGGAGTTGCACAAATAGGAAAGTCCTAGAAAGGACTGCATATCTATGACCTCCTCTTTGATAAATGGAAAATTGAAGTTGAAGGATCTCTAGTATCACAACCAATATGGAAAGGTTGGGAGAAGATAAGACATTAGGTATCAAGGTTATGATTGTCTTATAATAACTTCAAATTTTACAGTGAAAAGTCTCTATGGTGGAACTTACAAATAAATGAGAAACCTTTGGCTCTACTCCAAGGATTCTCTATTAAATATTGGTCCAGACTAGGCATTACTAAATTTGAGGATCTCATTATGAGTGTTATATTTTTTGAATGGAGTGCACTATCTTCCAAGTTTGATTTTTATAATTCGTACAAAATAATCTTATCTATGTTGAAAGAGGCCTAAGAGTTCCAAAAGATACCCCTAAATTATGGTGAGATCATTGATAAACTTTCTTTGCTAAAATGGTTGAAAGATTCTCCTCTATATGTTTCTAAAGCCAAGTATATTTATAATATACTATGTGAACCCTTTTAATACTAAATTTCTTTCCAACTTTTATTTCTAGGTTTGGGCTAAAAGCATGCACTACTTATGGCATTTCCTTGTTGAAGCTAAAATTCTTTGCTTCCTGTGGCAAACCCTTCTCCACAGATTACCTTTCTTTAAACTAGATGGTGACCCCTATTTTTGCCTAGTTTTTTGTCTAACTAAATCGGTACCTCATGTATTCTTAGAGTGTAATTTTTTCAATGGTGTGTGGAATGTCTTTAGAATTTATTTGGATATGGAAATATCCCAATTTCATGCTATCTCTAGTCTTATTCCTAGAATTCCTAAGTATCTCAATTGCTTTTGGTCTATTTTATCCTCTTACTTTCTTTGGTATATCTAGTACTTAGGAACAAAGACATATTCAAAGGTAGACTATGATGTCCCCAACTAGGACATTAAATTATTTAATATATATTTTGTAATTTCCCCTCACAGATCAAATATTTAGTTTTTTTCCTTTTGCACTCTCCACAATTCTTTGATTTGATTGCAGATTTACCCCTTTCATTTGCTCTATATTTCTTCCTATTTTTCTATGACCATCTCTCAATGTTAGAATTCTATATATATAGTTTTTTATTGTAAGATTCGTGTCTCTTCATTTATTATGTTATAATAATTATATTATATTGATAATATAATTACATTAATGATTAGAATATAATATATATTATATTAAAAATATCAATTATATTTCTTATATTAATATTAATACCAATGCATAATATATTTAGTTTATGTATTTAGATTATTAATCTAAATATTAGATTTTATTGTTTAATATAGCATTTAATTCTCATATTAATATATCATGCACTATTATAATGTGATAATACATTATACTATATGATTATGATTATTAATATTATATTATAATTATTTATATAATTATATGGATTTTATTAATGGGGATATCACATAGACATAGGATTCTTATTGAGTCTCTATGGATTATCATTCAATATCACATCTCAGTGTAAGTTTCTTTGAGCTTCTAGGTAAAATAGCACCACATTCTCAAGGTTGCCAAGGAATGCACAAATGCACTTAGAGATGAGAATGTTCTATTTGAGATAAAGTCCACAGAGCTAAAAGAATTCAACTTTGATTGTACCTTGAAAGAGATCCTAGATCAAATCATCAGGATGAAGAAAATTACATAACTAAATGTAGCCCTAGGTTCCATTCAACAAGAAAATACATGAACAACCAATAGCAACACTCAAAATTAAGAGATAAAGAAAGCATACATGAATTGTACTTGTTAATAGACAAGCATCCTAATAATTGCAATTCCTCATCCCCCTACTCTTCCATGAGGATCCCTTTTCAAAAACCCATACAATGAGATTAGAGATGAAGGCCTTAGACTAAGATAGGTTGGTAGTCCTCTTATATCTTGGTTCAAGAATAATTACAATTAGTCTAACATAACACTATTTTTTGTTATGACTTGATGTATTGGTTTGGTAGATCTATACGGGCCATAGATTGGTTATAAGGTTTTTTGTTGATACTTGGTGAACTTCAGTAGATGCTATTTTGAGATTCAGTGAAATATTAATTTTATATGTATTAGAATATTTAAATTATGATTAAAAGAAAAAATGTCTTAAGATATAAAATAATTGAGGGTCTATTCAAGTAGTTTTTAAAATCAAGAGGAATTACTTGCCCATCAAATATGTTATGTTGGAAGATGAACCTTTCATACAAAAATATCCACAATTATGCTTTATGATGTAGGAGCATCCAGAGGTATAAGGGCAATCCTATGTCACCCAAAAAAATGTACTTAGACTTAGTTTTTGTTTCATGTGTTTTCATTTCTGGATACCCATTTAGGTCAAATAAAGGTTCCAACTCTCACAGTTCCACTATAAGTGTTCTAAGATAGAGTATTTGAGCACCTTGGGATACGTGTAAATGTCAAAAAAATAGGAGTATGTAATTGAGCCATCATTTTGGTGAACCAGAAGGTGTAAATTGGTCGGATGATTGTCATTGTAATTTAGAGCATTCCATAAAAGGAATCAGGTCAAAAGGCCCCATGGTTTGAAACTTATCGCAGTTTTTCAATTTTTGGAGACCTCCTAAGAATGCTTCAAAGTCAAGTTAGGGGCATTAAATGACCTCAAATAGGGCCAAAAAATGGGGGACGAGCTAAGCTGGTCCATAGGGCTATAGAGCGCTTCGAGAGCTTTTCAAAAATGTAAATGGTTCGTCAATCGGAGCTACGGTTCAAAAGTTATGCCTCCCGAAAATTTGGTTACCATTTTTGGATTCTTCTAATTTTGTGCCGACTTCTAATGCAACTTCTAGAGCCTTCTATTTGGTCGGTGGATGCCAACTAGCACTTTCTAGAATGTATTCCTAATCCTTAACCCTCTGGGGTCTATTTAAGAACATTTCTGGCATTGTAAAAGGTAGTTCGGAGTGGAGTTTGAGAGAAGGTATTGGGAGAAGAATTTATCTCCAGATTTATACTATTGTAAGCCCTTAGGGCATGTTTTGAAGTCTATTTTCTCTATACTAAATGTATTAACATATTTACACAGTTAATAAAATTTTCCCCTTTCCTGTTGTGTCCATTCTGCGCTTGGGTTGTGTCCCCATCACTTTTTAAAAAAATAATTATTTTCTTTTAAAATGAAATATTATGCCCTCTTAATTCATTAAATATATTGGAGTACTCGAGATAGTCTATGAAGAAAATAATTCTTATTTAATTAATTAATTTTTCTTAGTCTTGTGTACCATTGTAAATTGTAAGAACCTAATACATGCACATATTTTCATGACTATTTAGAACCCACATTAGTATGTTTCATAATAGGACTTCAAATGGAACTTAAAAGACACCTCAATTCTAATACAAGTCCTTTATTATTTTAATATCATTTAAAATCAAGGCAAGACCTTATTCCTAAGTGCGCTCCTCTATTTTTCCTATTTGTGTTCTATCTTGATCTTGGAATCAACTATACCTTGTAATATGACATCCCTTAAATTTCTAATACTTGTGGACCAAATTTTAGCTATAATTAAGTGTAACATAATGACTAAGATTTTTTTATTTCTAGCAACATATATGACATGATATTGTGCTCCCCAAATATTAGAATGTAATTGGAATTAGAGTCTTGTCTCGATAATTTATGGGATATTAGGATTTATAGTTGGCCTACTTGAGATTTATCATTTGAGATGTTGTGAGAGGTATATAGAAGCCCTACTAATATCTGCTAATTTTGGCATCCATCATTACTTTCAATCATTCACAACCATGATCAAGCCTTTAACTCCAAGGGTTCAATGAAAGCATCCCAACATTCAAGACCTAGATTTATTGTTATCAAACAATCCAGGTGGTTTTCTCCATGGATGAAAATTATTTCTCTCATTGAAGGTTGAGTGAAAGAGTTTTATATAAAGGAAGGAGATAGACCCACATATGCATGTATCCAAGTCTTCCTTCTTCTTCTCAATCAAGCATTGTGGAAAACTACAATATCTATCAGATAAGGTTTTGACTTTCATGAATTCCTTTTGGGTTTTTGTGTTAGGTTAAAGATATTTCATCAATATATTTGATCATATTTTAAGAACCATTTTTATTTCTAGTATATTCTACTTTTTTAGATCCAACCTTTGTTATATGAAAACACACTTTAATCTCCTTTATTACATTTCAAGGTTGATTCCAAATATGGAATTTATTGAGACAAATGTTTATCTCACTGCTAGATATATTGTCAATTAGTGTAAAAAAAATAGTTATAATGAAAGACAATAGTAACCAAGTTACTAGTATGCAGTGTTAACCGAGCTCACAAAGGAACCATACAAACAAAGTTAACTATGGAGGAAATAAGAAGTGTCAACCAAGTTGCTGTGTCAATTGAGTTGATAGTTCACACCAATTTGTAGTGTCTACCGAGTTCTAGTGTGAACCAAGTCAGAAGAGTAGTTTTGTTCCAAGGTGATAATCAAGATGAAAAAATAGTGTGAACTGAGTCCAAAATGTTTACCGAGTGATCAACATGAACTGAGCATCTAGTATCGGTCGAGTGCCAAAATTAGCCAAGGTGATAGTGTTTCTCATGTATCTTCAACATGGCTCGAGTAAGCCATTGGACCCAAGTTATAGTACTGAGCTGAATTGGTAATTGTTTTTGGAATTAGTTATGCTATAGCCAGCTTATGAATGAACTATTTCAATGGATATAAGTATGAAGTACTATCCAAATATAATAAAAGAATTGTAATTGAAGAACATTTGTGAATATGGAAGAGAAGATTGTTTGAAGGCTACAAGAATTTTGAGGAAAGGAAGAGGCTCATCTATCATAGTTAGGTGATTAATTTACTTCAAGGGATCTTCATCAACAATCAGAGTTACATTTCAAAGATTAATCCACTGATTCATCCTAATAGGTGCATTAGTCTCAAATCCTTTAACCAGGTGGACCTAAGAGTCCTTTGAAAAAACTCCCAATAGAGTACATACTTAACTCTATTGTATAAATCCTTTCACAAGCTAGACCTAATAGTCCTTATTTCTCTTAACCAAGTAAGATCATTAGAAGTGATCATTTGTAAGCATTAACATGCCAAATTTATGTTGATCTCTGATTGGTTTTGACAAGTGAGTGTCAACACACTTAAACCATTTACTTAGTCAAGTCAAACTAGTAATACATGTCAAGCACAACATGTAAATATTAAACCATGTTGAGTTGCAATGAGTGCTAAGTCACTCAGGTGCCGAGTAGATTGACCATGCTGAGTGAATTCAAGTGTTGAGTAAACAGTGGATGTCGAGTAGTTCAGGTGCCGAGTCAGAAGTAGAATACAATGTATGCCAAGCATCAAAGACTTCATATGCCGAGTGACATAGTTTGGACATATTTTTTTGTAATGTCACAAAAAACTATGTAAACCATTTTCAAGCTGACTTAAGGATAGATTTCAATCTTTTGGAGATAAGGACAAACCTATATTTGGATCCCCTATGTAATTGCATGCAACCAATTAGAAAATAGGAAGGTTAAAGTGACAAAATGGATGAATCTCAATTGCAGATTCATACCTAACCCTAAGCCACCAAAGTCTTCTTAAGGAGGATGAAGCCCTAAACTTTTTTGTGGTGAAACAAGTAGTAAATGATAGAATTAAAGGAGTAAACAAGATAGTTTGCAGAGCTTTCAAGGTGACTTAGTTGTAAGAGTGTATTGCAGAATTAGTTAGATAAGAATAGAGGATAGAGAAGGATACATCATTGATACATCAAATCGTGAAGGATCAATTAGAGATTGTATAGAGGTGATCTATTATCAGGCAAGAAAGTGCCAATCATAGGATCTATGCTAAGACATTTTGACAGGTGATTTTAGTTAAATCTCTTAAGCAGAGAAGTCCTAATAGGTTGTATTAAATCCTTTAACATGGTGTTTACTTAACTATAAGTTAAAGTCCTCTAACTAGGCACATTTCTAATAGGGTGTTGAAATTCTCTAATAAGGTGGACTTAACAGTCTTTGTAAGCCTTTAATAGGGTAGGCCTTTCATAGGGCAGACCATAATTAATGGTCAAACCATTGTAACCTTAATTGGATATAATTTATTGCTATAGTAGTGAAGATTTGTGGGTGTCATCCCCACCCTAGTTTTACCTTCTCACTTGGAGGGTTTTTGGGTAATCATATATGGTGTTATGTGTTTTTGATTACATGATTGATGCATATGATTTATATGTTATTTTAGTATATTAATGCATGTGATGTATGATTAGTGAAAGTTTTATGGGTCCAAGTTTAAACTCGTGATTCACCCCCCCTAGAAGTTTACTCTCGTTCCACTTGTAATTCCAATAATTGGTATCAAATCCTAGTTCTCTAAAAGAGAAGCTTTGCAACTTAGAGGAAAGATCCTGAAATGGAAGTCTACAAGCTAGGAAAGACTATTGAGAACTAGGAGATTGAAATACATCTCATACTACATCAATTGAATGAGGTAAGAGAGGAACTAAAGAAATCCTTGAAGAGAAGGAAAGAGATTGCTATTGTAGAGAATGACACACTATACAAAGAGATAGACACCACCATGCTATTTGTAGATGGTAACACTAATGAATTTGATGCAACAGTTGTAGATCTAATGGAAAAGAACATAATCCAAGCTGAGTAAATTAGAAATCTCAAGCTAGAGAAAGAATCACAAGCTATAATACTATGTGAGGTGACTAAACAAAAGAAGAAAGCCTTGGAAGACAAAACCATGATTGAAGAAGACAAAATAATTCAAGTAAAAAAATTGGAAGAGAAGTCAATAGAGTTAACCAAGATCTCCAACATGCAATTGGATACTCTAAGTCAAATGATGAATGCCAACTATATTAAAATGTCAAAGAAATTGAGATAACTCATTGAAGTTGCAAAATAAAAAATTACAAAATGTTCTGAAAAGGGAAAAGGAATTTGCTGAAAGTCTCAACAAGGAAAATGAAGCCATCAAATACTTTGAGCAATTATTGAGATTCCCTAGATCCAACAAAGATACATCAAGATTGGGCTACACAAGCACTAAATAAGGAGAATCATCGAAAGTCACTAAAGAGAGGAACATCAAAGGTAAGAATTCCAAACCCACTTGTCATTTTTGTGGTAAGCAAGGACATACTACTAATGTGTGCAGGAGCAAGTTCACAAACCAAAATGTCAAGCCTAAGAACATGACTCATTGTCATAAGTGCAACAAGAAAGGTCATTAGGCACATGAATGTAGAACTAGGACTATGCATAAATAAAGATTTGAAGGATATTTCTATAACTGTTAGAAGTATGGACATAGAGCCTTTGAATGTAGATCCAAATCCATGTGGTCATCAAACAAGCCAGTAAAGGTAAGAAGCTATGGAAACCTTTATAATTGGAATTATAATATCATTATTGTCAAGAGTATGGAAATATTCCTAAGAATTGCATTAGGACACACTTCAATGGCAACTACAAAAGATGGTTAAGTCAAACTATATGTTTTATCTTTGAAGATTGGTCACATCAGCAAACATTGTCCAACTAGGTCAAAGGCACCAAGTTGTGAATTTGGTAAAGGAAAAGGCAAGGCAAATGTTGAACACTTTAGAGATGAGATGAACAAGACATGGAAAAAGAAATATGATTGTAGTACATCATATGGAGAAGGGATCACTTCAGTGATCACACCTAATCAAACTAGACAATCAAGAGGTATGAGGAACTGATACTCAAGTGTAATATCATACATCAGTTCTAAAGGAGATAGTACTAAAAAGACTACATTAACATGAATAAAGATGCAAGATGCTATTGTAAAATCAAATTAAATCTTTGGATTTTCCATGATGTTGTTGAGCATGAAATGTTTCCTGTGTATGCCGAGTGGAATGCTAGTTGATGCTAAACTGCCAGACTAGCCAGTTGATGCCGAGCCTGTAGTAGCTGCTAAGTGATGGAAATATCTTTAGATGTCAAGTGATTCTAAAATTGAGTTGATGCCAAGCTTATAGCTGTATAAGCACTAAGTATTAAATGAAAGGTTTTTGAAGGGTATTTGATTGATTTTTGCTTATTATTCATCATTCCAAATTCAAGCAAAGAGTGAACAGAGTGAAAGGCAATTCAGAAAATTGTTCAAAGCACTTGCAAAGAATTTGATAGTGATCTAACACTAGTTCTTTGGATTTTCAAAAGGAATTTATCATAAGCCAAACTACACAATTTACTTTTGCATAAACTTTAGTTTGAAAAAATGACTTCTAGCTCAAAAAATGTAGAAGGGAAAGAGGTTTTAAATGTTTAGTTTGTTATTAATGAAGTGAAACAACCTATATTTAAGGCCATTCCTAACATAGCTTACAAAAAAGATCCTTCTGGAACTTTATTTGTGATCTTGCCAAATGTTATTATGGTGCCAGATGTTAAGAAATGTTATAATTGCAAAATAGGAGGAATAGGAGACATGGAAATCAAGGAACCATATGATAGGTTATGTGAAAATAGTATTTTGAAGGAAGTATAAAATAGTTAAGAAGAAGGGTTTGATGCGTGCCTAGATTTTCCCAGTGTATTTAAAACTAAATGGATTAGACTTTTGTTGAGTCAAATACATGATGGATCTTTATGGTTGGAGAGTGGACCAATTAAGATTACCAAGAGGATAATTCATAGGATTACTAGTTACCCAACCCTAGATCAGCCCAAGAATTTGAGGAGTGATAGAGAAAAACACAGGAACAAAATAGAATAAAAGAGGCATGACAATAGATACTGTTACTGATCCATTGTTGAACTTTGATGTTAGGAAAATCTCTATTAATCTAATAGATTGAATAGTGTACCTTGTATTGCTATGGATGTTGGCTATAAAATTGTGAAGAAAGATCATACTTGTGATTTGGCTGAGCTCCAACTACAAAAATTGATGGAAAATCTTTGAGCAATTAGAAAAACCAAGAGTGCTCAATGTAAATTTGGTTCAATTCTTGTCTGTATATCATTTTATGTATAGAATACATTTCCCTCCTTTGGTGTAGTAAGCTAGAAAATAGATAGGTCCATAGCAGTACAGATCAATGAGTACATTGAACATATGGGAGAAAACTTTGAATTCATCATGACAAGTTATTTTGAGGGCTTTAAGAAGTCAATGAAGTAGAGACTCAGGATACCTATTTCCTTAGAAAAATATTATAATGACATATGCTTTCTTTTTGACATTGATTATACATATGTGCAACTTGCCACACCAATGGTTAGATGGTTAAGACCCTTAGGTTATGAAATTAATGTGGATGAAGCATCAACAACCATCACATAACTCCTAGTAGAGGAAATTGACAAGACCACTAAATTTTTTGTGAATTATGATGTGATGAAATTAAAAGTTAAAATGGAGTTGAAAACTGCCTCCCCACTCAAGAAAAATGATAGGTTAGTGAAGAAGCTTAAAGCTAAATTTGGTGAAGGTGTAGATGAAGAAGAATAGGAAGAAGATGAAGAGGATGAAGAGGAAAAAAAAGAAAAAACTCAATAACCTCTTGCATTGACTCAAGGCATGGGAGAGGACAAGGAAGAGGAAGAAATAGAAGGTGTCAAGGAACAATAAGCTGAGGAAGCACCCACACATGCCAAGACAAAGAAGAGAAAGGCTAAGACACAACTAGTGGCTAAGGTAAAGAAAACTATTAAACCAAGCCCAACCAAGCCAACAACACCTACCACTAGAGTAAGCACACAAGCAACAACATAGAAGGCCAAGGACAAATCCAAGCAAACAGAGCAAGGTGGCCAAGTGAAAAAGAAACATAGAAGAAAATATGTTGCACATCCTGATTCTAATGAAGAAAGGACTAAATTAGATGATATAAGACAATTCAAATTAGTAAGTCACACTAGTAAATTCAACCCTAAATTTTGACATCAAAAGGTCAAAATTGTGACCAGATTTGGTCGAATAGATGACTAAACCTGTCATCGATCTTTTTTAGTCAATTTTTTGTCACAGTCATTATGCGTCAAAATTTTGACTTTCAAAAGGTTGACTTACCAATGAGAGGTTTGCCAATTTTGTTAGTCTAGCCAGAACTCTTATTTCCTCATTTGCATCCAACTTTGGTCAAAATTTTGACATAAACCCCTTGACTTTTTTGATGGTGAAGCCAAATGTTCAATGGTGAAAATGACCAAATTGTGACCAAGACCCCTTGAACCATCATCAAAACTATTACCAAGACCCCTTAAGTTTCTATGGTAGTACCATAGATTCAATGGCAAAGGGAAGACATCTTCATTGAAATTGAGACCAATGCTTGGTAGAAATTTAGATGGGCTGTGCCAATTATTAGAAAAGATTTTCTCTTACTGGAGCCTTCTAAACTGCATAAAATTTGATTCTAAAGCATAATTGCTTGGTGCATGAGACTCAGGGTATCATGCACATTTCTACCTCCACACCATTATTTTGCTCATCACATGATTTATTTCATACAAAACAATGGGAAGGAGGAAGAAATGTGCACGATATCCTAAGTCTCCATCGAGCAATTATGCTTTAGAATCAAATTTTGTGCAGTTTAGAAGGCTCAAATGAGATCAAAGCCTTTGCAATAATTGGCACAACTTGTCTAAATTTTGGTTATTGAGACACCATTGCTTGTGAAGACTTAGTATATAAGGTACCTGTGAATAGATTGTACTTTGAATAGAATTAGTATGAAATGAAAGAAATATTTTTTATGATATCAACTCAAAAAATTGACATAATAAATATGACCAAAGAATCTAAATTTGAAGTACAATAAAATGAATTCTAAAAATAGGAAAAATGAGCAACAAATCAAGGATTGAAAGTTAGAGCCAATATTAGAGCTTATTAAATAAGACAAATTTTTTTTAAGTTAAACAACCTTTAACAAAAATGTAGAAGATTAAGTGCTCATTCTTGACAAAGAGATATTGGATCCATACAAGGGACAAACCAATGGATAAAAAAATTGAATTGTTGCAAGGAGATGACTAATATCCACCAAGAGTCAAGCCATAAGAACCATTGAAGCAAGAGCCAAATTTTAAGAAGAGGCATAAACAAAATCCACCAATAATCTAAAATGGTTTATGAATTGAGAAAATAAATATATGCTAATAAATAATGTGCAAAAGGTTATTCAAATAATCTTTGTACAAGTTATTTTAAATATCATTTAAATTTATAAATAATGTAATTTGGTCAATGAAGAATCAAAATTCTATATATTAATGTGACATTTTAAAAAAAATTGTTAAAAATTGAGGGAGTAAATGTTGGTTGTACGCTATTATGCATAACTAATTATTAGTAAAAATTATCATATAATTGACAAATCTTTATAAATATGTGATTATTTTTTAAATATGTAATGAAATATTGATTAATAAGATTATTTAAGAAGGTATGTAAATAATAGAGATTTAGGATAGAGCTAATCAAGGAGATCAAATATCAATTATATATGCATCCTTAAGAAGGTCGAATAAAATGTTCCAAGTAGATTCTCAAACTATTCAAGTTTCAAAGGTAACAATAACAATGTTGTATGTTTTGGTGATTTTCTATCTTTTAGTCATCATAGCATTGTAAGCTGACTGGATCACCACTTAATGCTGATTGGAGCAACAGTGTTTGTGCCAATGCTTTTGTGACTAGTCTTTCAAATTTGTAATTATGTATGTTGACTAGTTCAACAACTCCTTGTTGTGTTACTCATCAATGTTTGTTTCAGCTATTGGTTTTGGAAGATTCAACAATCCAGATATACAATGTTGGAGTAGATGAGGTGTGATCAATGAGTCTCTTTCTTGCTCACTCATTTAGTGCATCATTAAAAAGAGACCAGAATGAAAGTGCCCAAATCATAATTGTAGGCCTATGGATGTGATACGAATGCTAGATGTTTGGTGTTTGAGAAGGAAAGAAGGTAATTAAGAAAGGAAATTGCAATATCTTATGGTATGCACCTCAAGGTACTTGAGTTTAATTTCATACATATAACATTTCCTTACAAATACATGAATGAATTTTAGTAAATCAAATTTTAGATTTGGTTAAAATGATGACAAAGAGACTTGGCAACATATTAAAAGAACAAAAACAAAGAATGATAACTGTATCTGATTTCAAAATCCTTCAAAATGCTTAGCTGATTATATTCATTTAAAATTTATCATCATTTTAGTATCTGATTTCCAATCTTTATTTACCTACAATGCGATTCTCAGTTTAGTATTTCTTGTTATTCCACCCTCTTTCATTGTCTTTCAATAGTTCTTCTACTGATTAATAATTCCCTCTCTTCAGTCAACTTGTGATCATGCATTACTTTAGATATTATTTGAAAATAAATCACCAGTTGCCTCCTTTTGTTATTCTTAATCAATCTTAACATCATTTTGTTATTCTTAATTAGTCTTAACATTGGTGAAACATTTAGTAATTTGAATATATAAACATGTGAATGTACAAAATGAGATGGAAATGGATATACAAAAAGAAGACAAACCTGGGCATTGGCCCTAGAAGATACCAATACATTCAAAGTGTGTGAAAATTCCAAGCCTATAATTTTCTTTTGGTGGCCTTTAAGCTTCATTTTCACCTAGTTAGTTTAAACAAGTTTTGAAAAGACACAAGTTAGAAGTCACCATTTTTAATGATGCACTAAATGAGTGAGCAAGAAAGAGACTCATTGATCACACTTCATCTACTCACACATTGTATATCTAGATTGTTGAATTTTCCATCCCAATTGCAATGATGTTATTATCCTAAGGGTGAAAAGCTAGAAAAGTAGCTATAGGAGGAGGTGCCATGAAGGTAGTCATAACCTGCTATAAACACTCATTAGTAAACATGCCACAAAATATTTTCTGAAAACTTTGGTTGAAAAGAGGAAATAAAAAACTTGATAAGGAACCCAAGTAAGAATATAACTTCTAAATTTACCAACTCAATAGTCATGTTGAAGAGGAACATATTTTCAAAAGATGCACCTTGAATATCATCATATTGAACAAGGAGACCTTGCAGACATTACATAGGAATCATTCTTAGACAAAGCTATGAAAGCATCAACTTCTTCTGGATTTTTCACATTGATATCATTAGTCATCACAATCCCACTAGATGGCTACCACATTTGCGGTTGAAGATTAGTAGTAGACTGTAGAGAAGATCACTATCTTAGTCACTTAAAAGACAATTTTCTAAGTAGCACACATAAATACTTTCCGAATTAAGAACATTACCTTTCCAGATGGATTCCACTCATTCTATGGCCATTTCCACAATTTTTGGAGTACATTTGATGCTAATGCTAAAAGAGCAACACTAGAATTGGTATATATAAATCTTGTAACCTGTACAAAACAATAGGTGCTAATGTAAATATTGAAGTCATGAATTGCAAAGAAGGATATGTGGGTCTAGTAATAGATATGACTTTTCATATTACAAGGTGTAATGTATGTTAACACAAAGTCCATATAGTGTTTTAGAGGACACCCTTTGTCCTTGATGTCAAATTATGGAGATAAGTCCTCAAGAAATGTGTAAACAATGCATATAAGATTGATCTTCCATCAAACATAGGCCTTTCTCCAATTTTTAACATTTCTAATCTTTATGCATATAAGCCACCTACTAATGTTTGTGATGCAAGAACAAGTCATAAGGATAGTGCTGATGTTTCTCAGTTACCTAAGGTCACTAAACCTCAAATTTAATGCATTTTGGAGAAGAAGGTTACACAATAAACTAGGAGAGGCACCTATTATTCCTACCTAGTCAAATGGAAGGACACACCCAATGAAGATGCAACTTGGATGACTCAAATAGAGATTGAAAAGGTAGGGTATCAATTGCACACAATATCAACTCAAGGGACTTGAGTTCATTTGAGGAGGGTAGCATGGTGCAGGGCACTCAAGGTCATCATGAGGCATTCCACAAGGATCCTACACTACACCACCTTCCTATAGAATTCATGAGTAATATAGCAAGGTTTTAGGATGTTAGGAATAAGTTCATGTTGTTATAAGCCCATTTGTAAAGGTTCAAGGTTCATTTGGTGTTTCTTTAAACCATGAATATTTAGAGACCTATAAGGGATAAATAGGCTTAGAATAAGGAATATAGTCCAAAATGGCTGAAAAGACCTTATAATAATTTTATATAGGTCTTAAGAAGGTTTGAGAGTCTTAGGACTTCGTTATGTTCAAAATTACAAAATGCAACAGAAAGTTGCTAAGCAATTTTTGCTTAAAAGTTGTTAATTAAAAATAAAGGAGTTTGAACTGATTATAACTATTCCCAAGGTATTTTATCGGTCAAAAATTCTTATAAATGTATGATCCAACCTTCCCAGTAGAATAGGTTGGTTGATGTATAGATTTTTGTAGATTTCAATAAAGAATACTGGTTTTTTGGCTCAAAACTGCTGCATTTATGTTTTCACACATGCTGTATGGATTGGAAAGGGAGGTTGAATGATTTGAGGAGTAACTTGATTGAGTTACCTATCCAATACATTTGGTTTGAAGATCATTGGTGATTTCTATCAAAAGTTATAGCAATTTCTTTCAAAACTGTCCAAAAACCCTAGGTTCAATAGGGTTTTGTGCAAATGGATGTATAGCTCATGATTGTACAGCTCAAATGGCACAAAACCCAATGAAAATGGGACCCTAGGAGTGTAATTTAAGATTCAAAAAGTAGGAGTTGAAAAACCAAAGGGAGTTAATTTTTCTTGCAAGCCCTAGCCCAAATATTTGTATGTATTTGGTCTAAAATTGAAGGAATTTGATTGCTAGAGTTGTATGTGAAGGAAAGTAACCAAATAAAAGGTGGATTGGTAGTATCCTAGTTATTTCTTGGAGTTATAAAGTTTTAGTTCTAGTCTATTCACCCATTTCCTTAGTCTTCCTTTGAAAACCAAACCTAAAGGAGCCCATTTAGGTCTGTGTACTTAGGCAGATTAGTGGAGTGTTGGAGTAGATTAGAATTTGATCTTTTGGGATATTTTTGGGGTTGTGAAACAATTCCTATTTCCACCATTGGATCAAGTATTAGATGTGTTGTTGTGTTGGATGTAGCAACTTCTCACTATTAGCCCTTGTAGCCCTATTTGTGAATAGGTTGGTGGAACTTATGAATAGTAAGTGATACTCTCCATACTTATCTCCATAATCTCCATACTTATCAAATAGATAAGTATGCTTATGAATACTTATTATACTCTCCATACTTATCTCTAGGAAATGATGGTGAATTATCACCAATACATGCACTATGACCTGTATCTGGCGTAGCAATCTCCTACCACAAAAAAAATCCACTATGTGATGCACCCAAGATTAAAGTACAAATTATCAACTCATAATTAACACAACCAAATGTAGAAAAACAAGGATTTACCAGCTGGACATCCCCTTGTTGCCGACATTGCAGTTTGCAATATAGTATGGATATCCATCAACCTCCTAGGAGTCTCCTGAACTTGATGACCTAAACAATACATTGTTAGCAAAGACATTTTGAAATAAAAAAAACAAGAGTTCACTTAAGAAGTTTTTGAATGTTCAAAATAAAAAATTCCTTGTAACTTGTCAAGTAAAAGATTATTTTACCAACGGTAGTCAGAGCTCTGCTATTACCAGCCTCACCACATTGTCTTTGACCAGGTTCTGGATCAATTGCTAAAAATTTTTGTAACAAGAACACATATTACATATTTTACTTCACAACATAAAAGATTATAAAATATAAATCTTTATTGAACTTTTTTTATAACTAAAGATTCATTACTGCTTACTTCATAATGATGAGCTTGCGCTCTCAAATCAGATAGCCTCTTCATCATCTCCTCAGATGGAATATTTGCTTCATCCAAAATTCTCATTATTTATAAATTATTTTTTAATATTTTTTCCTTCAACATTATTGTTACATTGGGAGTTTCTGCAATATCATCATCAGAAGGGGTATCTAGTGGCTCTGTACTTATTGCAAGTGCTTTTCCCTTATCCTGAACATCAAATTATGAGAGGAATATCAGTAAAACTATCATAAAAACTCAAAAAACATAAATAAAATAACATAATAATATAAAAAATTTCAACTATCTAATTTGTACAATTTTAATAAGGTTTACCCTTGCTGAAGAATGGGTGGGAGTAGCATCCTCATGGCCTCTATCATGTGTCAGATCCATATCATCTTGTCACAAAGATTAAACATAAAAACTTCAGCTAACTAAAAGCAATAGACAACAAAAAACAACTTATTAGAAAAATGGTATATAGTACTTACAACCCTCATGATAGTAACTTTGTTTGTATCTATGCGATTTAAATGGTAATCTATTAGCAGTTCCCCTCACACACCTCAAATATTTGGCTTCCTTACTAGTTGAGGAAGGTCACGTACTATTTATAAAACCTACAATATTACCTGTTGCTTTTGGTCTCCCATCAATGTACATAGAAAATCTTTTACTTTGACCATTTTCTTTCCATTGTATATAATTAGCTAATAGTGCATACCTATGCATACTTTTTTTATATTAAACAATCTGCATCTAATCATTATAATTGTAACATGTACTGACATACTTGAACAATTCAACAACTTTGTCATAACATAACTCTATCCCATCCATGGAAAATAGGCCCAAAATATGTAATGAGGATGGAGCAATGCGATGTATCCTCTCATTAACACAAAAATCTGTGTTAATTGGAGGTAGCTCATTGGGTATCCATTCTTTCTCAATGTGTGTGTACTGAAAGGGCACCTTGATGTCACCTTTGGTCTCATCATCATAAGAACATGACCTCCCATTAGCAAAGAAAAATTGTATGTGTTTATCAATTTTTTTCTAATCTTTTGACCTCTAGTTGATCTCCCTATTTTAGCCATACTACATGTAGAGCTTTCATCTACCATTTCCTCATTTCCCTCATTCGATGTAGATAGATTTGAAAAGTACCTATTTGGTGGGTCCTACAATCCATCAAATGGAAATTTGGTAATATTTAAATAATATATATAGAATAATCAAGTCGTGACTCATACGTGTAGTTCTTCTTTGTCTATACATGAGAGATATAAAATGTAGTAAGTTGAAAGTGATTATACAATTATATTTCTTTACGAACCTTCTTTGTCTATATATACATTATATGATTATATAATATGTCTATTTATAACATATGTGGTCAACGATAAACAAGAAGAATATAAGAAAAAAATGTCTATTTATTGATGTATACCTGCTGATCCATGTCACTATGCATGATCCACGCCAAAGGGGTCAAATTTCCTGCATATGTTAATCATTTATCTTAAGTTAGCTAAAAATTACATGATACACGTATGCTACAAATAACTTAGAAGACAACATGAACAATATGCAACATCATAAACATGAAAATTTTTACCTTATATATGGAATGCAAGATCGTCAATGGAAGGGGTGGCGATGTCTATAGTTAATTGACTATTTGCAAAAAGGGTGATAATCAAACAAAATATAAACAATGGTAATTATAAATAACATATGTTGTAATCATTAGAATTGAACACAATAAATATGTAATCAAATTTCCTACATATGTTAATCATTTATCTTAAGTTAGCTAAAAATTACATGATACACGTATGCTACAAATAACTTAGAAGACAACATGAACAATATGCAACATCATAAACATGAACAAATTTACCTTATATATGGAATTCAAGATTGTTAATAGAAGGGGTGATGATGTCTGTAGTTAATTGACTGTTTGCAAAAAGGGTGATAATCAAACACAATATAAACAATGGTAATTATAAATAACATATTTTGTAATCATTAGAATTGAACACAATAAATATGTAATCATATTTCCTGCATATGTTAATTATTTTTCTTTAGTTAGCTAAAAATTACATGATACGCGTATGCTACAAATAACTTAGAAGACAACATGAACAATATGCAACAATGTAAACATGAACAAATTTACCTTATATATGGAATGCAAGATCATCAATAGAAGGGGTGACAATTTCTGGAGTCATTGATTATCATCATCATCATCATCGCCATCATCTCCATCATCACCATCATCATCGCCATCATCATCACCATCATCACCATTACCATCATCATCATCATCACCATCATCATTATCATCATCACTATCATTGTCATCACTATCATCTTGATCTTCATCATTTGCTTCTTCATCATCTTCAATATCTTCTTCTTCCATAACATTATACTTTATTGGCCTTCCTCTTGGATCATGTCTAACAAAAAAATGACCAACCCTGTTTATGTGGAACCTCTGAGTAAAAAACTTTCTCACATTGGCTTGGAAGAACATAGGGCTCATCTCCAACTAGCTCAAACAACCTTGTATTAATAATTGTAAATCCATTATCATGTTGAATAACCATTCTATCTAGATCATTTTGATTTAGTCATAACCTATACCATTTGACGATGAATAGAACTACTTTGAAGGAGTTAAAGTCACACTCAATTATATCATCCAAGATGCCATAGTATTTATTTTGATATTGTTGAGGATGTATGTCATTTCTAGATGATATATTGGTAACCTCAAAAACTGCAGTTATCCCATAATCAAAAGTTTTCTTTGTGTCATCCAATTTTTTATGCAAAATTTGTGGCCATGATAGTACATAGCTTTGTGGTGCTTGACCTACAATTTTTGAAGCATCTGTAAATTATCTACATCGTGAGTTGATACAAAAAATAAGCCAAGTTATGATCATTAATAAATTTTTATTTACCTCTCCACCTCTTAAACCCTTTACTAGATCAACTACCATTGGCGTAACATTGGAATCTCCATTACGATGAGCTTCTATAATCAATGAAGCAACACCTTCCCATGTTAATAAGCAACCATTTTGTTGACATCATTCAATCCATACCATTATCCAATCAAGATTGGTCACAATATACAAATGTATTGCATCCCACTCTCGACCACCTGTATAAAAAAAAAAAAAAACCAATTATAAATAACTTATATTGAAGATTTATAAGAATTAATTAACTATAATAACATCTTAGATTTACCTCTCACTTTCTTGGATCTACCTTTTCCCATCAAGTACTCCCCTTCAAATTTGTTAATTGAGTTGGGATCCCAAATATGATCTACATGGATCTTTGCTGCAAACTTAGAAAGATATTCACTAATGTACACCATGGTTTGGTATATCATATACCCCTCCACCATAGAATCCTTAGGATGTTCTCTCTATCAAACCAAGCCTTTCAAAAATTTCAAGTGCCTCTCAACCATCCACATTGACCTGGTTGGTACAGGTCCACACAATTCAATCTCCTCAACTTGATGTATAAGGTAGTGTTCTTGTGCATTAAAAAAACTTGGAGGTAGACACTTTTGCATTTCACACATAAGAAGAGGAATTTTTTTCTTCCTATATTTTTATATCTTCTTTATTGATTTCTTTAGATGATAACCACCTCATGTATTTTCCAAGATCATATATAACCTATTTGACATTGTTGGCGAAGTGGTATGAGAGAGAGAAGTAGAACATGCTGCAATATTTGTAAAATGATCTTGTCAATATTTTATAAAAGAATGCAATTAAAACTAAATATAGTATACAAATATATAGTGAATACAAAATAACATGAATTACCTTAATAAATTTATGCCAATCATGTGTTTTCAACCTTGGGCCAAATTCACTTATCTTTGATATGAGATTGTTTATGTTCACAGCAAATCCTATGGGAAATCGTATTTTTTTTAAAGACTTCTTTTATAGCATTGCTCTTCTACTTTGACAATAACCAACTAAGGGCAATTGTATCAACTTGGTCTCCATTGTGATTTGATCGAATGCCATTTTTCATTGCATGGTTAGATTCTTCAATGTCACTACAAGTTTTGACAATTTGGTCTTTGTTACGCCTTCAATCCAAGATTTTCCATAATGTCTCTATTATATTATTTCCAATATGCATAGGATCAAACAAATGAACAATTGGGAGTTCCTCATAGTACAACAACCTAGTAAATTGTGTAGGATAAATTTTTAGTCCTTTTGGAAGTTGGTCATTGATTCCTTGACGACCTTCACAAGCATCAATTACATCATTAGTAAACAAAACACAATATCAAAATATAAATTTGAAACAAAAACCATCAGATGGAATGACATTACCTTGACAATGTATTTTATTGTATGCTAGCTTCCATAGGTGAGATGTCATTCTCTGTGGCTTTGATGTAATTTCTTCTTTCCCATTGAAAAGATATTTTTTAGTAATTCGATACTTATGATTTCTATGCAAGAAAGTGTCTATTCTCATGAAACACCTACTTTCTTAAACTTTTTGAATGACGAGATTTCATCTTTGGACCACAAACTAGACATGCAAATTTTCCCTTTGTCTGAAGAGCTACAAATCATGTATAATTGGATTAAATGTGTTAACATTTTGTTGTCACTATAACATACCAAAAAAGAGGTGTTAAGAAGAGAACATACCACAAAAATGTGTTAGCCGAAGGGAATCATGTATTATCCATACAAGCATTGCATGAAATTGAAATTATCTTTGTCCTATTGGTCTATAGATGTCATACATAGTGACCCCATTCCATAACACCATCAACTCATCGATAAGGGGTTCAATATATACATTGATATCTTTAACTTGGTACTTACCTAGTTGAATGAACAAAAACATTACATAATTATTATGACCATTTTGGTGGATTAGTAATAATAAATTAATTTAGATGACCATTAAATCAAAAAATACCTAGAATAATCAGTGTCAACATTATGTGCTCTCTCTTTATGGACAACCAAAGAGGTATGTTATTGTTGATAACAAAAATAGGCCACATTGAGTAAGTAGATCTCATCTCTCCAAAAGGATTGACACCATCTACTGCCAATGAAAGCTTGAGATTACGTGGTTCTTCTTTAAAGTGTGGCCATTTTTCCTCTATTTCCTTAAATGTTGAACCATCTACAGGCATTTGCATAGTGTCATCTTGAGTTCTATTGCATGTATGGTAATCCATAAATTGTGCCAAGCTATCACACTTGAATAATCATTGCAGACATGGAATAATGGGAATATGCCGAAGAACCTTGCAAGGTACCTTTTTTGTTAATTGATTTGATTGATATCTACTATAGTGACAAATAGGGCATTGTGTTGCAAATTCATGCTGTTTATGATATATAATATGATTGTTCGGATATACATGTATTGTTTGATACTCCATTCCAATATCTTTCATGATGGCAGATAATTCTCCATACGAGCGAGGTAGAATGTTTGATGGTGGTAACAAACTCTCACCTATCAACTTACGACCAAAAATATAATTTTTTGATTCCAAGAATATTAATTGCTATACGAACCCAATGATAATTGTAAGGGAACTATGAGTAAAATAATGAAAGAAGATGACATACCTTAACATACGTGTCATTTCTACATTGGATAAACCATTCATAACCTTCAAGTTCACCAACAACAATACAATGGCAAGAAGAGTTGTTTCAGAGCCTTCAGATAGGGACTCGTGTGCCTTCTACATCAAGCTCTACATCAACATCATCATCATCATCTTTATCATCATGATCATCTTGATCATTGTGATCTTCATCATTGTGGTCTTCTTCTATGGTATCATTACCTTCTACTTCAATATTCACACCTCCATGTTCCCTCATTTGGAAATCTGCATTCTCTGAATCGTCATGGTCCATAACATGAAACTCAGGGACGTTGAACTATATGAAAATGATGACCTTATATTAGCTATGACCATGATGTCATCATCAAATCATGTCTTATGTAATTTAAAAATTATTAAAATATGTATTAATGGATGACATTCATTTCCCCCTTCAATGTGACCATGTTCCCTAAAATTTTCCTCAGTTGTTTTGATTAGATATCTTTGAGTCTTTAAGCCCTTACAATTTTTGCAAGGACAATAAAATTTTCCATCACCTTTTCTTTTTAAGTTATACCATAGTCTAGCAATTGTCTCCCTATTTTTTTGTGCATTGATATCTTTAGACATGGTCTTTCTTGAATGGAATGACTCGTTGGTGGAAGAAGGATGATTTGTTTGCAACCTGCAGATTCAGTAGTAAGGGGAAGACACATATAGAAATGAATACTAAAGCAAGACAGATAGAAAGAGGTATAGATAGAGAGATAGATTGATAAAGAGACAAAGAAATATAAAAAAATGAAAAGATGTCCTTAATTTCATTCAATTTTGCTTGTTTTTATACTCTTTTTTGAGTATCTCCTACCTCTTCCTTCTATCTAAAGCATCTTGCATTTCTATGATTTGAGCCATGGTGATGGTCTTAGAGTCATAGGAAGATATTACTATGTCTTCATCTAATTTAGGGTCTCCATAGTGAAGTACCCTAGCTACTCTAGTTGAGCTTGAGCCTAGAGTCAAGATTTGCAAAGGAATGACTTCAGTGCTCAGCTTCTGAAGGGTCTTTGTAGGAGTGCTTTTCATTGGTAGTTCTACCAATGTTTGTATGGTGGCTTGCTCCTTTTTCTTTGATGTACCCTCCTTTCATTAGATTTTCCTTCCTCTGTACTTGGCTTCTATAATGTATCACTTACTGTTGGAGGTGGTGGAAGCATCAAAATTTTAGTGCTAATAGCTATATAGGTGAAAGGTGGTTCCTTTGGTTTCACCTTTTCTCTTTATGGTTTTGCTATTGCCTTCTGTAGTTCTTCTACAATCACCAATATAGGGCTTATGCATAAATGTGCCTATAAAGTGGATTGGTGAAGGATCTTGGAGAGATCCTCTGCTCTTAGGGGATTGATGTTCTAAGCTGAATTGTCAAGAACATCCTTAATATTTATTGTATCTACAGGTGTGATAGTTATATGAGGAGGGCTAGGAGGTGGCATTTGTGTTTCTTGGACACTCTGTTCCTCTTCTTGCTGCTATTCAACTATTGCCATAGTTTTTTTCCTTTTGTGTTTCTCCCTCCTCTCCTTTTTCTTGTTCATCCTTATCTTTCTTATCTTCCTCCTCTTTCTTCTTTTCTTCACCTTCCTTTGTTCTAGCTTCCTTATCCTTCTTTTCCTCTCACTTCTCTTCCTCTACTTTCTTTGCTTCTATTTCCTTTCCCTTGGTAGTGGCCTCTACCTTATTTTTTTCCTCTTCCTTGTCATTAGTTATTTTATAAATTGTTTTCCACAATTGTGTGGATTTATTTACTACATTTTCAATCTTGTTTTGAAGGATGCTGAAGGCTCTATACTTAGGTGCAAATTTACCAACATGTTTCTTATTAGCCTTTGTTATTTTACCTTTTATCATGTTAGGCTTTACTTGAGCTAAGGTAGATTCTCTGATCTCCTTTTCCATTTTCAGACAATAATGTCATTTTTTTTCAACTATCTCATATAGTTCCTTAGGCATGGTATTGTAAAGTTCTACAGGTGTGCTTTTGAATTCTACCATCATGGCATACATAGATTCCTCTAGTTTATTCTATTCTTCTCTACTAAGCTTATTGAAATCAATGTTCTTCAAGTCATTCAAATCTGCATTCCTAACATTTTCACAAATTTTGTCTATAGAAGATTTGGGAGGATGACTTACCACTTTGAATTGGCTAATATCCTTTGATTCTATTCTTTCTTCATCATTTGTGTCTGGCTAGGCCACATATTTTCTTCTTTTCTTCGGCTCTTCAGCAGGCTATTCAGTAGCTTTCTTTTTCTCTTTGGCTTCCTCTTTGGCCTTTTGTGTTGTTGCCCTTGTAGTAGCCCTTGTTGCTAGTGCTAGCTTGGCTTGTGTAGGCCTAGTTACCTTCTTGGGCTTGGGTTGAGTTGGAGGCTGTGTCTTTGCCTTTCTTTTCTTTAGCTTGGCTAGTGTAGGTGCTTCCTTGGCTTCTTCTTCCTTAGCACCTTCCTCCTTGTCTTCTCCTAAGCCTTGGGTCAACTTTATTGGATCTTTCCCTTGCTCTTCTTCTTCTTCACTTTCTCCTTCTACTTCTTCTTCTTCACTTTCTCCTTCTTCTTCTTCTTCTTCTTCTTCTTTACCACATGCTTCTCTGTAAATATTTGCTCCAAATTTATTCTTTATCTTCTTTACCAGCTTGCCTTTCCTCTTAATAATAGAGGTTGTCTTCAATTTAGTTTCAACTTTTGATTTGAAAACATCATATGTTGTGAGGAGCTACTTTATCTATCTCTTCTGTAAGCGATGCTATGATTGTTACCGAGGCTTCATCTCTACCAAGCTCATATCCCAATGGTCCTAGCTATCTTACTCTTGGTGTTTCTACCTAGATGTAGGTATAATCAATGTCAACCAAAAAGCATATGTCATTGATGTATTTTTCAACTAGTGAAATTGGTATTCTTACCCTTTGCTTCATGGATTTCTTAAAATCCTCAAAATAGCTTGTCATTTGGGCCTCAAAATTGTCACCCATCTAACCAATAAACTCATTGATTTGTGTAATTGTAGTTTTGTTAGGGTTCCAATTCACCTTTCCAATAGAAGGAAACTCTTCCATTACATAAAAGAACATGCACATAAGAACTGAACCAAATTTGCATTGAGCACCTTTTGATCTCCTTATTGCTCCTAGGTTTTCATTTATTTACTGCAACAATAGTTTTGACAGATCATATGTGTGATCTTACTTTACCAGTTTGTATGCTACATCTACAACTATACATGACCCACTATTCAATCTGTTGGATTGTTAGAATTTGTGAGATATGACTCTCACAGTAAAATCTAGAAGAGGATCAGTTACAATGTCAATAGTCATACCCCTCTTATTCCATTTGGCTCTTGTATTTCTTTCAATGATTTCTTTGGAATCATTGCATAGGGTCTTAGGGTGATCTAGGGTTGGGAAACCTATAACCCTATGTACTATCCTTTTTTTAATCTTTAATGGTCTAGTTTCCAACCAAAAACATCCATTGTAAATTCTACTCAAGACAATCTATATCCATTCTATTTTGAAACCAGCAGGGTAAACTAGGACATTGGTCAAACCCTTTTTCTCAACAATTTGGAATTTGTCCTTCGGAATTTTGTTTTCACATAGTTTATCATAGGCTTGGAATATCTCTAGATCACCTATTGCACCTATCTTGTAGTTATAACACTTTCTCACATCTTGCACCATAACAACTTTAGGTGGAATGATAGACAATGTGCTAGCTGGGTCATTTTTGTAGGCGACTTCTGGGATTGGCCTAAATGTTTAACCTCATTACTAACTAAGTAAATCTCATGACCTTCCTTTCCTTTCGGGTTTCTTGAACTAGAAGCCATTATATCGAACTAGAGTTTAAATGTATTAAAAAATTTAACTCTATGTAGCTTGGCACTTGATAAATACCTTTAAATCGATGAGTTTGTGCTGAATTGCTGTTGAAATTCATGCAAATGGCTATTAGGTTGCTACTTCATCACTCCTACTCTTTTCTCATCTTTGCTCTACATTTGAATGGCATGAAAATGATCAAAATTTGGCCTTATACTTGTCAAAACCTAGCATTAAATGCTTTGTGCATACCGCAGTAAAGTCAGCACTTGAAGGTTTTCAACATGACTTAGCTCCCATTGTATTTTGTTTACTCAGTCTCCACTAGATTTCAACTTCACTCAGATTCAATTATCAACTCAGTCATTATTAGAAACTTGGCATCTATTGGAGTTTTACTTGGCAACTTCTTCAAAATTTTGACTTGGCATCTTTTCTAATGCTGATTTCTTCTTTACAGTAATCCTTTGTTCTTTGGGAGTGATGTAGGATACAACTTTACATACTAGTCCCATACATCTTTCTTTTTCTTAGTTGGATGAAGTGTGATCACTTGACCTTTTAGGTGAAGTGATCACTCCATTGGATGGGCTTGATCCATCCTTTCTTTTCCATGTCCTTTTCATCTCTACACTGATGTGTTCCACATCAACTTTCTCTTTACCCTTGTTGACTTCCATCTTAGGTGCCTTGGTGCTTGTTGGGTAGTTCCTGCTGATATATCCAATATTCAAGCAACTGAAACATGTGATTTGACTTAACCATCTATTGTAATTCCCTCTAAAATATGTCCTTATGAAATTTTTAGGAATGTGTTCATACTCCTAATAGTAATGATAGCTATTCTTAGTATTGTAATCCTAGTTTTGGTGGTGTGCATGGTTGTTTCTCCTTGCAGGCTGATTAGGTGTCCACATAGGCTTTGATGTGCTTGCTTTTTGCACTTGTGACAAAAGCTTACTTTCTTAGGCTTATCATGCTGATGACCATTCTTGCTCCTACACACATTAGAGGTATGACCCTTTTTACCACAAAAATGACAAGTAGGTTTAGTGCCCTTACCTTTGTTACTCCTTTCTTCTATAGTCTTGGATGATTCTCCTTGCTCAATGCTGGTGTAACCAAGTCCTGAAGTGTCATTGCTAGATCTTGGTGTTTTCAGCAATTGCTCAAAGTGCTTGATGGCTTCACTTGATTTTTTGAAGCTCTCTAATATCTCCTTTTCTTCTTCAACTCATTTTGCAATTGTTCATTCTGCATTCTTAGAGAGGAGATCTCAATGTCCTTCATGTTCAGTTCATGATGAGCATTCATCATCTGGGTCAAGGTGTCCAGCTGCATGTTGGAGATCTTTGTGAGTTCTATGGACTTCTCCTCAAGTCTATTTTCAAGGTTTCTTTTTTCATCCTCAAGCATAGTTCTTCCTTCAATTTCTCTTTTCTTTTGTTTAATTATTTCACATAGCATTATGGCTTGTGACTCTTGCTCTATTTTCAGAGATCTTATCTCTTCTACTTGAGCTCTATTTTTCTCCATTAGTTCAGCTATTGTTGCATCAAATTCCTTGGAATCTCCATTGGAAAAAATTTTTGTGGTATCAATCTCCTTGTAGTGTATGTCATTTTTAGCTATGGCTATATCCTTCCTTCTTTTTAAGGATTTTATCAATTCTTCTCTAGCTTCCTTCAATTTGTGTAGAGTGAGGTGCACATCAATCACCTGATTGTTTATGATCTTCCTAAGTTTGAAGACTTCCATCTTCAGACCTTTTCTCTAAGCTATTAGGCTTCTCCTTGTGAGAACCAGTGCTCTAATACCAATTGTTGGAATGTTCAAAATAGGAAGAGTACTTCTGAGAGAGGGCGGGGGGGGGGGGGTTGAATTAGAAGTAACACACTTTTAACCTTTTAAATCCTTTTAAGAAAATAACTGAAAGTAAACTATATGAATGGAAACAAAATTAAATGAGCATGGAATAAACACATGCATCAACACACATAACACCAGATTTGGTAACCTAGAAACCCTCCAGGAATAAGAAGGTAAAATTGGGGTGGGGATGATACCCACAAAAATTACTACAGCAATAATTATTTGACCACTTCTGATGTTCTACCCTGTGAAAGGCCTTCCCTATTAAACCCACCTAATTCAATAAGATTTTCAATCACCTTCTCCAAAGGTTCTCCCACCTAGCTGTTAAGCTAACCTATCAATATAGGATTTCCAACATCTAATACAATGGCAAGAAAGTATTAGAACAATTAACCTGATAGTATGCAATCTTTAATTGTTGGATTCAGGCACTTGATTTTCTCTCTTTGATGTGACCCTTGCTTGATCTGATCTCTATTCTTATCACTTATCCTGTTCTAATTAACTAAATGTGTAACTACTACTCAATTCACTAAGTCTATGATGCCCCTGTTGTTTGCCCTATCCTACAATTTGTTATCTACTTATCAACTTCCTTCTAACTTCTCTTCAACAACATAAAATCATGGGGTCTAAGCCTCCTTATAAAAACTTCATAGACTTAGGGTTAGGTATGGATCTATGATCCGTATTGAATCTTAGGTTCCTGCTCATTCCTTACATTCTTCTCATTGGTGCATGTCTTCTCCATTTTTTTGATTGGTTGCAAGCTGATTACATACGAAATGAAAAAGATTTGATCTTATCCTTTTTCACCTTCAAAATCCTTTTATGTTGGCTCCAAAAATGGTTTACATCTGAGTTTATGAAGGCACAAAATCATATGCTAATTCTGTGTTACTTGGCACATATTGAACTATTGGTGCTTGGTACATATACTCTCCTAGCTTTCTCGAAACCTATGACATTCAATCTTGCTCAACATCAACTATGACTCAACACCTATATGTCACTCGACACCTATTTAATGCTTAGCACTTGAAGTCACTCGACACCTATTGGAATTCTGACTTGGCACATATTGTGGCTCGACATACATAATGTACTCGGCTTCAATGTAGAAAGTAGTTAAGTGTGTTAACACTCAAATGTCAAAACTATTCTAAGACCAACAAGGAGATTGTTGATCTCAAATTGGTTTTGACAAGTGAGTGTCAACATACTTAAACCATTTACTTAGTTCATGCCAAACTAGTAATACATGTCGAGCACAACATGTAAATATTAGACCATGCCAAGTTGCAATAAGTGCTGAGTCACTCATATGCCAAGAAGATAGACCATGATAAGTAAATAATGGATGCCAAGTAGTTTAGGTGCTGAGGTAGAAGAAAAAATACAATGTATGCCGAGCATCAGAGACGTCATATGTCGAGTGACATAGTTTGGACATTTTGTTTGTAATGACACAAACAACTATGTAAACCATTTTCAAGCTGACTTAAGGATAGATTTAAATCTTTTGGAGATAAGGATGAATCTATATTTGGATTCCCTATGAAATTGCATGTAGCTAATTAGAAAATAGGAAGGTTTAAGTGAAAAAATGGATGAATCTTAGCCGTAGATTCATACCTAACCCTAAGCCACTAGAGTCTTCTTAAGGAGGACATGCCCTAAGATCTTGTGTGGTGAAACAAGGAGTAAATGATAGAATTGAAGGAGTGAACAAGATAGTTTACAGAGCTTTCAAGGTGACTTAGTAGTAAGAGGTATTGCAAAATCAATTAGAGAAGAACAAAGGATAGAGAAAGATACAACATTGATACATCAGATCATGAAGGATCAATTAGAGATTGTATATAGGTGATCTGTTATTAGGCAATTAAGTGCCAATCATAAGATCCATGCTGAGACATTTTGATAGGTGATTTTAGTTAAATCTCTTAAGCAAAGTAGTCCTAACAAGTTGTATTAAATCCTTTAACAAGGTGCTTACTTAATTGTAAGTTAAAGTCCTCTAACTAGACAAACTTCTAACATGGTGTTGAAATCCTCTAACAAGGTGAGACTTAATAGTCTTTGTAAGCCTTTAATAGGGCATGAATTTCATACGAAAAACCATGATTCATGGTCAAACCATTGTAACCTTAATTGGATACACTTTATTACTGCAATAGTGAAGATTTGTGAGTGTCATCCCCACCCCAATTTTACCTTCTCACTTGGAGGGTTTATGGGTAATCATATCTGGTGTTATATGTGTTTGATTAGATGATTGATGCATATGCTTATATGTTATTTCAGTATATTAATGCATGTGATTTATGATTGGTGAAAGTTTTAATTAGTGAAAGTTTTATGGGTCCAAGTTTCAACTCCTGATTCACCCCCCACCCCACCCCCCCTACCCCCCTCCTCTTCTCAGAAATTTACTCTCTTTCTAATTTTAATCCAACACATTATTACTATAGTAGTGAAGCATTGTGGGTGTCATCCCCAACCTAGTTTTACCTTCTACTTGGAGGGTTTCTGGGTAACCAAATATTGTGTTATGGTATTGTTACTATAATACTTTATGTTTCTTGCATACAAGTATATTAGAAAACTTAACAAAGTGGATTAAATAAGTTTAAGTGGTTCTTGATTCACACCCCTCCACCCCCCCTTCTTAGTTACCTAGCTTGCATTACATTTGCAACAGAAAAAATCTATATAGACAATCTTCTTTCCTATTTTTGTGTGTGTAGGACTAGGTGGTAGATGCATCAAGACTTAATCCAAAAAATACAAGGTCTCATGGAAATACTACAATTAAAATTAGAAAAATCTCCTAGGAACAAAATACTTTAGGCTATCTATTCCTAGGAACAAAACATTTGAGGCATTATGTTCCCTACAAATTTAATTCAAATTTAGACTACAATCTACTACACAATTTTGAATCTCATAAATTTAATTACGACTATTTATCTTTCTTTGTGAATTTTCACCTCTCAAATCTCATTTTTTATATTTTAAATTTATCCTTCTATTGTACACCATCATATCATCTTTATTCATTTAAAACCCCAATAGGTGAAGGATAATTGAATTACTTAGAGCTTAAAGCCTACTTGAGTCTATTGCTACATATTCCTTCCTGTTATAAATGAGGAAATTGAAGGAAATCCATAGTTCATACCTTTTCTATTTGTACATCTTGGTAGCCTAACTCATAAAATATCCACTTTTGTTTTCATGTTTAGAATTGATTTGTATCCATAGCATTGTTATATTTAATGCATTGAGTTTCAAATTTTCATCTTATTTTTTGCATTCATTGATAAAAATGTCATAAAAATTGTATTTTAATTTCATTTATCTTTTTCATTATTGCATTTCATTTTTCATGTTAAAAACAATAAAAATCCACATATATTTCTTTTCATGCATTTTGTGTCTCATTAGATCATAAAAATGTCTAATTTCCTTTGTAAAAAGATATATTTCCTCTAAAGATCCATTAGTAGTTAAGACATTGATATAATAGATGAAGTTCTAGATGACTTAATATATAGTAATCCTTCCTCTTACCCCCTAAACTATCTTTTTTCTAGGAGTTGGCTAATGTGATAGAATGATTTATGGTATAGAACAATACCCTTTATGAATCTAAATAATTTCTCTCTCAAACCTTCTCTCCCCAATTAGGGTATATTAATTAAAGAACACACTTTTAGCATCTCTCTCAATGATCTCCCTCTTTTGGATTAAGAATTGGTGAATGGTATCGATTATTCTCTTGATATGAATTTCTCGCATGAGTGTCTCTCGGTGAAAGAGGAGATATTGTGCAAGAAGAGGGTGGCATATTTCCTAATTTTGTAAATGACACTTCCCTTCCTATCTATTTAAAAAATATTCCCTCTAGAGATGACACATTAATTAATTGTGTTTGTCCTTGTCCAAAAGTTTTACTAAAGATTACCTTAGAAGCACCAGATGATATCCTTGATGCTTTCTCTTTTCCAAATGAATCCTTTAAACCTCATCAATACAAAACCATTCAAAATACCCCTCAAACAAAACTAGTGATTTTTGTACAAGGTGCTATACAAATCAATCACCATGTATTATCATACACTTATAAAAAAATCCCTAAGAGGATAATATCCTTAATTTCTTTCTTTCTACAAATGCAACCTTAACACATATGAATCCTAATAAAGTCAGTACTCATATACAATTTCCACAAAAGATATTTTTTTATTTGAGATTCTTAAAGAAAACATAGTTACCCTTCCTTGGATTTTTTTTTGAATACATAGAAAACATAAATAAGAAAATTCTCCCATGTGTACATGTATCGTTATATTTATGGCTATAGGACTAATGAATGTTATAACTTAAAATGTAAAATTCAATAATTCATGATTTTGGTATAATCGAATGATGGGTAATAATGAATGCACATTTATCATTATAATTAAAAATTATATCTAAGTTCTTATTATGTTTCTCCTCACTATGTGACATTGCTAGCATATCCTTTGGGGATCATTGTCATTTATGGTGGTGCAATTTTAGCCCCAACCAGACTCTTTGAGAAAAATATTAGTCTTATTCATTCCTTATATCCAATTTCTTGGAGCAAGGGTACTTTCACTCTCCTATCCTAAGGAACCATTTTCTCCCTTTATTTAGCTCCATCTTTTATAACATCTCATACTTTCTTACATATAATTGTTAGTTTATATAAGGATCTTGTTTTTTTTTTTTTTTGTTTTTCTTCTAGGAGATTTATATCCCAAGTTTACAAGATTTTATGTTTTGTGAAAGCACATGTATATTATAAATGAACTTTCCCTTTAGGTGCATAGTGTGTTGTCCTTTTCCAAGATATTACCTTACCTAGTATAAGGAAAGGTGCATTACTTAATCTTCTTGCCTTATTTTCTCTTTCATTCCAAAAGACCCAATATCCTTTTGTTGAATTATTTCTTTTATAATATGATATCCTTTCTTGCATGGATTTTTTTCTTTACATAAGGATCTTATACTTTTTTAGGAGATTACATCCCAAGTTACAACCTTATGCTTTGTTGAAAGTGCATATGCACAATAAAATATCTATCACTTAAGAGTCTATAATGCACTATCATTTCCACGGTCTTAACCCTTAGTGGAAATTTTTTATTTCTCAATATCTTCTTACTTTCTATAAATTTTGTGGTATTTTTTATCACATGATATCCTTACTTGCATGAATATTCTTTTTGTAGATAAGGATCTTCTCTTTTTAGGATATTTAAATCCCAAGTTACAAGATTTTCTTTTCTTGGAAAGTGCATGTCTATCCTTCAAAAATATGATTACTTGGAGGATTAGAGTGTGTTATCCTTCACCAAGTATCCCTTTTTCACCTATAAATAGGGGGCTAAAGGGGTGCATTCTTGTACTCTCCCCACCTTTATCTTTAAGATTAAATCTTTGTTAAATAGATCCTCTCGAAGGTAGATTTATTATAATAAATATCTCTTCCTTCAAGGGGATCTTCTCACTTTTAGATATAATTTCACAACCATCTATTCCTTGGCTAACAAGAGTTCTCACTCTTTTCTTAGCTTATTGATATAAATTGTTGATTTAAGGATATCTCATTATTTTTGGAAGTAGGTATCCATGTTCTTTTTTATTATGACCACTTCATAATCCAATTTCACAATCAAAAGGAGGGGGCATACATGTTTCACCCCTATACATTATGTATATTATATTAGTCCATAGATTGTTTACTTGTTGATCCTTATAATGGTCATTTTTTCATGGATCTACACATAGGCTATTCTTTCCATAGGAATAATCTCATAAGATTCCCAATGCAAAAAAATTGAAAGCTTTCTCATGTAAAAAATTTTGTAAGCTACTTCATGCATAAAAATTTAAAGTCACCATATGTGCAATTTTTTATAAGTCACCATGTGCACAAAATCTTAAAGACCCCCTATGCATAAATTGTTCAAGGTATAATTGAATAGCATAACACAACCTCTAGACCATGTATTCTTTCTCTACCTCTCTCACCCTCTCTCTTTGAGATGATTTGAACTAGAATGATTCTTGATAAGTAGGAGATAATTTCCACATCAAGTCAAATTGTGATATTGCTATTAGGATTAAACTGTGTGGTTTTGAGTCAAACTCATTGAACCATGTTTCATGAGTAGTGATTCAACATAAATCCATCTCTCATGATTAGAATAATTCTTGTTAGCCATTCATACTCTTTACTCTTCTCCTCTCCCATGGATCACATTATTAAGATTGACCAAAGATAGGAACAAAAATTACATGCAAACATGACTAATATCATAAAATAATAAATCACACAGAAGAGAACACAAGACACAAGGATTTAATGTAGTTCACCCAATCCTTAGGCTATGTCCACCAAACAATGAGTCCAATATTATTATTATCTAGTGATTACAACCTGATTACAATTTGTAATCCCTTACAACTCAATACCATCACAAGAAGCAATTATCGCACCACACCTTATGAAATCCCTAACCCAAAGCCATTTTATATGAGCATTTTTTCTACTTTAGGGTTAAAATTAGTTACAACATGTCAACCCAAAAATGCAAATAAAATAGCTGAGAATTATGGAGTATGTACAATGCTTCCTTGATTAGTTACCACAACCTACAAATTTCTCACTTGGGGACTGGTTAGGCTCTACATTAGTCAACAATCTCCCACTTGAGTCTAATCCTATAGCAAGGCCGCTACTGCATAAGGCTCTCACTGGATCAAACCACCTTAGACTTAGTTATTATTTTATTCTATTTAGTCTAGAAGACCAACCAAAGCTAAAGAGGAGTTCAACTTCTCCCTTGTCACTACCTTTGTAAATATATCTACAAGATTTTTATCTCTATGTATCTTGTCCAAATTTAATTGTTCATCATCCAAAACTGACTGAATGAAATGGTACCACAACTGTATGTGTTTTTGTCTTTGAATGCATAGTAATTTTCTTCACAAGATTAATGGCACTCTGACTATCTATGAAAAAATAATTGTCCCTCTAAGGGTGTCCCAATTCTTCCAAGAAGAATTGAAGCCATATCATCTGCTTGGCTGCCTCTATAGAAGAAACATACTTTTTCCTTATAGTGGATAAAGAATTCACCTTTTGTAATCAAGAAACCCAACTCACTATTGTCCCACCAATAGTAAATACATAAGTTGTAGTACTCTTGTTGGTATCAATATCTCTTGCCAAATCTAAGTCAACAGAGCCCTATAAGTCAGTAGTAAAGCCCCCAAAGTGTTGTAAACACTTACTAGATATTCCTCTCACATATTTGAGAATCCATTTAATTGCATTCCAATTCCCAATTCTTGGATGACTCATATACATGATAACAACTCCCACTACATGTGCAATATTTGGCCTTGTACATACCATAACATACATCAAGTTTTCTATAACTAAAGCATAGGGTACTATTGTCACAAAAGCTTGCACCCTTGTCTAAAGCTTTTACCTAAGGATAACCTTGTGAAACATGGAAACAACCTCCAAGTTGTGGGACTTGAACTGTGAGGTTGTGTCTCTTGAGAAGGTTGACTTCCATTACTAGCAAGATCCACCTAACTACTGTTGGAGAGGAAAAGAGAGAAGGAATGCATAGAATAAAACTACCTAATCTATTATGCACTAAAATAGAGTGTTTGATCTTATCTTTGCCCATTAATGCACAATTAACTAGTTATAATCTCAAAGAATATAGATTCAAACCTTGCTTAATCTAACAACCACATGTAGATTAGACAATAAAAGAATGCTTTAGGAAGAAACTTCACTCAATATCATTCAAATACCAAAAATTGATACAATCATGCAAATTATAGAATATAGACAAGAACATTAACTAGAGACAAAGAAGTCTTTCATAGTGTGTTAATGGCTAAACAAGATACATCCAAGAATTACAATGGGTTAGAGGCACAGGAAATTATAGTAGTATGCATGGGAAGCAATACTAGAGAATCATATAAAAATCAACCCTTTGAGAGGGTAGAAAAATTTCTTCTATAATTCAAGCATAACTGAGAAACTTCTATTGGAAGCCAAGAAAGCAACCAGTATTATCAAATTATAGAGAGACATCAATGTAGATACATAATGATTTTCTCAGGTGCATGCTCATATGTAAAAAATCTGATTTCCATATGCATATTCAACTCTAGAAGGGATGAAAATGATGACCATAATAGAGGATTGGATAGATGGATAACCCATAGCTATAAGAAGATAGAAAATTCATTCACTAGGCCTAGAGAAAGCAAAAAGTAGTTGCAGACAATTAATAGATCAATTTGATCAGTAAGAGCTATTTTTATTGTTCTTGACACTCACCAAATCAAATATATCAGTAAGTCAAACATATTCAACCTTCATCCTATACCCTTCCTATGATTTCATTGCTTGATGATCTCTTTATTTTCTAACCTAGACAAGTGAAATTCCTTCATGGTCAACTCAAAGTCCTATGATCCTACGATCATCAAATGAGGTCAAATCCTTTGTATCATCTTCAACTTGGAGCCTAGCCCTTATGATCTTATGATTTCCAATGTATGTCATGGTTGAAGGCACCCTCTATAACCTCTATGATCTTATGATCATCAACTCATCATAACATCAGACCCTCCTTTTACCCTTTTTATAATCTTACGATACATCAATATTTTGTAGCATCAGAAGCCTACCAATCTACCCTTATGATCCTACGATCATGCTTAACTTAGCCCTTTTTTGTGACTTTAGCGGTCTCATCATTTGTACCTATGATCTTATGACATTACTTCATCACAAGATTAGAACACTTCAACTAACTACTTTTTCCCTTAACCACGACTACTAACTATGTTATTACCTTCCAAACTAGGCTCACAATGTACACATGTCCACTCGTCACTTTCTTGCATTGTCTAAAGATCATGCTTCTTGGTAAAGCGAGATTGTGATGGTTGTAGATCTGGGAAGATCTTATGGTAGGGAAAGCTATGGGCCCATAAAAAAGGTTAAAGTGCATAATTACTTTAGGAAATGAGATATAACCTAAAGTCTTAAAGATATTTTTTGTGTGTCCTAACTTAAATACTTCAAATATATGAATGTTACTACATTTGAATTCAAATATGGAAATTTTGGTGGGAAGGCAAAAATGACCAACAATTCTGGTGACTTAGGGGAGATGCAAGCCTACTACACATGGACCAGGGGCTTGTGCATTCATTGGGAAACATAGTCACCCTCTATAACTAAAACTAGGGACCAAAACTCTTTGTAACCTTTGCAAAAAACACATGTGCTTTTGCACTTCTTGGAAAATGAGAAACAACTAAAAGCAACTAGCTAACTATATACATGAAGCACTCATCTTTCATCAGAAGTAGAACTTGAGATAAATTCCATTAACTAGAATAGGAAGGATTTCACCATCAGGCCTACTTAATTGGAAAGCATTAGCCTACTTGCAACTGATGATCATGTAGGGACCACTCCATAGTGCATCAAATTTTGAGTGCCTCCCTTGTTTTTCCCTATCTGAATCCCACTTTAACACAAGATCACCCTCTCTAAAAATTGTGACCTTAGCCTTCCTATCAAAGGACTTCCTGACTTGTTGTTGATGTGCTTCTAGGGTCTGTATGGCCTAATTTATTTTCTCTTCCAGCTCCATCATTTCTGCCATTATTATAGACATAGCATCATTTTCAATTAGCTCCAATTGATGAGCCAAATCAAGAGTAGGAAACTCCAATGAAATAGGAAGTCTAGCTTCTCTGCCATATAGCAACATGAAATGAGAATTTCCTATGGCTCTCTTAGGTGTTATTATGTTAGCCCATGGTGTTGTTTTAAAATTTTGATACCATCACCTTTGGTTATCCTCTATAGTAATTTTCATAATCATGATTAGGTTCTTGTTAGATGACTCAGCCAATCCATTGCCTTGAGGATAGTAGTTTGAGGATGTGCTCAAGTAGATATTATGATCAACTGTCCATGCACAAATCTAAGCTCCTACCAAAGATTTTGCATTATATGAAATAATTGTTGAAGGGGCATCAAACCTAGTTATGATTCCATCAAGGAATTCAAAAACTAAAATTTTTGTGGCATCCTTCAATGCAACTACCTCTATCCATCTAGTAAGGTAATTTGTAGCAGCTAGAATCCATTTGTGACTAGAGTTGGAAGGTAGATTGATGGGGCCTATGAAATCCAATCCCCATTGAGAAAAATGTTGATCCACCTAAATGTGATGAAGAGGAAGAGCTATAAGTCTTTTCTTACTAGAAAATAAAACACATTTTTCACACTTTCTCATATGTCTATGACAATCATGGAACAAGGATGACTAGTATAACTAGCCATCATGATCTTCATTGCAGTTGTCCTTGCTGAAATGTAACCACCACTAGGACAATCATGAAGCTCCTTGATCCTCTATCATCTTGATTTGCATTAATACATCTTAGCAAATCTCCATTGATGTCTCTCCTAAATAGGATACCATCAACTATAGCATAGGGGATTGACTGCAATCTGAACTATCTCCTTTTAACCTTAACCAACCCTTTAGGATATCCATTTCCTAGTAAGAAGGTCTTCATGTCATCTATCCAACTCCTTGGATTATCATTTCTTTCTTCTTTCTATTTTTTCAATACCATAGCAACTTCCTCATCTGATTCCTAAGATGAGATCATCTATTTGCATAATCCTTTCCCTCTTACCAACTTTGTGATTTGGATGTCAATATCATACTCCATTACCTTAGTGACCCGTCCAACTCTCTTCTCACTAATGTCTTTTCTCTATAGAAAGTCCTTCACAATGACATTAGGCACTAGTAAATGGATTTTGTTATGAGATAGAAGGTGTCTGAATTTATTTAAAGCTCTTATGACCACAAGGGTTTGTTTTTCTACATAACTGTATCTGTCTTCATATTCTTTAAGCCCTTCAATAAAAAAGGCTATGGGATGTTCTTAATTCTTATCATTTTCTTGACTCAAGATAGTAGAAACACTTGACTCACCACCTAAGGTATAAAGAATTAAATCCTTCTCAAAATTTGGATTGATGAGAGTAGAGGCTGAAGCTATGGCTGCTTTAACCTCTTCAAAACTTTCTTTCCCTTCCTTGGTCCATGAAAAGACCATATTCTTCTTAAGAATATCTGTAAGAGGTTTTACCATGGTAGCTAAATTAGGAATAAATCTCCTCACAAAATTTATTCTACCAAGAAAACTTTGCAGACCTTTCTTGTAATTAGGAAGAGAGAGAGAGAGAGCAAGTATAGCTTTAGTTCTTTTTGGATCAATGGTCAGACCATCCTTGGATATAATGTGTTGTAATAGTTTCTCTTGATTAGTGGTGAAGAAACACTTCCTTGGATTCAAAGATACTCCACACTCTCTACATTTTATGAATATTTATCTAAGATGGCCAAAATGCTCTACTAGATTCTTTGATACACTAAAATATTGTCAAGGTAGACCAACACAAATCTTTCAAGCATACTCTTGAAAGCCATCTCCATTTCCTTCTAGAAGGTGGCACTTGCATTAGTTAGCCCAAAGGGCATTTTTCTATAGGCATAGTGTAAGGAAACTTGCAACAAGGAATATAACCATTTCCACATAACCCATAATAGATCTGAAATAAACATGGAATTAAAATCCACATGCAAGAGAATAGACAACATACCCACAAAAATGTGACACAAGATATACCCTAGGAAACCCTCATTGAGGGAAAAACCCAACCTCCAAAAGCATTCATCACCATGTATTATTCAGAAAAAATACCCTTGCAATACACACCCATGGAATCCTTTAGGCCATAGACACAACTGAGAAATCTATGTGAACAAGCATGAATCTACACATCCCATACCATGCTTCCAACCTTCACAAATGCTCCCTTGGCTAACCTGTCAAGCCTTGTCCTACTTGACTCTTTCTTTTTGTCTTCTCCTTGTTACTTACAACAACTACCCTTGTGGTTGCTTATATAGTAGCAAGTCTCACAAAACCACCAAGTGGTATTACATAAAACATGTGCTACCTAACTCCTTGACCCCACATTTAATATTAAAATTTTAATTCTTTTCACCAATATTAAATAATTACATGAAATATTATCACAATGTTACAATACAACTCATCAAGTATATCCCATGGGAATCTTTATATGTTGCATGCCCATCTAGGTGTAACATTACATAATAAAATAAATACAATATAACAATATTATGCAATGTGTGAAACACCCATTATCTCAACAATTTCTCACTTGTATACATTGCATAGGGTCAATCTATAGCCACATAAATGAACAAGGGAACAATCCACCATCATGGATCAAAGTACACCATGTGCTCCATCCTAGTACCCAAAAAAAATCAAAGTATCCATCATCTCAAACATGAATGAAGCCACCTCCTATTATTCCATTGCAATTGGACATACATATTAGCCATCCAAAGAGAAAACCACCCAACTTGTCGCATTAGAAGATTATAAAATCTCGTACCAATTGAAATGCCAAGCACAAAAAACCTGATCCAAAGGTAATCACTTGTATCCATAATTGTCAAAATATCCATAGCTGAAATGGCACCCACATCAAGTGCCAAACCCATCAAACTATCCATACCTCCAAAGGTATATCAAGCGAGTCTCATATCATCAACATATCCAATCTGTAACCTGCAATCACAAGCCTTAAGAGCAATACCTACCACATATATACAAAAAAGTTTCCATTGTAAAAGATAATGTCAAATCTATAACCAATCCACTCACAACATCTCAAAAAAGTGAATCCATGTAGTCTCAAGGACATCCACAATGCATAAACTGAAATCCTACAAGAACAAATCTCATAACAAGTCTCCAACACTCTCCTAAGCTCTCCACAACCAACAGAGGAAAGAGATAAAGGAATAACCATGTCATCTCTCACATTACATACATGAGCACAAACTAGTAATCACAATCTCTAACCAATCTCAAATCCAATGTAAGTGAAACCAAACATCTAGGAAGATAACCAAGACTAGAAAAAAATATTGCAAATAATAACCTGTATCATGTCCTTCTACACACACCTCTAGAAGTAAATTGTACAAGTATGATCTCCTCCATAAAACCCCAACCAAGAAGCCTCAACAAAAATCAAACCATACCATATAACTAATCATGGATGTAAGCCTCTCACAAGAAGATCAAACTCATAAACCATTCCTAAACCAAGGAATATGTCCAATATAAAACCATCCCCCAAAATCAACCAACATAACAACATATGCAAATGGAGATAACTAATGCTGAACCATCTTTCAAATGAACCCTCCAGAACTAACTCATGTATAGTAACTCAAGATCCATATCCATGAGAGACAAGCATAAACATAATGCACTTGAGAAAAATAATGGGCTTTACCTCTCAAGTAGCAAAACTGCCAAGTAGACCAAGATTGGGGGATGAGAATGCTCATCAAGATATCCAAGTCTCCAACCAAGACTCATCTAACAAAAATCTCCTCTCAGGTCCATATCAAGTGAATGCCCCTCAAACTTCCTACTGAAACCATCAACCATCCCAACAAATACTTCTCTAATCCAAGAGAAATTAGCATCACCACCATCTCTAAGTGTCCATGAGCAACTGTAACCAATCAATCCATGCCAACTCCAAATGCAACATAGCAATAGCATGAAGTATCCAGCTTATGATTAGTGTACTCACTACCAAGAAACTAAACCAAGATCAATGTCAAAGTTCCAACCATGGCCTCAAGAACATATACATGACAAAATGATCTAACCATCTCAACCAAAGAGATAACATGCTCTATATGAACATACTATAACATATCAAAACTCTAAACATGTATCAAGAGTATACCATGACATAAAAATGAAACCATCCTCCCACCAAGGATAACATGTCAAAGGAAAGCATAAACCACACCTTACCAAGAACTCAATGAGTCCTCAAGATGCAACCATCTCCACACACCATGAAGATAACCAAGAACTCCATGAGTCCTCAAGATCTAACAATCTTCACACATCATGAAGATAACCAAGTGCACCATGCAAATGTCAAAGATGTTTCTGCAACAACAGGATCTAATAAAAACCTCCAATATCTACAAACACTCAATAAATATATCAATTCCAACAACTCCCACTCAATCATGGTACCAAGTCACCCATGGAATCATAAAATTCATCTCCTACATGAAGATTATCTAGGTCTACACTCACACAACAAAAGTGTCACTACCAAGTGAAACCAAGATCTCCAAACACAAGAAGATACAAACCAAACCAAAAAATAATCTTGCACTATCACCCCATCACTGTCACAAGCTCTCACTAAATCGTGTATCCAAGATATCCATGAAATCATGATAAAAAATCATCCTCTAACCATGAGAATCAATTAAGGCATCAAACCATCAAAAAACTCAAAGTGCACATCATGAGGTCCTTAGAAGAAACCAAATAACCATGATCTTCAACCAAGAAGATATACCACTATAACCAAATTAGAAATCCAAACCAATGAAGATCAAGGATGTACCTATATATCCAATCATGTCATTCTAAAATCCATGGCGCCATGATCACATCCATGAACTGAGCATTTGACTCTCAATGTGTCCAACCCGTCAGTATAAAATAGTCAACCACAATTCTCCACCATGACTAGACTTGGTAACAACATCTCATCCCTTCTAAATGAAGAAAAAAATTAGCAAATCATGTGACTTAGGAAATAGACAACCCAAATCCAAGCCACCAATCTGAATATGCATCAATAATGAAAGATCAATGGACAAAGACAACCCATAACCAAGCTATAAATGCAACTTGTAAGTATAGACCACTTACAACATTGCACAACTTGTAAACCCAACAAGTCATCATACATATCCAAACCAAATATTGATAACCATATCATCATGAGACCAATCTGAAATATGAATTGAGTATACAATGACATCAAATCTTAAAATATCCAAACATACAATGTCATAAACTCATAATGTTACCATAGTCAATATATACCATAAACTGTTTAGATTAATATATCACCAAATAAAGCATGCCAAACCTATACCAAATCTAAACCAATGTGTAGAGATCTCCAAGAGCTTTTCATTGACTACTTGAAGTCCAAAATCTAACTTTGTATGCCCAAGTTATGCCCTAATCTGTGCTGAAAATAAATAACATGTAACTTTCAAGCTCTTAAAACATAATATAACATCAAAATCGTAGAACCAAACTTACACCAAGCTGTAGCACTTTGAATTAGCTTTCTAATGCCTATAAGAAGTTTGAAATCTGATATCCTGAGAGAAAGTTATGGTCATTTTACTAAGATAGTTTTTTTACCATTTTCACTATATTTTTTTTTTTTGATGAATATTCTAACGAGATTAAATTTGATGGCCATCACAAACTGAAATTGAAAAACTCTTTCATTTTCTCTGAACATGGCCAAACTAGGGTATATTATATATCAAAATTTATGGAAATATCAACCCAGATCCAATGGTGAGGTCTATTTTTACCCAGGAGGTCATTTCTATAGGCTCCCCCTAAAACCCTCATTTGAATGAAACATCTAAAAAATCTTTTTGTCCAACAATTTCACATGTCCAAAATCTACCAACATTCCATCATAACAACAAACCCAAAACCATTAGATCTACAATAAATCACTCATATATCTTTCCCTTTCTTTTATCCTCTCATGCATTCCCATGGATTTAATGTAGGGTTACAACACAACCATAGCTCTAATACCAATTGTAAGGAAACTTGCAACAAGGAATATATCCATTTCCACATAACCCATAATAAATTTGTAATAAACAAGGAATTAAAATCCACATGCAAGAGAATAGACAACATACCCACAAAAATGTGACACAAGATATACCCTAGGAAACCCTCATTGAGGGATAAACCCGGCCTCCAAAAGCATCCATCACCAGGTATTATTCAGAAAAAATACCATTGCAATACAACCATGGAATCCTTCAAGCCATAATTACAACTGAGAAATCTATGTGAACAAGCATGAATCAACACATCCCATGCCATGCTTCCAACCTTCACAAATGCTCTCTTGGCTAACCTATCAAGACTTGTCCTACTTGACTCTTGCTTTTTGTCTTCTCCTTGTCACTTACAACAACTACCCTTGTGGTTGCTTATATAGTAGCAAGTCCTACCATGTGGTATTACATAAACCATGTGCTACCTAACCCCTTGATCCCACATTTAGTATTAGAATTTTAATTCTTTTCCCCAATATTAAATAATTGCATGAAATATTATCACAATGTTACAATACAACTCATCAAGTATATCCCATGGAAATCTTTATATGTTGCATGCCCATCTAGGTGGAACATTACATAATAAAATATATGCAATATAAAAATATTATGCAATGTGTGCAACACCAATTATCTCAACACATAGGTGCCCCTCTTAGTGGTGAAAGCAGTCTTGTAGATCTATCAGTCTCTTGAACCAGAACATGGTTGTAACCAGAGAATCCATCCAAGAAAGAGAACCCCTCAAAACTAATAACCTTAGACAATATGTATTCCATGGAAGGGAGGGGGTGGTGATATTTAAGGGAGGCCTGATTAAGGTCCCTAAAGTCCACACACAATCTGATTTCCCCATTCTTCTTCCTAACAGGGACAAGGTTTGCTACCTATGATGAGTGCTTGATAGGGAAAATTATATTAGCCTCTATTAGCTTGGATAGCTTCTTTCTCATTATTGGCTCAATTTTGGGATTTATTGGCCTCTATTTTTGCCTTATAGGTTTGACATTATCAATTAAATCTATAGTATGCTAAAACAAACTTGGGTCAAACCCATTTAAATCATCATATGTCCAAGAAAATACATCACTAAATTCTTGACATAGATGAATGGAATTCTCTTGCTCAGTTTTAGTACATACCTTCCTCATGTTTAAGGTCTTTCCATTAGCAACCACAACTGGTGTGTAATTATCCTTGTTAGTAGATAGGTTCATGCCTCTATCCCTTGCTTAGTCCTCAGAATTGAAGATGCTCTATAAGGTAATGAAACCCTTAGGCAACTTGGTGGAACTAAGATTGATGATCTGATCACCATACTAGCCATGCAACCTTGACTAATTTCTCTCTAAGAATTTTGCTTCGTTCTACAAGAAACTTACAATTTGTGCATTAGATTCAAACACTTTCCAATTGACATTATTACTAGGGATGACAGGCCTAACCTAACCACCACCCTAATCTATTGCTTGTTTAGCTTCAAGGCTCTTTGGCACATCACAAGATGCACCCACTACTACAAGTCTATTCTCTACTCTAGGGATGCTTTGAATATTAAATGCATTGAAATCTTCAAGTAAATTCCATACTCTATATTTATAAGACTTGAGAAAACCATTCTTAGTGACATTCTAATTTCTCACTTGATTAACCACCAACTCACTATCTCCATATATGCTTAATTCTTGAATTTCTCTTTTTTGAGCAAATAGAAGACCTTGAATCAAGGATTCATACTCAGCCACATTATTAGTACAACTAAATCAGAGCCTAAATGAGAAGTAGTACTTTACTAGTGCAGGAGAAATCAACATCACACCAGCCCTTGATCCATTTTGATTCCTTGATCCATCAAATTACATACTCCATATCCAATCATATCTTCTCTAGTCTTCATAAGGTTAGGGACAAGAGCATCCTTTTCTGATACATAGTATGTACCAAGGCCTATCTCAAGGGTTTCTAATATAGAATCAAATTGGTATGCATTAGCCCATTCATCTAAGAGAAAATCAGGTGTCTCCGCTAGGGAAGTAGAAGGTTCATTTACTATGTCATTCTCATCTATCTCTAGGATAGTGTAATTCATATTTATGAGATTAGGGGTTTAGGGCTCAATATGATGGAGTGCTAGAGGCTCTTCTCTGATTGAAGCCTTGGTTCTCGATATCTTGTTCTAAAAAAAATATATGACCAATCAAAAGACATGTAGCCTTCTATTTTGGCCATGAAGTCTCTTGAAAGAGAAATGGAAAAGTGTGGCTTGACCTCAACAACTAATATATCTTGAGTTATAGTACAACTAGGACATGCATGTAGGGCCATTTCAACATTCCCAAGGATCCCTATAGTCTTGACATTTTTACCATCCAACTATAATACATCCCTAATAATGGGCTCATATTTGATTTCTAAAGCATCAACAACACACTTAGGCATCACTGAACTACCAGCCCTTGAATCAATCATGCAATTGTGAACTAGTTTATCCCCTATAATCAAAGAAACATAAAATGGAGGAGGTCTAACCTTTTTACTCATTTCTCCTTCCTTTGATGGTTGTGCAAGACTTGTGCTACCCTCTATGCTAGGTGGCTGATCCTTTGGTTCGGTTCTCTCCAATTCTTGTTGCAATAACCTCTTCTACATAGGTATAGTAGCAAAAACATCCCACATGGAAATATTCACATTTGTCTTCTTCATCTACTCTACCACACTGAGTTAGGCATTAGGTGCTTTAGTAGAACTAGCCTTGAGAGCTACATGTGTAGGAGGTTGATATGGAATAACTTGGGGGCCACTCACATCTCCTCTACTATTATTCTTTCTTTGTTGTTGAGGGGCATCAGATTGATCATCGACCACTTGTACATAAGGTACTGCATTTGATATTGAAGCTTAATTAGGAGGAGGAGGAGGGGTAGCATTTTTAACAACTCTTCTTTTTCTCCTAGTATCGTGAGCAATGGAGTCCTAGTTTACATTGTGATGTTCCTCCACCTGATGATTCATGAAGGAGAAATCACCCTGTCTTTGCATATATGAGGCATCTTTGGGTTGGCTCTCATTCTATGACTGTCCTATTGTAGGCTCTTGAGTGGTCAAAACCAAATAAGATTCAACCTTTTGACACATACAATAGGCATAGGAGTAACTATAGGAGGGGTAAAATTTTTGATCTTGAGCCATATTGTATTGAGGGACTATGGTTCTACTTTGATTTGCACTTGAAGTAGAAATATTGCCATTTTGTCTACCATGATCAAAATAATTATTGCCATGATTCTTATTTGGAGGCCTACAATTATTTGGAGTTTGATATTTTATTTGAGGAGCCTTATTACCTTGAGGTTGTTGCCTGTCCAAAGTCACCACCTTATTGCCAACTTTCTACATCACCAAGAGACCATCTTCTAGCTTCTTCTCTTGACCTTGCAATCTCTTATCTATGTTTTGCATCATAGATTGCATCATCTCTTTAATTTCATCAATTCTATTTGAAGTGGTGGAAGATTGAGGGGCTAGAGCAAGGGGGTGTGATATGGAAGGTGTCGGAATATGGGCTATTGTTGGTTGATGATTTGACATATCAAGGAAGAAGGGCATAGGGGGCCTTGGAGCTAACTTTCCTCCCTATATTAGGATTTTTTTTGCTTTTATTGTTATTTCATAATCATCAGGTAATGTATCTCCTCCCATGGTTTAGACTGTAGTGGCAATATCATTGTTAAAGGCTCCGAGGTAATGCAAGAAGGCATTACCAGGGGTAGGCTTCACTTAAGTAGATATTTTGTCCCATGTCTTTTGAAATATGTAGCTAAAATTAGTCATACATTCATGGGGGGATCTTTTTATAGTAGTTAGCTATTCTAAAAATGAAATATGTAGCTGAAATTAGTCATACATTCATGGGGGGATCTTTTTATAGTAATTAGCTATTCTAAAAATGACAAATAGTCACTTTTATCCTCAAAATGTTTACATAGTCTTGCTCCTAACCCATCCCAATTTGTTACATAACCATGTGGTAGACCCCTATATCATTGTAGGGCTTTCCCTTTTAAAGATGAAGCTAGGAGTCTAATGGCCACATCATCTTCTATAATACCATGGATATTGTGAAAAATTTTAGCCTCTTGAATGTGTTCTAAGGGAGATATGGAAGTTTCACTAGTAAATTTAGGTATACTTTTAAGTCTAGCTACTGGTATGTCATGTCTTGGGCTAACAAAAGAGAACTTCCACCATTAAAGGTGGCAACAACATGAGCTCTATTCATATAAGAAAGTGACCTATTGATATGAGAAGAGAGTATTCTAGGTTGAGATCTCACAATAGGAGGATTAGAGATTAATCTTGTAGCGGTATGCATTTCCTCTATACTCCTAACTGGTGATAAAGATACTCTAGTCTTTCTTCTTCTAGGATTTGAAAATCAAAGCTCTTGATACTGAAATTTACCTTTAGAAGATGCCCTTGTTTCAACTTTGGGCATGAATCACTACAACTTGGTTTGAACTAGGTGTAAAGGATGTAGAGTCACCAAGTGCTTGGATATGAGCCTCTTGGAGGCTTGGAATACTATAAGCAACACTGTTTCCTCAGCTTCAATCTTGAAATTCTTCTTTGACACCAATAGAATTTTAATCTTTTGAATATTAGTCCCACTAGGCGTGCCAAAAAATGTTGTCACAAAAGCTTGTACCCTTTCCCAAAGTTTTTACCTAAGGACAACCTTGTGAAACATGGAAACAACCTCCAAGCCATGGGACTTGAACTATGAGGTTGAGTCTCCAGAGAAGGCTGACTTCCTTTACTATTAGGATGCACCTAACTACTCTTGGAGAGGAAAAGGGAGAAGGAATGCATAGAAGCAAACTACCTAATCTATTCTAAGGAGGTGATGCACCAAAATAGAGTTTGATCTTATCTCTACCCATAAATGCACAATTAACTAGTTATAACCTCAAAGAATACAAATTTAGACCTTACTTAATCTAACAACCACATGTAGATCAGAAAACAAAAGAATGCTATAGAAGAAATTTCACTCAATATCATTCAAATACCAAAAATAGATACAATCATGAAAATTGAAGAATATACACAAGAACATTAACTAGAGGCAAAGAAGTCTTGTTTAGTGTGTTAATGGCTGAAAGAGATACAACAGAGGATTACAATGGCTCAGAGGCACAAGAAAATATAGTAGTATGCATGGGAAGCAATACTAGAGAATCAGAGAAAAATCAACCTTTTGAAAGGGTACAAAACTTGCTTTTATAGTTCAAGCATAATTGAGAAACTTCTACCAAAAGCCAAAAAATCAACCTCTATTATCAAGTTGTAGAGAGAAATCAATGCTAATACATAAGGATTTTCTCAGGTATGCACCTATATGTAAAAAGTCTAATTTTCATGTGCAAATTCAATAATAGAAGGAACATAAATGTCGGTCATAACTGAAGATTGGGTAGATGGATAACCCACAACTACAAGGAGATAGAAAATTCATTCACCAGGCCTAGAGAAAGCAAAAAGTAGTTGTAGGTGATCAAAAGATCAATCTGATAATTAAGAGCCATCCTTATTATTTTTGGCGCTCACCAAATCAAATATATTAGTAAGTCAAACATATTCAACCTTCATGTTGTACCCTTCCTATAATTTCATTGTTCAAAGATCCCTTTATTTTCTAGCCTACACAAGTGAAAAGCCTTCATGGTCAACTCAAAGTCCTATGACCCTATGATCATTTAGCTTGGAGCCTAGCCCTTACGATCTTATGATTGCCAATGTATCTCATAGTCAAAGTCACCCTCTAGAACCTCTATGATCTTACGATCATAAACTCATCTTAACATTGGGTCCTCCTTTTACCCTTCTTATGATTTTATGATACACCAATATTTTGTAGCATCAGAAGCCTACCAATCTGCCCTTATGATCCTATGATGGAAATTAACTTAGCCCTTTTTTGTGACTTCAGTGGTCTCATCATTTGCACCTACGATCTTATGACATTGATTCATTGTAAGATCAAAACACTTCATCTAACTACCTTTGCCCTTAACTATGACTGTTAACTACATTATCACCTTCTAAACTAGGCCCACCATGTACACATGTCCACTTGTCACTTTCTTGCATTGTCTAAAGATTGTGCTCCTTAGTAAAGTGAGATTGTGATTGTGCTCCTTTTTTGTGACTTCAGTGGTCTCATCATTTGCACCTACGATCTTATGACATTGATTCATTGTAAGATCAAAACACTTCATCTAACTACCTTTGCCCTTAACTATGACTGTTAACTACATTATCACCTTCTAAACTAGGCCCACCATGTACACATGTCCACTTGTCACTTTCTTGCATTGTCTAAAGATTGTGCTCCTTAGTAAAGTGAGATTGTGATGGGCGTAGACTTGGGAAGATCTGATGGTAGGGAAAGTTGCAAGCCTGCAAAAAAGGTTAAAGTGCACATTTACTTTAGTAAATGAGATATAACCTAAAGTCTTAAAGATATATTTTTGTGTGTCCCAACTTGAATACTTCAAATATATGAATGTTACTGTGTTTGAATTCAAATATGGCAATTTTGGCAAGAAGGCAAAAATGACCAACAAGCACCTTAGACATTTTATCCTCCTCTTCTTGTGTGTTTGGAAACATCTCCTTAGTCAACTTTAAGTGACCAGGTAAAGGCGTGTTGCTAGCTTTAGCATTCTCCATAGAGAAAAATTGTAACACCTCAATATAATCAGCCTAAGATAATTTTAATTTACTATTCTTCCCATCTTTGCAAATTTTCATACCAAGGATTTGTTTTTTTGCCAATCCTTCATAGCAAATGAATGTGCTAAGTATTGTTTTAACCCCTTAATTCAACATGATCTATGTTAGACCTAGCTACAAGCATATCATTAACATATAAACATAAAATAATGTAGCTGTCATCATTCAACCTCTTAAAATATACACAATGATTTGAATTAAACCTACTAGATACATGTTCATGCATAAAAATATCAAATTTTAGATTCCAATGCTGAGGTGCTTGCTTCAAGCCATATAAACTTTTCTTCAATCTCCACATGAATTTCTCCTTACCTTTGACCTCAAATCCCTGTGTCTGTGCCATATATATCTCTTCATTCAAATCACCATGAAGAAAGGTTGTTTTAACATCAAGCTTCTCTAAATGAAAATCTTCAGTAACCATAATACTTAAAACAATGCGAATAGAAGTCATTTTAATAACATGAGAGAATATCTCATAAAAAAAATGCCATTTTTTGTGCAAATCCTTTTACAAGTAACTTGGCCTTAAATCTTTTCTTACCTCCATTCTCTTCTTTCAACTTGTAAACCCATTTGTTCTGTAAAGCTCTTTTACCTGCAAAGAAACTTGCATAAATCCCATGTCTAATTTTTCAGCAAGGAGTCCATTTTTTCTTTCATTGTAGACTCCTACTAAATCTATGTATTCACCTACACAACTTCATCATAACATTCAGGTTCACCACTATCTGTTAGTAAAATAGAGTACAAAGAGGGAGAAAATATTTCTAGAGGTCTACTTAGCCTTGTTGACTGTCTAACATTCACTGGGGTGTGTGGTATTTGTTGTTTTGATTGTTGTAGAGCATGAGGGACTACTAGAACATCACCTTTTGGAGTATCATCCAACACTACATAATCATATTGAATTTTATTTATTTCAAATGCCAATTAGTGAAGGACCATTTAGTAACTTAGATATAAAGCCCTGCTTGAGCCTACTGATACATGTCTTCCTTTTGAATGTACATTAGGTAAAGGGGAGCAATCTAAATTGTATACCCTTTTCTCATTGTACATATATGTACTATAAGCTAGCTTGACCTCATTTAGTTTGAGGTATTAATAATCGTATCGATAATAGCCACTGAGTAATTGTTGAGAGTCATCCAAGAACTCTTCTTATTATAAGACTCTTGAAGATTACTATATTGTCCACATAATGGTTTATTATAGTCAAGTATTTGTTTCTGCTTGATCTCATTTTATCCTCTTGTGCTAAGTAAGTTCATTATACACATCTAAGGGAGTGTTGGTTCATTACTTTATTGCACCTACTATCAAGGCTATTTTGGTAGATATTTATTCACTCATAGATAGCTAACATGTGTTATCTTTGTTTCAACAAGTGCTACTACACTTCTCAATTGAATTATCTTGTCTCTTGATAGAAGTTACCTCATATTCTTGACTATATGCCATCACAACTCATCCATCAAAAATATTCATATTTATATGTTTCTCTAAATTGTTAATGATTTGAATAAGCAATTTACTGCTTATTCATTTTTTCCTCTGTCTCAACTATACTAATAAAAATATATTTTAATTTTAAATCATTTTCCCAAAAATATTCTATATATTTCAATTTATATATCCAACTATTACTAAGATCATTTAATTACCTAATGTCAAGATCACATCTACTAAACAATATACAATACAATCTTCTAACATATATTTTATGACTATAATTTTAGAAAACAAATTGTTCAAGAGCTTTCATCGACTTAAAAAAATAAACATTATACTTCATCTGAATTGATGGAAGTTGACATTCAACCTGTAATAAAACTGTCCATATGACGCAAGAACACGTTATCTATAAATTAGTTATACTATTTCAAAAGCTCTAGAAAGCGATGACTAAAAAAAATCAAGAATATACGTCATTTCATCACTGTAAGCTTGCAAGTCAAGACAACAATGGCGGCCATTGATAGTTTCAATTTTGCCTTATCACCAAGACGTGTTCCATGCAAATGCACATAAAATATTCCACTTCCACGTTTGAAACTTACATAGGTTCTGTGAATTTTATGGAATCAAAAGAAGAGAAAGTAAGTTCAAACACTGCAAACGATGAAAGACTGAATCAAAAGTTGTTTATTTTATTTTAATATGCCACACCCAAATAATATTCAATCACCCACATGCTAACTAAGATAAAATTGTAAAACCATATTCATGGGATCCTTCTTGGGTAAAATCCCAAATTGGATAAATAATATCTGCCGTTGACTATGATAATAAAACTAAACAGTTGGAGGAAAACTGTATTGAGGGCAATACTAGATCTAGATAACTGCTGTTGGTTGTTCTCAGTCAGAGCAAATTTAGTTTGAGTTATTTTTCTTGTTTATATTGATGATGGATCATAGAGTATATTGACGATAGATCATAGAATTTGATTCAAAACGTGTAACAGAATTGATATGATCTAATCAGAAATTAGAATGCAAAATTCAATGGCTTCACCCACTCATTCTAAACACTGTATGTCTGCTAGGCATTATGTACTTCTGTCTCTTGTATTGGCATGCTGTTGTTTCATGGTGAACATTCTGAGCTCAATTGAGAGCACAAGTAATGGAGTCTCCTTGGAGGCCCAGCATGAACTTATTGCAATGGAAACTCTGCTAACTAGGACCAATCAGGCAAAGTTAAGTGCAAAGGAAGATGGCCATCTGAATTTTGTGAAGCAAAATGAACATGGTATGTGTGATTGTAGATTTATCTCTTTTAGATTTGTGCATAATTTGGATATCCAGTGGTCTTCTTTGCATCTGATTTGATAGCTTTTGAATGAGATTTAATTAAGTGGGTATTCATGGTTTGAATTGTATCTTGGATTTGCAAACTTGGGTGTCCTGGTCCTGCCTTGAAATACAGTCCTTCCTACAGCTCTATATCTTAGAGAACTTACTTTGATTTTGATCAGAAAAGTCCATCTTTATAAATCTGCTTGTTTGTCTTGATTTGACTTTGTTTTCTTTCTTCTAGAATTCGTCTCAGAACTTTTGAATTAAATGAATGAATGCGTTTTAATGACGTTCACAAAATCATCAGCTTATGAGATCAAGAGCGATATCATTAACAAACATGGCATTCTACTGCAGGTGAGGAGAATAAGGTAGAAAGTGGGCATATTTTTCATAGCAAAACATGGCATCCTAATAGAGAGGAGAAGAATAAGGGAGAAATTGAGGAGAATAAGGTAGACATTAATAATGGAGAAATTAATAATACAGAGAAGGAGAATAAGGTAGAAATTAAGGAGAGTGAGGAAGAAATCAAGGATATATTCCACAACAAAGAAATCTTTCTTGAGGACTATAAGGAGATGAAGAAGAAATTCAAAATCTATGCATACCCACATGATGCAAAGGATCCTTACGCAAATATTTTTCTACCAGAGAAAGGCAAACCTGGTGGAAATTATGCAAGTGAAAGCTACTTTAAGAAGGCACTCATACAAAGTCATTATATCACAAATGATCCCACAGAAGCTGATCTTTTCTATTTGCCATTCTCCATTGCAACAATGAGGCATGATAAAAGAGTTAGTGTTGGGGGAATGAAAGGTTTCATCAAGAAATATATTGATAAAATCAGCCAAAACTATCCATATTGGAATAGAACAAATGGTGCTGATCATTTCTATGTGGCTTGTCACTCAGTGGGAAGGACAGCAATGGACAAAGCAGTTCAAGTGAAGCTCAATGCAATTCAAGTAGTGTGTTCTTCAAGCTACTTTGTTTCAAGTTATGTTGCACACAAGGATACTTCTATTCCTCAAATCTGGCCTAGACAAGGGAATTCCATGGGACTTTCTTCTACCAAAAGGTATTTCCCCATTCTAAGATATTTTTTCTTTCTTATTTTTCTAGTTTTTAAATTATTCATGATGAGTAACATGTATTATAATGCAGTTTTATTTTAGCTCTGAAATTCATATGATAATAATAATAAGTAGTTATCATGTCCCTAGACTTCCATTAATTCTTACGAGGAAATTCACAATTTCTCTTATTCCAAGTTGCATAGTGTCTGTCCAATTTAATGCATAGTCAATACACATGAGTGGACCATGAACCAAGTGGCAAATGAATTGATTAGAATAATTGACAGAAGAGCAAATCAATAAACATACTTTAAAGTATAATAAGAAGAATATTTTTTAATTGAAAATAGTCTATCTACAATGGTTTCCACATGCATGGACTAGACTTAGTATTAAATGTCTAGAGATAATAGATTCTTTCATTAAGTGTCTTAGCTATAAATAATTCTGATTTATGTTTAACTTTAGTTGCGTCCTATTTAATTTCTTATAGTATATATGGAAGACGATCAATTATCATCTATGTTTCAATTATTGTATATTATATTTTGTAAAAATAAAATTCTATTAGATATTTATCTATGAACTAGTAACTGTTTTTTTTTTTTTTGGAGAAAGATAGAGTTAGTGATTAGATTGATTGCACATTGGTATCAAAAGTGCACAAATTTTGAGACGTTTGTGCAAAAGTATTGGGCCAATTGTGCATTTTTGTAATTTTCAAAACAAACAAATAATTGAGCACTAGAGAATATGTTTTAGATGACATTTTGAAATGGGCACATTTTAACCCTTTGCACCCACACATTTTATTGTCTTTGCCACCTAAAAGATAGAACAATAAGCTAGTAAGTTGCATACAAAGACAACATTTTTTTTATTATTGAAATCATATATACAATTTTGGATCCCTAGAGACACAAGAAAATATGATGTTCTAGTCATCTTTTAAGAACGATTAAGATTATTTTTCATTTTTAAGAAAAAAATAAGATTATATTTTATTGCATTATATTTTTCTCTTTATCATTTTTCAGGTAACGATTTTTTATTTACTTTTTAATCGATTCTTAGTAGAAATAGTAAAAATTATATCTTTCAAATTATTTTTTGGTACCTATTTTTATTTTTTCATAAAGAAGGAAAATATTTCTCCTTGTCCAATAAGAAATGAGAACTTTCTTTCTAAAACTATTGCTATTATATTTTTTAATAAATGCTAAGTATTTTTTTACACCACTATTGTTACCAAATGATGACTTTCCTTTCATATCAGTGTTGTTTTTTTTTTTAAAATTTTTTTTTAATCTACTACTATTTTTAACATCATTATTATCAATGTCAAAACTAACAAAATAAGATTACTATTTTCTTCTTTACCAATAAATTTGCTTTTTATATGTAGTTGCTTTTATATTTTTCAATAAGATTTTCTAAACTTGATATTACATAAATTTTATTATAAAATATAATTATACCAATGTATTAGAATACTCTCCCTATGGAGAACTTAGGACTCTTTAAACAATTGATCTCTTAAACTTATTGCCAAAATAAATTCTTTCATTAAGAACATGAGACTCTTTAAGACATAGCTCACGAGACTCTTTAAGCCATGGCTAACTTTTTATTTGCAATGACTTTTCAAGTTTTCATATTTTTATTGTTGAAATAAAATCTGCAATAAAATCAAGCCCTTTCTTATCTTTTTAATCATGTAATTTAAATTATAGGAAAAATTGGATTTTCAACTTTTAAAATAGTTTTCTTTTATGTATTTTTTGTCAAAAAATTATTTATAATATTTTGATATATTTTTTGAAATCACGAATGTAATTCTATCTATATATATTTAAAATAATTGACTTTTAATTTAATTTTGAAAAATAAGAAAGAAAATATTAACCTTTTACTTTTTAGAATACATTTAACTTAAAAATCAACAAAATTGATATATATATATATATATATATATATATATATATATATATATATATATATATATATATATTCATTAGAAAATTGGTAGAAAAAATTGACATAAATTATATGATATTAGATAGTTTATCATTGACAAATATTATAAAATACTAAAAAAAATCACTTTAGGGAGAGCACACCAAACACTATGTTATGTTGATATAAATATGAGCATTATGTGTGATTTCACATTTGAACTTCTTCACCAATGCTATTATTGAAAATAAAACTTTTATTGAAAGCTAGAACTTGAGCAGTATGAAACTTGTTCCTTTTCAAATGTTTCTTTATTTTCAATTTTCCATCAAAGATCTGTTTTTATTAGTTTTTAAAAATAAATCTTTTGACCTACTTTTGATCCTACATCTCCATCATATGCCTTGAAGAAAATCCTTATTGTGAAAAGAAAAATGACACTGTAGCATCTAGGGAGTAAGAGCAATCTTTGCATCACCCAATATATATGCTTTAATTTTCATAAAGGGGTAACATTGATAATGTTACTATTTTTAGTTAGTTGACATTTATGCATGCCTAGACAGAAAAATATTATACATGCCATCAAAATGGTGAAATGAAGCCAATAGTGAAGAAATTAATTCAATATCATTTGTCATGGAAGAATACTTTGACCATTCAAATTAGAATATCTTGAGAAAAAGAGAAAATAAAAAGATGAGATTGTGTGGTGGAAAATTCAAAAATATATGATGGTGCTAGGAATCATAGACCTCGTAGAATATAACATTGGGTTCCATAGTAGTGTCATTTTGGTCCCTACACCATCTCATTTGAACAGCTCATCCACATATTCTAACTTCAAGTCATCACACTTCAATTTAGAAAATAAATCAAACATCATCAAGATGGTGAAGGAGAAATATAAAGTTAGTATTCAAGTTAGCATGTATGATAAAGTTTATGTTTTTATTTTATGAGTGAAGAATGCATGAAATCCTATCAAGAAAAATCAACATCTCACAAGGCTTCAAGGAAAGAAGATCATAGAAAAGATATCACTTTTGAATTGCACATATCCTTAAGGTTTTGAACCTCTTCCATAACCAAAGTAATCTCCCTTTTCTAATAATCATTGATACAGTAGAGCTTAATTCCCACTCAGGATCTAAATAAAGAAAGCCCCTATATTTCAACCCAACACTTTCCTCTACTTTTTTTGAAATCAAGAATAGAAAATTTTAGATTCATTCTGAGTAGACTAAGACACACTTTCCTAGATTTTGAATGGGCAAACACCCCTATGCTAAGAAGCGTCATTCCATAGACCAAAATTTTTGTTGTTCATTTTTTAGAGAGTGGTATAAAAATAATTTTGATCTAAAATCCACTCATTGAAGTTGAAAAAGACACCTCATGTCTAGGAACAATACTCCATAAACGTGCACTTTTAGGAATAAATTGTAATTGTTCTAAATACATTCTCCATCACATTTATAAATCGGATCTCAAAATTTATATTATACAATTCTATTTTTTGGTTCATGTTGATTCTTTTTAATTTCCTAGCACTTCACCTAGGTATTGCATGAAATCTTGTCTTCGTTAAATATAGTCACATCAACTCTAGAAGGGATCAATTAACCATAACACCCAAATCTTCCAATGGATTGAAGTTGGACCTAATTAATTACTCTATTATTAAATTAAGAGGGGTTTAATATAATTTTTATTCTGTATATCTAGGCCAGTCAATAATACAATTTCACCATTTCATTGTGAGGAAGGATAAATCCTTTGAGTGTTACCAACCTGAAGAGAGAATAGTATAATATTTGAGGTTAATACATGAGTTTCCTATTAAGATGGAGATCCCAATTTTTCACATTCTAAATATGAAAAGAGAGGAGATGTTCTTTTTGCCAAGAAAACCATGTTGAATGAAGGGAAATGATCATCTTAAACATGAAGAATTTATTTTGAACAAGTTGTACGTGGGAAGGTAAAGTTTGCAATATCATTATCGATGGAAGTGTTGGAACTACAATTGGAACAATTGTTGTATTTTTCGTTGATGCCAAATCTATTGATGGGACATGTTTCTATTTGATTTGAATGTCATATCTATTTGATTGATGAAGAAGATTTGAGAGGTTTCTCATAACAAAATCACCTAGAGGAAAGCTTGAGTTATAAAAGGAAGCTACAATGGACATTTGATTTGTTAGACTTTGACAATACAAAGTGATTGTTGATATGATGTTGATATTCAAGTATTTACAATACAAGTCAAGAAATCTCACTTATGTAAAGCTAGACCAAGAAATAGAGTAAAAGACCAAAGAAATTTGAAATTCATATCAAGTGATACTTGTGTCAACCAATCCATAATAAGTTTTGAGAAAATTTAGTGTTGAATGAGCATCAATATCAATTGATGTTGAGCTATAATTTCTACAAAGACTGAGACATTCAATGATAACCGAGTGTCAGAGCTTAGTAATGGTCGAGTGATAGTATTTTGAATGCATTTGAGGAATTGTGATTTCTAGCCAACTCAATTGATTTCTTGGGATATGGAAACCATGTTGAAGATATGATTAATGGGTTGGATCATTTAATTCAAGGAGAGGATTAGAATGAACAAATTCAATAAGAAGTTTCTAGAAAATAAGGAAGATGAACATATACAATTAACCTTATGAATTGAATTGCAAACCCTAAGATCTACGATGATCATGAAAATAACAAAGGACCAAAATTACCTATTTAAGGAGGTATACAACCGAAATTTAAAGAGGGGAGAAGAGAAGTGAGTGAGTGCATGAAGAATGTGATATAAGTGTGAAGTGTGAGATGCAAAGAGACAAAGAAAATAATTTGTGTGAGTTTCATGTAAGAGGAAATAAAGCTATTGAGGTTCATAAGAAAATCTAAGCTAAAGGCTTAAGTTTTTTGTGAAGAGAAGGGTGAATGTTTGAAGGGTTTCCAAGAAAATCAAGGATAGAGGTGATAAGGAAGGCTTATTAGAGAATCAACACATGAAATAAATAGAGATCTAAAACTACAAAGTGAGTTGTAATCATACAGATCAAACCCTACTATTTTCTTTCTAATTATTGTAAACAATTTGTATTGAAATCCTTATAATCAAAGGTTGACCTAACGGTCATTGAAGGACTTAACAATGTATGTAAATCCTCTAGCAAGGTGTCATTCTAATAGAATAATTAAAGGCCACTCTTAACAGGGTGATTAGTTCCTCTTACCAGATCATATTTAACAATATGTATTGTAACCTTCAACAAGGTTGGCTCTTAACAGAACTCACCTCAAAAGAGTGAAAATGTGATGAAATGTTGATCGTGATTTTTCCCAAATTGGGTTTCCACATTAAATCCTAGTGTCAAACTTGTGTTGAATGTCTTATGGTGTTTTACATTTACATGTTTAAACTCAAAAAGTTTTTTATCTTAAGATAGTGAACTACTAGTAATTTTGTTTATCAATATAGAATAGACATGCAACAACAAGTACATGATAAGTAGAAAAATTAATGTTTGATGTTTGATTGTTCAATTGGTACTTATGGGTCTTGAGTAACTAATTCACTGCATCTCCCCCCCCTCCCCAAATTATTCTAAACATTCTTACAATTGGTATCAGAGCACTAGTGCTTATAAAAGAAGTTTGAAGATACTTAAAGCTAAAGATTGTGACTAACAAAAGGGAGATACCAAAGTTGAACAAGGAGAACTTTCCTGCATGGAAAACACTGATGAGGTTGCACATAGCCATTATTAGTGATGCAATGATAAACTTTGTGGATAATGAATATGTGAAGATAACTATTTTTCCTCTGACTGCTCAACAATTGAAAGAAAAGAAAGAACACAATTGAGTAATGTTTAATATTTTTTCAGTCCTAAGCTATGTTGAGCTTGATGATATAAAAGAATGTGAAATTGCAAAATCGATGTGGGAAAAAATGATCATATATGGAGGAGATGCCAATGCCTTGAGAGGCAAATCAGAGAGCCTAATAGGTAAATTTGATTAAATGAAAATGATAGAAGGTGAGAACATAGTGCAATAATGTACAAGAATTAAGGAAGTTTTCAATGATATTTGAGATGCAAATGGAACAATTTTTAAGAATCTAGCTTAGGTCAGAATTCACCCAAGACCAACGAACTCAAATATAAGCACACAGTAGACCAAAATAGAGAGTATGATCAGAATGATGATATTCATTCAATATGCCAACTTGAGAGTACACTAGGAGTGCCTGTATATAAAGGCCTTATGAGAGCTTCTAGAATGCATAGAAGTCAGCATCATGATAAGTCATACAACTAGGCACATGTCCACCAGATATGGGTTATTCTCCATTAAGCACAAGATTAAGTGCGATGATGTGAGGATAAGCCTACAATGATGTAGCACACAAATCAGTGGTGTAGACAACATGTGCTAAATTAGGAGTGCGAATAACTGTGTTGTCAACATGACAACTCAATGAATGATGCAAACTCTTATGTTGTAGACACCATGTGCATAATTAGAGTTGCACACTTCTGTGAGAGTACACAAACTCCTAAGTGTCTCACCTAAATAAATAATAAAATAATGCAAAATAATTAAATAATGCATTAACCTAAGTAAACTTCAGTAAGTTTAATAAGTAAATACTTATTTACACCAACACCCCCCTTAAGTGCAACTTAGGGGAATGCCCTTAAGCTTATGAAATCTAGGATGAAATTCATAATGGGTCCTAGCTACTAGGCCATGTTAGGTACTCATGTACATAATGATATGCAATCTCTCATAAAGCGGAGAAAGAGGGAAAACCTCATGGGAAAAAAACTCAACCAAAAAGAGAGATGAATCGATGTATGGATGGATGGAGTAATCAAAACCCCACATTATGACATACATCTAGTATATACATAAGAGAATGATGAGAAGAGGAAGAGAGACAAGATAGGCTCCCCCCCCTAACCCAATTCCTACCATTGATTGCTCAGATGAAGAAGTTGATCCAAGACTATAGAATGGTGTTCCTCCCCTTAGGAAGAAACAATGCCAAGAGTAAAAATGAGATGCTTCTGTTGTGCATGGAAAGAATCCCATGCATGAGTGATGCCTCTGAAACCTACTCAACTAACTGAAGAACCTGTCTCAAAGAACTGTCTATCTCTACTACTGATGAAGAACCCTATCACAACTGCTGATCATAAGTATCCACAATCACTTCAACCTATAATGATTGATTATGTAGAGAATGAAAAAGAGATTTGGATGGAGCCCTCATGACAACTGAAGAAGGTACTTTTGCATCAAGAAGAAGAGGCAAATCATCAATATTGTCCCCCAAATCTGTCACTAAACTTGTACCTAGAAGACTAGATGTACCCTGCTATTTTGGACCTATCACTGTGGCTATGTATGCATGTGGACTGAACTGATGTAGTGACCTCTCACTGCAATTGTCAATAGAACCCCACATGTTTGAATCTATTGAAGCACTATTGCTGGTGTCACTATCAATTTCCACACAATATGATGTGCAAAGAGGAGTTGAGGACAAGCTGGGTGAACTTTCCTCAAAGTATACATCTTCCTCCACAAAAATTTGATGTGTCTCAAGATCTAGAAGTCTATATGGCTTTACACTGTCTTCATAACCAATGAAAGTACAAGGTCAAGGTGACTATGCCTTGCATCCCTTGGAAGATTTGTTTTCCCATGCAAGACAATCGAAGACTCTGAAGTGTGTCACAATAGGTTTTTTGCTGCACCATGCCTCAAAAGGAGTTTTTCCATATAAGGCTGGATGAGGAGAAAGATTAAGAATGTGAGTGGCACTAGAAATTGCTTCAACTTATAATGATGGATCTAGAGACTTGGCTTGTATCATGCAACTTTCCATAGACTTGAGAGTTTGGATCCTCAAAGCTACAACATCTATCTTATGCGGGTTGAATGTTGGTGGAGTCTGAAGATCCATGCCCTCGAGTTTGCAAAAGTCTATAAGTCTTTTGTTCACATACATGCTTCCATTATCCATTTTGAGAACTTTGATAGCCTTTCTGGATTTTTTTCTACATGAGTCTTGAAGTCTAAAAATTTGTCCAATACTTCATTCTTATTATGAAGAAAGTAGACCCAAGTGAACCTTGAAAAGTCATCAACGGAAGTTAATATGTAGCGACCCTGACTGAATGCAAGAGGACCTGCTAATACCATGTGAACCATCTATAGAACATCTGGTGCTCTTGAAGACTTCCCTCTCTTTCCCTCTAGATGCATATCCACTGAATCTATTGAACATTCACCCTTAGAAAAGTTGATTTGGGGTAGACCTTTGACCATTCTATATGTGTAAAGTTACTGAAGTTAGCAGAAGTCACGATGACCATATCGCTCATGCCATAGTTGCATGTTTGAATTTGATTGTGATAACAAGGCCTTTGAAGGAGACTTGGGCACAAAATGGGAGAAAGAGTACAAACTTTTGTTATAATTCACTTTCTCCACTACAACCAATGAGTCATCTTTAAGATTGTGCACCTAAATCAAGTTTGGAAGGAACTCAACTCTATGTCCATCTCCAAGGTGAGTGATTTGGTAGATTGATAAGAGATTTGAACTTAGGTTTGGAACATAGAGAACATTTTGAAACTCTCCATTTTCCATTTTAACATTTCCTTTTCCTTCAACTTCCATTTTGCTATCATTTCCCATTAAGATGTGTGGTACCTTGGACTACTTCATTGAAGAAAAATCCTCCTTTCAAGAACCCATATGATATGAGGCACTTGAGTCAAAGATCCATTCCTTTGAAGAGTTTGAATTAGCCATGAGTGCTTGCCCTTTTCCCTTTGAATTTGAAGAAGATCCTTTCTCCTTCTAAGCATTAGGCAATGGAACATTATGTTTTTTCATGATGTTGTTCAACTCATCAATCTTTTTAAGATAACACTCATGTTCTTCATGATCCGATTTCTTGCAATAAGAACACTTTTTCTTTTCCTTATCATTGTTGTCGCCCTTCTTGTTGGAATTCAAGAAAGACTTGCCTTGTTGATTGGATTGTGGTGTTGTCTTTTCTGCATCCTTAGATTTGTTCTTCCATTTGTTCTTACCCTTTCTTTTATTTGAAGATTGTCTAGCTGAATTTTGAGAACCCTCATTGGCCACCAATATTTTAGATTGAGGTGATTTGTGAATCCCCATTGATTTCAACTTCTTTTCTTCATCATCCAACAGTTTAGCATATTTTTCAAAAATGACTTTCTTGTAGGCAGACCCTAAGGTAGTCTTTGATGTGTTAAAAGAATATACAAATGTGGAATACTCTGATGGTAGATTGTTATGTATGAGATAGATTAGTCTATCATCTTTGATAGAACTTCCATAATTAGTAAGCTTTGACCTTAGTTCATTCACCTTGATGATGAAATCCTATATTGAATCATATGACTTAGGATCTAAGGAGACAAGCTCATCTTCAATTTTAAAAACATCCTCTTCAAACACTTTACCACAAAGGTTTTCAAGGGTACCCCAAGCTTCCTTGGATGTAGAACACTTCTTAATTTGATACATGATCTTATCATCAACCGCCAAACATATATCACCTAGGGCTTTCCTATCCATTGCTACCCAAGCTGAAATATCACTATCTGAAACTTTATCACCTGTTGGTTTAGGAAGAGTACCATCTACATATTGTGAAACTCCATTATGGATTAAGTGATACCACATTTTGATTGACCACGTAGCATAGTTATGAGGAGTTAATTTAGGAAACTTAAAGTTGCCCATAATATAGAAAATGAAAGAAAAGTGTAGAAATGAGAGAACACAACACCAAGAACACCCCCCCTTTTCACTAAATCAAGAAACCCCCCCAAAATAGATGCTTTGGGCACTTTATCAGTAGTGCGATTACAATGGGCCACTTGCCAATTTTGACCTTCGTGCACTTTTGATTTTTCTTGTTACAACCTCTAAATAGCTTACAGATATGGAACTTTACAATGTGCTACAATTCTGAAGCAATACAAAGAAAAGAAAGGTCCTATTGTTGAAAGTGACATTTTTATCCACACAAAACTACAATTTGACTGTGGATCTATAAAGTAGAAAAAATATAAAGCACTTCCAAAAAAAATAAAACCTATTTTTGACTCCAAATGTGCCCGTACAGAGTGTTTGAAGTTGAAAAATGTAGGATTATGTAGGTATAGTCACCAAAAAATGCAATTTTTGAATAATCCGTGCACCAAAACTAGAAAATAGTTGTACTACTAAAAATATAAGGAAATTCTACCCAATTTCAAAAAAAATTGCACATGATTTGGAGCACAGATGTCTGAGTTATGGCCTCCCGAAGTCAGATTGCAAAAACAAAAATCAATCTGAAGAGGGGTTGCATCAGCAAATGATGGGGTTAAATTTGATGGTCATACAGTTGTCATAGTAATTCAATTTTTTCTTGATATGATAGTTAGATGGCTGCCAATTTTAAGCTAGTGAACTAGTGATGTCAGCAACCTTCTATCCTATGATGACATCAACAATGACGTCAGCTGTACGGAACTATATGGATGTGGCAAGGAAAAAATCTATACACTGACATGTCTGATGATAGGGCTGGTGACTTAGTGATGATGTGTCTTTTCTATGCACAGGTTGCTGACTAGATTGGAGCCACGTGTCCAACTATGGATTTATCCACGTGGATGAATTAGAGAAGGCCGCATGGTTAGGTCTGCGTGTAGAGGCAGGTGACTGGGCTAGTCAACATTGCCGACATGGATGGGTCTACACAGTTGGCTGAAAGTCCAAGTTGTTCATTAGAAAACTATTTCTTGACGCCAGTATTCCTTTTTACATTCTGTAGGTGCCAGGACTATTTCACACTTAGCGGAATATTTGTAAAGATGCTACTAAATTTTGTAAATGCAGTCACCAGGAATAATAGAAGTTGCTAGGACTACTATTTCGAGGGGTCAGACTCAAAGCTTTAGTCCCATATTTGTGGGAAAAGCATATAGTATGCTTTATAAAAATAACACCACCCAGTGTGTTAATAAAGAAAGGCAGTCGGGCTTTGAATCCATTGAGATGCGTGGCTGGACCAGTTGATTAGGTGCCATTGGGGAAATTTGTTGGATTTCTCCTCTGCGATTGTTGAATTGATTGATGCCCAGACTGTGGTACGACTTTCCACTATGAAGCCTGATTTAAATGTGGATGCCCATGGATTTAATATGAATAAACCCTGCAATAAATAAAATATTCTCCCAAAATTACAGAGCCGAGCCAGGGTGCCTAGTTCAGCTAAAAAAAATTTCTCTGCCTGAATGCCCGACTGGGAAAATAATTTCAAAAAATATAGCAGAATTAAAGAGAAATAATTAAATTAGATCTAAAACACAAATATTCAGATCAATAAAATGACCATACCCGAACTGCAAATCAGAGCCTTTGGGTTCTGATTTGCAAAATTTTTTTGCCTCGTGATCAAATTTCACCTAGCATAGGCAAATTTATAGTTGATCTTCACTGATTCGATGCTCCAAACATAATGGTGAGGTCAGATCTAGCTCTAGATGCTCCCAATTTCTGTGGATGTTCCAGATTCAGGTTGAGGTGCTAAAGCATGAATGGTCTCAAATGGCTATGTGTAGAGAATCTTCCTAAGATCTGATACCATGTAAGAATTTGGCTTAAGCTAGAATTAACCCAAGACCAAGGAACTCAAACACAAGCACGCAGTAGACCAAAATAGAGAGTATGATTAGAATGGTGATATTCATTCAATATGCCAACTTGAGAGAACACTAGAAGTACCTGTATATAAAGGCCTCAGGAGAGCTTCTAGAATGCATAGAAGTTAGCATCATGATAAGTCATACAACTAGGCACATGTCCACCAAATATAGGTTATCCTCCATTAAGCATGGGATTAAGTGTGATGATGTTAGGATAAGCCTACAATGGTGTAGCATGCAAATCAGTGGTGTAGACAACATGTGCTAAATTAGGAGTGCGAATAACTATGTTGTTAACATGACAACTTAGTGAATGATGCAAACTCCTGTGTTGTAGACACCATGTGCATAATTAGAGTTACACGGTTCTGTGAGAGTACAAAAACTCCTAAGTGTCTCACCTAAATAAATAATTAAATAATGTAAAATAATTAAATAATGTATTAACCTAAGTAAACTTAAGTAAGTGTAATAAGTAAATACTTATTTACACCAACACAATTGAAGATGAAGTAATAATAAGAAAGGTATTGAAGACTCTACTTCATGTATATGCCATTAGGGATTCTACAATACATAAGTTGAAATGTACTCTGGGTAACACTTTGACTTTGTAAGGTGTAATTGGTACACTTACTTCTTTTGAAATGTCTAATCCTGATAATTACACACTTGCTACTATTGAATCTTCTTTTAACTCACAATTGGTTCTTAGCAAAAGAAAATGAAAACATGTGAAGAGTGATAATGACACTTTTGATGATGGACTTGATGAACTTGAAGCACTTATTGCACAAATATTTGGAAGAGGAAGAGGTAAATACAAAGGTAAATTACTTATAATTTTATTTTCATGCAACAAGGTTGGCCATATAGTTGCAAGATATCTTGATAGAGAAGACAAGGACGATAGAGAGGAAATCAAGTACAAAGGAAGAAGAGATGATCGAGACCAAAAGAAGACCATGGATGATAAAGAAGAAACTAACACTAAATCTTAAAGTAAGGATGATGAAGTTGTCTATGTTGCTATTAAAGAAAAATTCTAATGAAGATGAGAAAACTGCTTTAATTTCATATGCGAAAAAAGGATAGATGAATAATTGATAGTGGATTCTCTAATCATATGACTGGTGATAGAAATAAATTTGAGGATATTGGACAATAAAAAGGTGAATGTATGAAATTTGGTAATGACATTTCATGTGTTGTGAAAGGTAAAGGTATAATTCAAGTAATTAACAAAATCAAGTGTGACAACGTTTACTGGGTGGAAGGACTTAACTATAATCTATTGAGTATTTCACAATTATACAAATTAGGGTACTATTGCCCAATCTTTAGTTCATTCATTTTTTCTTTAGGTTTGAGTCAAATAAAAGTGTCAATGTATTGAGTTTGAGTCTAGAGTTCCCATAGGATGACCTCTATTCTTATCATCCCTTTGAACTAACCTGATGTGAGAAACCATGTGAGAAATGCACTAGTCCAAGGCTAGGTGATTAGGTTTTGGAAGGTTTTTTATGCATTCTTCTGATGAGAAGAAGGTTTGGATATTTTACTAATTCATCTTTCTCTATTCTCAATCATGTTGAAGACAAGGATTCACATTATGTTACAATTTTCATGGAAGACATTGCAGATGATTGAGCTTAGAATTTAGAGAAAGCAATTTATACTGTAGAAAGTAGTTAAGATACTTTAACATCAAAATATAAAGATGCACGAATGTGTATCATTGATTTCATGCATGGATGGTTCAGATGTGATTGAAGCAAGTTACATGGGCTAGTGAAAAGTCAATTAATAAAAGAATGGACACCATTGGTCAGTTGAAAAGTCAATCACTTACTTGTCAATTGGGCCCCTTTCTTTTGGTTTTAAGCAATGCTCTAAGGCTTTGTAAGATCATAAGGTTTAATACATAAGCGTTATGATGATATACCAGATGATACCCTAATTTTAAGATCAAGAAAGGGAAGAAATAGAGATACGACACTACAATGGTCATGAGATTGGGAGTCTTCATTTTTAGGGTTAAGATGTTATGCAAGATCATATGTTCATATGATCATGAGATTGCAATTTCTTCATGTTAGAGTTCTTTTGATGTTATGAGATTGTAGCTAATGTATGATCACAAGAGTTAGAAACTGGACTCTTGACTATATGATAGTAAGGGTATCGTAAGATTATAAGTGGTAAAAGTTAAACTGAGTGGATTGTGAGATTGCAAGAGAAAATTTCTAAGATTATAACATGAAAAAAGGGTTTTTAGTTTCATGGTGATCATCAGATCTCAGTTGATTGACACTTCACATTTCCCCTCTTTTTGAAGATGCATGAGAAATAACCAATGAAGGAAAATAAGCATTTGATGCATGGAATAGATGGACCCACATTGTAAAAGACTAAAGATTGCATGGTCATAAATGGTTAACATAACCTGGGGTTGACGTTGTGAAGAAGAGAAAAGCTATAGATCACATGTTCACAAGGTGTTCAAATTAACTCAAGGTAAAGGTCACAAAGATGCAAAAGCATGTTAATCACATCATCATAGAGTTAAAGATGAGTTAAGGTTTCTAAGTCTCGAGCTTGCGAATCAAGTCAAAGTTAACCTGGAAGCAGTTATTGCACCGTCACATTAAATGAAAACATTGTATGAACAATAGTTGTGATGTTATGACGTGGTTCATAGTCATTACTATCTTGCGGTTAAAATAAATGTTAAAGCTTGGAACTATAGTAAAGATGTAACATGAAAAGAGGATATGTCATTCAACTATCAGATTTCAAAAGATCAATGAAGCTCACTTACCCACTTTTCAAAGATGCATGAGAGATAAGCAATGTGGGAAAATGAGTGTTAGACACGTATACACAAAGGGACCCACAGAGGAAATCATGAAGAAAATAAGGAGGTTTATTATATTTTAATTGTAATCATTGGCTCGAGATTGACAATGAGAATTCAAAACTTTAGTGTCCATTGGAATATGAATTATATGGACTTGGCACCAAACAATAGAACATGAAGATAAACATTTGCCACGTGTTTTTAGAAGTATCATGGATTTAGGATCATCAATGGGAAAATGCCACATATCCATATTATGATGCGGATTAGATGTTTTCATATTCTCATTTTCTTTCTAATGAATAATTGTTGCTCTATCAGAACAAAGAGATGATAGAAAACTATAAATGTAATCTCTTTTGATAATACAAAGGTTGACAAACTTGATGGTGAATTGGATCTATAATTCCTTTTACCTAATTTTCTTTTCATGTTTTGTTTCCCATAGATTAGTTCTACATTGAGAGTTAAAGGAAAATTATATGTGATTTTGTGATAACCATGTGGATTCCATTTCACTATGGTATTTATAGTGTAGATGATTCCATTTTATTTTTCATATATAATTATGCTTCTCCTCTTGCTTGTTTCATAGCATGTTAAATAGTTTCATTGGGAATTGAATGATAAACGTGGATGAATCTATTAGTAACTTGTTGCATTCCATTTCATTCAAGACTGATAGTTAAAGCAATTCCATTTTCCCTCATGTGCACCTCTCCTTTCTTTCCTCTTTTGCATTTAGAATAGTAGTAAGAGTAAAAAATATTCAAGATAACCTACTATATTCATTCCATTGGGTGTGGTAGGCTGTCCAAATCCATTTTTCCTGAATTGTTTATGTCCACAAAAAATTTGGTTAGCCTTTACTGCTCTCAGGTTAAGAGCTTATTTGGTCAAAACTTATGACCTAAGAAAGACTTATTCATTGCACATCATTTCAAATCTTAAGGGAGTTATACCTTGTAATTCAGAGGGCAAAGATATAACACATACACTGACCCATTTGTTTTTAACATCCTTTTGTATCTCCAAAACATTGGGTATTAAAAGAGTCAAATTCTAAAATCAAATAGGAGAACAAACTATTAACCAACAGGTATAGAGTTGAATTCCATCATAGAAAGGCCAAAATATATGATGTTGATGGAAAGCTGATTGGAAGTGGCGATTAGACAAAATGTAACTTGTTCTATCTAGATTTATCTAATTAGACATGTTTGTTTGCACAACAAGAAGATGTTTGGTTATGGAATAAAAGGTTATGTCATGCGAATTTTGACAATTTGGTGAACATTAGTAAAATAAAGAAAGAAAGAGTGTTGCAAAAATAAAGAAGTGTGACAATGCTATGTGTAAATAATGTAAACTAGGAAAATGAAAAAATCTAGTTTCAAGAGAAAAACATACAAATCTAGTGATATTTTGGAATTGGTTCATACTAACCTTTGTTGACCTATTGATGTTCAAAGCTATTGTGGAGATAAGTATTTTATTATATTTGTTGATGAATACTCTAGGATGATGAGTTTGATGTTTATTAAAGCTAAATCTGACGCTTTTCAATTATTTTAGTGATATTTGGCTAGAATTAAAAAGAAATAGGGAAGAGTCTAAAGTGTTTGAGATCTGACAGAGGTGGTGAGTTCATTTCCAATGAGTTCAATGCATTCTACAATGACAAAGGAATTAAAAGATAGATTTCAACACCAAGGACCCCTCCTCATAATAGAATAGTTGAAAGGAGAAACATATCAATAATGGAATGTGCAAGATCATTGATGATAGAGAAGAATGTATCTCAAATTTTTTTGGAGAGAATCTATCAATACTTCTATCTATACCTTAAACAGAGTACAAGTCAAGAAAGGTACAAATGCTACACCTTTTGAACTATGGTATGGATATACTTCTAATGTGAAATATTTCAAAATATTTGAAAGAAAATATTATATATTCAAAGATAATAGGAATAGAAAACTTGATGCAAAGAGTGATGAAGGTATATTCCTAGGATATTCCACCATGCATAAATCTTAAAAGTGTTTAAACACTAACACTAACAAAGTTGTGGAAAGTGCTAATGTGAAAGTTGATGAATTTATAGAAAAAAGTGATGTTGAATGTAAGGAAGAACCTTGAGATTATAGTAAATTTATCTATTTGGATGATGTTTCTCCCAACACTTGTATTGAACAAGAAAACCAAGCTATAGTTTTCCAATAAATAAGAAATTATGAAGTGCAACCACAGGTTACTAAGTAACATATAGTGGGTGTCAAGAAATAGGCAGAAGATGTCGAGTCACAAACAAGAAATGCCAACCATCAGATAGAAAATGTCAAGCATGTAGAATCTAAACCTAAACTTGAACAAGAAAAAGAAAATGATCTTGAGACTATTTTTCAAGATGAACATGTTGAAGAACAAAGAAGGAGGCTACCTATGCTAGCCAAGTATGTAAGAAGACATCATAAAACTTTAAAAATAATTGGGGATGCAGAAACTGGTGTTATGACAAGAAAGAAATTGAAAAATGATGCATGCTTACTTTGTGAATTTGAGCACAAATTAGTGAAGGATGCTCTAGACAATGAAGATTAGGTCTAGGAAATGAATGAAGAAATTGAAGAAACTAAGAAGAATAAAACTTGGACCCTAGTATCAAGATCAAAAGACAAAAATGTAATTGGAACAAAATGAGTTTTTTAGGAATAAGATAAATGACAATGGTGAAGTTACAATAAAAAAGGCAAGATTAGTATGTAAAGGATATGATCAAGAGGAAGGAGTTGACTATGGAGAGACATTTTCTCCTATGGAAAGACTAGAAGGAGTTAGAAATCTACTTGCATATTCATCCTACAAGAATTTCAAGGTATATTAGATGGATGTCAAATCCACAATCCTAAGTGTTATATTTGAAGAAGAAGTGTACATAGAACAACCTAAAGGATTTATGGACCTAGACAAGAAGAATGTGGTATGTACATTGAACAAAGCTATATATGGATTAACACAAGACCCATGATTATGGTATAAAAGAAATAATAATTACTTAGTGAATACTGGTTTTGAAAGGACAAATGATAATAGTAATTTGTACTTAAAGACTTGTAAGAACAATGAAGTATTGTTGCCTAATTTTTTTGTTTTGATTAAGTAAAAATAGGTTTTAATAGGACCCAAAACCTTTTACAAATAACAAAGAATATAAGCTTTAAAAATCCAAAAGAAACTATGCATCAACACCCAAAGTAGTAGAATCCAAAACCAAAGAACTTTCAACAAAAGGGAGAACAATAGAGACAAAAAAAAAAAAAAAAAAGATAGCAAAAGAACAACTAGAATGTATTCAACAGGTCCAAAATTTGATCAGCCACAATGTTCATTTTAACTGTAGACGCCCTTATCTCATCAAGCTTTTTATCTTACATACCCTTAGGTTTCTTTGAACTTTCCCTAGTACATTTACTAGGTCCTCGATCATCCCTCAACTCCTTATTGCCATGGTCCTTTCTCCCTTATTCCAGTTTCTCCAAAAGAATCTTAATATTTTCAACAGTAGCATTTAAAATCAAGCATCTTTGTTCAACAATATTTTTCATTGTGTTCTCAATACCCATAACTTTTCTATCTAACTTATCAACCCTATTATGTATATTGGTCGCCATGATGACATTATATTTGAAGGAAAAGAAGAATTATTCAAATCATTTGTTAATGAAATGAAGAAGGAATTTGAGATGTCAATGTATGGTGAAATTCCATTTCTTTGTGGGATTGCAAGTATGTCAAATTAAGTTTGGTATTTTCATTATTTAGTCCAAATATATCAAGGAGATACTATTTTTTTTAGAATGGAATAATCAAGACCAATGAGCAAACCTATGTCTACAAGACATAAGTTTTCAAAAAGTGATGAATCTGCTAATGTGAACCAAACACTATATAGAACAATGATTGAAAAATTAAAATAGGTTGTTCATATCAGAGCTGATATTGCATTATTTGTTGGGATAGTTTCTATATTTTTAGAAAATCCTAAGGAGAATCATATAATGGCAGTGAAAAGGATATTGAGATATTTGAAAGGTATATAAGAATTTGGATTGTATTACAAGAGAATTGATAGATTTGAATTGAATGCATTCATTAACTCTAGTTGGGTAGAAAATATTGATGATAGAAAAAGAACTGGTGGAGGTACATTCTTTCTAGGAAAGAGATTGGTGTCATGGACAAGCAAGAAATAGAACTATATTTCCCAATCAACAACCAAAGCCAATTATGTGGTAGCTACAGTGAACTATTCAAACATTATGTGGATCAAACAATTGTTGAAAGGAATGAAGGAATAAATTACACATCCAATGATTACCTATTATGATAACATAAGTGCTATTAACATATCAAAGACTTAAGTGATGCACACTAAAATAAAGCACATTGCTATCAAGTATCACTACTTGAGAGAACTAGTTCAATAAAAAGAAGTGAAATTAGAATATGTGCACACCAAAGGAAAAGTTACAAACATATTTACTAAAGCCTTACCTAAATATGATGATGAATATCTTAGAGGTAATCTAGGGGTGATTTCCCTAGGCAAAGAAACCTCAAGAGAAATGGTGCAGTGCATCGAATGTACTAATCAGAATACCTTGCACATTGATGCAAACAATTCTACTTTAGGAGATGCCTAAGGTAGTCAAATCAAGTAAAGAAGATGAAGGAGATCAGTTATAGATATATGACAAAATTTAGCCAGACATGCAAATATCTACATAATCAAGATGTGTGAAGTATCAAGATGGTATCTGTAGCATTGTTATCAAAAAGGGAGGGATTTACCATAGAGGGAGAGATATAATATAAGGAGAGAATTACTAAAGAGGAAAAGAAACATAATGAAAGAGGGAGAGATTTGGATATGAAGAATGATACTAGAGGATGTTTGAACTCAAAAAATTAGAGGGAGTTTCTAACATTGTATGGATGAGAATCATAATGAAACTAATGATAATGGTCACTCGCAACAATGAAATATTTTGGATTGCATGGTAACAAAGTGGGAAATTGTATTTTCAAATATGTTTAAAGGGTTTCCATCAATGCCAAAGAGGGAGATTATTGGAACTACAATTGGAATAATTGTTGTATTATCATTGTTGTCAAATCTAATGATGAGACATGTATTTCTATTTGATCAAAATGTCATATCTATTTTATTAATGAAGATGATTTGAGAAGTTGCTCATAAAAAAAAAAAAAACCTAGAGGAAAGGTTGAATTATGAAAAGGAAGCTACAATGGACATTTGATTAGTTAGACTCTAACAAGACAAAGTGATTGTTAATGTTATGTGGATGTTCAAGTTTTTATAATACAATTCAAGACATATCACTTATGTAAAGCTTGACCGAGCAATAGAGTAAAAGATCAAAGATCTTTAAAGATCATGCCTAGTGATGCTAGTGTCAACCAAGCCACAATAAGTGCCAAGAAAATTTAGTGTTGATTGAGCATCACTATTGACTAAGAAAACAAGTTGATGTTGAGCTAGAAGTTCTATAGCAATCGAGAAATTTAGTGATGATGAGTGTCAGAACTTAGTAATGGCTGAGTCACAATATTTTGAATGTGTATGAGGAATCATGATTTCAAGCTAACTTAGTTGATTTCTTGAGATATGGAAACTGTGTTGAAGATAAGATTGTTGTCATAGTGGATCATTTAATTCAAGAAGAGGATTAGATATCATACCTAATGAATGAATTTGACAAGAAGTTTCTAGAAAAGAAGGAAGATGAAAATATACAATGAACCTTATGAATCAAATAAAAAATCCTAAGATCAATGACAATCATGAAAATAAAAAAGGACCAGAATTACCTATTTAAGGAGGTGTAGAGAAAAAATTTAAAGAGGGGAGAAGAGAAGTGAGAAAGTGCATGAAGAAGGTGATATAAGCATGAAGTGTGAGACAAAAAGAGACAAAGCAAATAACTTGTGTGATTTTCTAGTAAGAGGAAAAAAAGTTGCTAAGGTTGGTAAGAGAATATAAGTTGAAGGCTTAAATTTATTATGAAGAGAAGGGTGATTACTTGAAGGGTTACTAAGAATATCAAGGATAGAGGTTCCAAGGAAGTCTTGTCAAAGAATCAAAACATGAAACAAATAGAGATCTAAAACTGCGAAGTGAGTTATAATCATACAAATAAAACCCTACTATTTTCCTTTTAATTATTGTAAATATTTTGTATTAAAATCCTTTTAATCAAAGGTTAACCTAAGAATCATTGAAGGACTTAATAGTGTATGTCAATCCTTTAGCAATGTGACATTCTAATGGAATGATCGAAGTCCTCTAATAGAGCCACTCCTAATAGGGTGATTAAATCCTTTAACTAGGACACATTTAACAATATGTATTGTAACCTTTAATAGGGTTGGCTCCTAAAAAAGCTCACTTCAAAAGAGTGAAAAAGTACTGACATGTTGTTGGTGGTTTTGCCCAAATTGGGTTTCCACATTAAATCATACTATCAACAAGTATGTTATCCTAGGATAGTGAACTACTAGTAATTTTGTTTATCAGTATACATTAGACACTAAGCTACAAAAAGATAAGAAGAATAATTAATGATTAATGTTTGATTATTTAATTGGTACTTATGGACCTTGAGTAACTGATTCACCACCCCCCCGCACAAATAAACATTCTAACAACTATTATCAGAGCACTGGTGCTTATAAGAGAAGTTTGAAGGTACTTAAAGCTAAAGATCATGACTCACAAAAGGGAGGTACCAAAGCTAAATAGGGAGAACTTTCCTGAATGGAAAACACTGATGAGGTTACACATAGCTAGTATTAGTGATGCAACAATAAAATTTGTGGATAATGAATATGTGAAGATAACTATTTTTCCTCTAACTGCTCAACAATTAGAAGAAAAACAAGAACATAGTCAAGAAATATTGGAGATTTATTTAGCCCTAATATATCCCAAGTTTGATGATATAAAAGAATTTGATAGTGCAAAATAGATGTGGGACAAAATGAAAATCATATCTGGAGGAGATGACAATGTCTTGAGAGCCAAATCAGAGAGCCTAAGAAATAAATTTGATGAAATGAGAATAATAGAAGATGAGAACATAGTACAATATTGTACAAGAATTAAGGAAGTTGTCTATGCTATTCAAGGTGAAAACAAAACAATTGAAGATGAAATAGTGATAAGAAAGGTTTTGGGGACTCTACCTGATGTATATGACATTAGGGTTTCTGCAATTGATACAAGATTTGAGATGTACTCCAAGTAAAACTTTGACTTTGAAAGGTGTCATTGGTAGACTTACTACATTTGAGATGTTTAATTTTGATAACTACACCTACTACTATTGAATCTTCTTTTAAGTCACAATTGGTTCTTACCAAAAGAGAAGGCAAACATGTGAAGATTGATAGTGACACTTTTGATGATGAGCTTGATGAACTTGAAGCACTTATTACAAAAATATTTGGAAGAGGTAGAGGTTAATACAAAGGTAAATTACCTATAATTTTTTTATTCAACAAGGTTGGTCATATAGCTCTAGGATGTTCGGACAGGGAAGACAAGGATGATAGAAAGTAAAGCAAGTACAAAGGAAGAAGAGATGATCAAGACTACAAGAAGAACAAGTATGAAAAAGGTAAGAAATCTTGTTATATTGATGAAGAAGAAATTGACACTGAATTTGAAAGTAATGATGATGAAGTTGTCTATGTTGCTATGAAAGAAGATTCTTATAAAGAGGAGAAAATTTCTTTAATTTCATATGTGAACACAAGTGACAGATGGATAATTGATAGTGGATGCTCTAATAATCACTGGCGATAGAAATAAATTTGAGTATATTTGACCATACAAAGGTGGATGTTTTAAACTTGGTAAAGATATTCCATGTGTTTTGAAAGGTAAAGGTACAATTCAATTGATTAAAAAAATCAAGTATGACAATGTTTACTAGGTAGAAGGACTTAACTATAATCTTTTTTTAAACAAATAAGAGCACAAAGTTGAATTCCATCACAGAAAGGATAAAATATATGATGTTTATGGCAAGCTGATTGGAAGTGGTGATCAAACAAAAGGTAACTTGTTCTATTGAGATATTACTAATGAGACATGTTTGTTTGCACAACAAGAATATGTTTGGTTATGGAACAAAAGGTTATGTCATGTGAATTTTGACAATTTGTTGAACATTGGTAAAATGAAGAAATTAAGAGGGTTGCCAAAACTAAAGAATCCTAACAATTCTATGTGTAAGTAATGTCAATTGGGAAAAATGACAAAGTCTTATTTCAAGAGAAAAACATACACATCTAGTGATATTTTGGAATTAGTTCATACTAATATTTATGGACCTATTGGTGTTCAAAGCTATTGTGGAGATAAGTATTTTATTATGTTCATTGATGACTATTCTAGGATGATGACTATGATGTTTCTTAAAGCTAAATCTAAAACTTTTTAGGTATTTAAATGGTATTTGGCCAACATTGAAAAAGAAATACAGAAGAATCTAAAGTGTTTGAGATCTAACGAAAGTTGTGAATTAATTTCTAATGAGTTCAACACATTCTACAATGACATAGGAATCAAAAGATAAATGTCAGCACCAAGGACCCCTTCTTAAAATAGAATAGTTGAAAGGAGAAATAAATCAATAATAGATAGTGCAACAACATTGATGATGGAGAATAATGTATCTCAGAAATATTGGAGAGAAGCTATCAATACTTTTTCCTATACTTTAAATAGAGTACAAGTAAAGAAAGGTACAAATGCTACACCTTTTGAATTATGATATGGATTATTGGAAATATAAGGTAAGCTAGGTTACTAAGAGGGGAGGGGTGAATTAGGAACCAATAAAATATTTATCTTACTTCTCCAATTAATCCTTCATATATTGTTTTGATCTAATTGCATGCATGAAAGAATGAAAGCATTACAACATTCATAACACTTTGACACAAGATATAGTGACCCAAAAACCTTCCAATTAGAAAGTAAATCTAGGGTGGGCTGATACCCACAAGCTTTAGTACTGCAGTATAAAGTTAACCTATTAAGGCTTATAATTGACCACTTCTAGTGATCTACCATGTTAGAAGCAATAAGGACTATAAAGTCTACCTTGTTAAAGGATTTACAAACATACAATGAATTATGCACTCTATTAGGATATTTAGCAAAAGACTATTAAGTCCACTTGGTTACAGGATTTGACCGATGTACCTATTAGGATGAATCATTGGTTGATCTCTGATCTGCAACTCTTATTTGCTGAATGATATTCCTTGTATTTCAATGATCACCTAGATGTCATAGAAAAATATATGTTATCCCTTATACTATTTGTAGCATTCTTTAATATGCACTCCTACACTTCTTATTCTTCTTCACATACTTATTTGGATATGATGCAATGCATTACATATATACCAATCTAATTCATGATATTTTGGAGTTGGCTACAATACCAATTTTTTCACAATTCACAAAGTCGGCCCAATTGTTGTAACTCAAGTTCTGAAGACAATCTTGGTGATGTTTTGATACTCGAAAAACATTGTCAATTCTTAAAAAACTCTGGCGCTCTATTGAAGTCAAATCTTGGTCCATACTAATTAGTTTCAAGCAGCTCAAACTTAGTCAGTATTGTGTAACTTGGTGAACACTGAGAAACTTGATAACAACTAAATCACTTGGTTGACATTGCATGACTTGATTAACACTAGATTCACTATTCAACCATGTGATCTCGGTAGAAACTATAGAACTTGGCTAGCACTATAGAGCTTGATGAACACTAGAGTCTTCATCACATCTACTGGATAGCTCGATAGAAACTACTATGCTCAGGATATACTGTAAACTATCTATGATGCTTGACAGATATTGTATAGCTCAGCATGAACTATTTAGCTCAGTAGCAACTAAGACACTTGGTTAACACTACTGGGTGAATGGTAAGCTCAGTAGAAATTGCAGAGATTGGTTAGCATTGTAACCATTTGACTAAGTATTGAGTCAGTAATAGATATAATCCCCCCCTTTGGTATTAGTGATAAAAACACTTATCATACCAACAATCTAAACACTCAAAATTACAAGTCAAAAAACTTTCTTTATCAACATTCTATGTCTTCAACTCGGTTTTGACTTCCTGCTGCTATAGCTTAGTAAAATACTTTGTTTTTCTTATTTTTCAAAATTTCTTTTGTAAAGATTTTTTTTCTTATTTGTACATGCATTTTCATATTACTATACTACTCCCCTATACATACAACTCTCCTATATTCATACATCTGGAGTATAGTATACTTCTCCCTTTTATCAATAATCTTCTATATAGATAATCTTCTTCTCTTATATCTTCTCCCCTAAGAATATTTAATTCTCCTCCTTTTTGACATAAATGCCAAAGGCCTATAATATCTACAAGTTAATACCAAAATGTGACAAGAAATTAGAATGCACCTTTAGAATCAGAACTATAGTCTTGTCCCAATTCTCTTGCAATATCTTACTTGCATGCAAGGTTGTCTATACTTTTGTTGAAAATTCCATAATGTGGTTAGATATGTAGAAGTTGTTATGTTTAGGGCCCATACCTAAAAATTATAGCCCATAAAATGGCTAGGGGGCTAGGTCCCCATAAAATGATAGGGCATAAAATTTTAGGCTAGGGGGGCCCCCATAAAATGATAGGCCATAAAATTTAAGGCTAGGGGGGGCGCAATAAAATAATAGGCATACCCACCACCATAAAATTATAGGCCATAAAACCATAAAATGTCTAGGGGGCTAGGGGCCATAAAATGGCTAGGGGGCTAGGGGGATCTGTTTAGGGGCCTTAGAATAGTAGGGTAGGGCCCATAGAATAGTAGGGTCCCAAGAAATAAATTGCTAATGGGGAGCGAGATTAGTGGCATTGATGGGCCCTCCCCTACCCCCTATATTAAAAGGGCCCCTAAACAGATTATTCAATTATTGTGCAAAATTATGATTGTATAGAATCCTCTCCTATTTTGTTGGTCAAGTCCCCAGAGATATATAGGGCCTCGGCTACTATAGTATATCCCACTCATAGCTATATATGGAGAGTAGGCCATCATATCTATATAGCTGGAGCATCAAGATATGACTGAAGTGGATATGAATCAAGGTAAGAACAAAGCTATAGATTTCTACCCAGCTCAACCAGAAGCCCCTACAATTCTATGGGCTTTCAGATGTAGGATGCCCTTAGTTCCCTTCCTTGAAGGAAGGAGGGAAGGGTTGGTTGGGACCCTACCGGGAGAACACATCGCCCTCAAATAGATTATTGTAACTTGGGCTTATACCTCTGCACGCACCTTTGCATGCATCTCGATTCTATACTAACATGCCCCCCAGGCAATGGCAACAATAGAATAGAATAGAGGGCCATCCTACACTATAGCACCCAACCGCTGCACTTTAAAAAAAAAAAAGTTTTTCTTTTCAAGCTACTCGAACCGGGCGTACTAGATTGTTGGTAGGTTCAGTTATAGGTTTTACAAAATTTGATAGGTTGGGCTTATTTGATTAGTTGGTAAGGCATCGATTCATATCCTCTAGTCACAGATCGATATGCAGTTCCTTAAAATCCATAAACACCAGCGTGGGGGAGAAAAGCCATAAGCAATAGCAGTTTACCCTATTCTTGCAAAAGGAGTTGAACTGCTAGCCATATGGAGCATGCCTTTCTTTCTCAGCCTTATGAATAGGCTTTCACCTTATCCCCTCCAATCAAACCCTCAGCATGCCTAGGCCTAGCCCATCAGTTCCATATCCAGTCACAGATCGAGATTGAGATCAAGATCTAGCAATTGGAGATCGAGTTTACCTAGTGCCTTTATCCCGATGTTACGGCAAAGGTGATTGAAACAGAACCCAAACCCTATGGGCTACAACGCTGAGAGGTCAATATTTTCTTCATCAAAAGTGACTGGTGCTACCTTTGCCTATGCTTGCCTCTTTTCTTTGTCCCAACCAAATGAAACTGCTGTAGATGCCGATCTCAAAAAGTAGAAACTGGTGGTGCCCTTGCTTCCACTACTACTGGTGACCCATAGAACTTTAGGGCTGATGTTGGATCTTGATCTGCATCGGGTCTGCTGCCTATACCCTTTCTCCTAGTGGATATGTATCTGGATGAGATGCTGCCTATGGTTCTATTGGTTCTTTAATAGGTGATGTGCTCCTGCTTCCTATACTACTACCAAAGCTACTATTACTAGATATACTTTTGCTAGTGCTAGATCAACAGACAACTACTTTTGGTGCCTCTCCTACTTCTAGCTCTCGAACCATAAGGGCTAAGCAAGGTAATGCTACTGGGGAATCTGGCAATGGAGCTTAGAATAGGGCACTTCTCTTGAGCTATTGACCTATAGCATGGTAGGGCCGCATCTAGATTCTCTACCCTTATCAAGGAAGGGCCCTGCACGCACCTACACTACCATTTTGCTTGCAGGCATATAGAATAAGACCCCCCCTGAATGCATGCACAATGCCTATCCTCACCTCTGCATTCTGGCATATCCTCAGCCATCTCGATAAGTCACATAAAAAGGTCCCCATTGGGGCCAGCCATTGCCAGAGCTGCATGTTCTTTTCCCCCCCACCCCACAATTGTTACCTAGCTGCATGTTATAGGTTTGTGGGCATGGTGGAAGCCGGTTATATATCTACTTCTGCTGAATCGACAGGATCAATTGCTACGAATAAGAAGCAAAAGTCAAACTGAATCTTAACCTGCCCATTTGTTACCCCACCTCTTGGCTCCTTGCTCTGCCAGCTGCCAGCCCTTTTTTTCTATCGGGCGCTACACCGATTGATATTTAGAACTAACTGCTAAAGCTGAATAAACCCTAGTTCCTTGGATTGATTATTCTTGGGAACATTAATCTATTTTATCATGAAGAATAATCTGTTTAGGGGCCCCTACTAATATATCCAGTTAGGAAAAGGTTTTGCCTCTAACCTATTTAATCAATCCATTAATTAAATTGGGTGGGCATTGTTCTACTTAAACGGACTTGGTTCCAAAGGGCAGGAGGCTACCCTAATCCTTCCTATAGTTCCTCGTACCCCATGTTGATGTAGAAGAGCACTGTCTCCTTTCTAGTTTAGGAGATCGTGCCCTATAATTATATAGGGGGTGTAATTATGTATATAATATCTATTGAATAAGAGATATTGTAGTAATTATGTTTATTCAAGCCTTAAACTATTTTTGGGTCTCCTTTCTCCCCTCTTCAAATGGGAACCGGGCTAAGGAATAAAAAGTAAAGCTAAGGAAAAGGGAAAATCATTGATCGGTCAAAGACTCCAGTCATCAAAGCCATGCTTGGGAAGGTCTGTTCCAGTCTGGTCAAAAGCAAGCTAGCCATGGTCATAGCCCGAGCCAAGGAAGAGGCTAGTTCTTTAGATAAGGTCTCCGCACACAAGGGAATTGAGGCATAGAATGATTTAAGATATACTTTCTCGTAGCATACATGAAAACGATGTTGAAGGAGACCGGGTTGGAAGAGTGTCAGCTATCTCCAACATTCAAATCCATGTTTGGAAGAATCATGCCTTGAACTTTTGCAAGTGTGGCTTTGATTTTTGCTTCTTCCCTCAATAATTCTACCTGGAGATTTGTCAAATATCTGATCTTTGTGAAATATGCAGAACTATAACTCAAATCAAGTGATAGTCGGTGTGTGTTTTCCTTCATATCCTCATCTATCTTGGATAATTTATCCTTGATCTCCTTTGTGAAGATAGATATGTCACTCAATTTGACAAATAATGAAACAATATTACTAACAAATGTTTCCAAATTAGCAAGAATATTAGACAGTTCTACTTGATCTATAGCAATCTTTAGTGCTACTTGCTCCAACACTTTATTTTCAAATTTCCTCTTATCTCTTTGCTATAGTTTTTCCTATCCATTCAATTCTTCATTGTACTTGTGGACAATTTCAGCTAATTGATCCAGAATAGGTTATTTTCTATCAACCTAAATACTTAGAGCATCAACAAATATTCTCTTAATATTCTCAAGGACTTGATTTTTCTTTTGCTCTTCTTTTGCTCTTCTGTTACTTAGCCCTTTTCTTCAAAATTTCTCCCAAGGTATCCATTTGATCAGGAATGAGGTTAGAGATATCCCAATTTGGAATAATAATTTCCTCATCTAGATAAATTACTTCCTCTTGACCCTTTTCTTTTGAAATTATTGATGAAATAATTTCTTTCTCTTTATTTAAAAACTTTATTGCTTAGTTGAGATTGATTCTCAACTATCATTGCACTAGCTATGGATACACTTAGTATTGAAATAACTGTATAAATAGATGGAATAATAATAAAGGTAGAAATATCACTAACAACAAGAATACCTTGTTGTTTCTTGGTCAAGCCTGATGTTGGAAGAATTAGCTGCTCGATAGATGAAGTGTTGGGCACTTTAGTCAATGAAACACTCAGTAGTATAGATTCAGAGATTGGTTGTGTGCTTGGTGTAGTATTTTTTACCTCAACCAACTTGGCATAACCCTTCTCTAAGCCTAATTGCACTAAGGCTTTTCTTGGAGAGTGAGGAAATGAAGTCATAACTAATGCTGCAATTTACTTTGCATCAATTTCTTCAATTCTCTATATTCTCGGAAGACTTTCCTCAGTGGCTTCCTAACCTTCCTCCTCATCATCAACATCAAAATCATCTATCTCAACATCCTTTATTTCTACTTCTTCTTTTACATCCTCATCTTCACCATCTTTGTCATCAATGTGCACAATAAAGTCACTGGGTTTGTGCAACCCATAGATGTTTTTCCATGTGGTAGTAATAGACTACACCATAGATTCAATGACTTTTAGAAGTATCAGACATGTGTTGAATTTGAGAGTAAGCTTCTTCTCATTTTTCTTCAAGGATTTATTCACCTCTTTCTCACTAAGACTTGACATAAGATGTCTCAAAGTTTGCTCATAGATGTCCTTAGTAGTCTTCATTGCACTATCCCATCTAGGTTTAACTACTTAAAAAATTTCACTAGAAATTTGTTGTGAAAGCTCATATGGTGAGTATTTCCACTTGCCCAATTTTCCCATAAGGGTATCCCCAATCTTCTTTTTCTCTTCTTCACTTCTAGTCTCATGTTTAAGAGACATAAAATATGCCATGTCTACTTCTTCTTCCATCTTCTTCAAATTTTCTTGAAGTGTAGGTGAAGACCGTTGAAGATAATTTGTTCAACTTCATCTTCACCCAATTTCAGCTTTTTCTTGGACTTTGTTGTTCTTCTAAACACAATAGGGTAGGACTTAGCAAGTTTGGTTATAATAACCTCCCCCTTCTTCTTGGGAGGCTCTTTTTTCTCAAATTTAGTTTCCTCTACTTCATCCTCTTTATCTACATCTTCTACATCATCTCCTTTATCCTCGTTAATCATGAGATGAGAGCTTGATGACTTGGTATTCTCGATTATCTTCTCTATCCTCTTCCTTCCTCTATTCACTACTTAAGGTAGCTTTATCTCAAGCTCAACTCTTACCTTAGCTTCATCATATGTTCCAAAATAAGTGGCTTTATGATCCATGGGCTCATTTAGTAGAGCTTTACTAATATCCTTAGTGTCATCAATGTTAACCTCATATTTCAAAGGCTTAACCCATGCCACTCTAGGTCTGTCTGCCTGAATGTAAACCTTGTCATAGTTAACCATGAAACAAATATATTATTCATAATCTTCCACAATATTCTTAGGTATCCTAAATCTACTATGCATTTTCTCCTTGAAAGTTTCAAAATAGTTTTCCATAATACTATTAAATTTCTCACCCATTTCTACTATGAATTCATTTATTTGATATAGTACTGGAATATCTTTCCTCCATACTAAAAATCCTTTACAAGGGAAAAACTTTTGAATGTAGAAAAATAGACATGCCAAGAGAGAACCAAACTTATAGGGATTATTCTTTAACATTTGGATTCTTTCCATGTTCTTATTAAATTAAATCAACAATAGCTTGGCAAGGTCAAAAGAAAGTTTGTTCTTCACAACCTTGTAAGCTAGGTCAACTGCTTCACACAACACACTATTCAATTAGCTTGAGCTGTAGATCTTGTGAGCTATTACTTAGATCCCAAACTTCAACTCCATGTCTATCACACCATTTAGCTTCATGCCTCTTCTTTCCCACTCAAAAAGAGTTCTCTTTGTCAGTTCTTCCTAACCTAGGGTTTTAGTGGTCTTTTATTTATTCAACATGGGCAATCTAGTGATCTTATGTATCATCTTCTTGGTTATTGGAATATGATGATCTAGCCATAAATGTCCATTGTGAACATGCCTCAAGATAAATTTGATCCATTTCACTTGAAAATCTTTTAGAATATGTAGTATATGCATCAAACCCTTTGTCTCCAAATGTTTGTTCTCAGGTTTGAGAATGCCATCCACACAAAGTTCATTATATGCCTCATTCACTTCTAGGGTTCTATGCTCCTAAATAGAATAGTGGTAGAAGGAACAAATATCATGGACAAGAAGTACCTTAGGTAGAATTTGTTATTGCACTCTAGTGCGGTCTAATGTCTCTACAATTGTTGGACTTAGTTTGAATGTGGGAGCCTTGCAATCCACTCCACAAATTGACATTTTATAACCTCTCTTAAGTTTTCTATTGGAAGATGCCATTTATTGATAGGGTTTTGAATACTAGAGAATCTTCAACAATAATTTCTTAGATCACTTGAAGGCTCTAAATTCGCTCTTCACTCTATGCTATGTAAAATTTGTGATGAACTAATGCAATTTATTTCTTCCTTTTAATGAATTTATTCTTTTTGATCATCATTAATACTTCGTATGTATACTCATTCAGTGACAAATAGTCCTCAACTCCATTTGGTTTTTAATTCTTGGAATGTTAAACTCAATAAGGTCTTCTAAGTTGGTAGGAACTACCAACTTGACATCTATATCCTTAAAAGATATGCAACCTGACCTTGCTCGGTAAGGTCTTGTGACCTGACCTTTCCTGTTAAGGTCTTGAGTTTCCATCACCACTTGGTGATCCTTTTACACCTTGAATGTTGGTATGGATATTTTTTCTTGCTAGCTATAATTGATGTTAGAGGACTTCTTCTGAATCATAGTTCTAATGATATTCATACATAACTATGTTGAAATAGTTGGGCCACCCAACTCACTAATTTGGGTGTCAATAGTTTTATGACTTTGGTTTGCATTCTCTAGAGATTTTTGTACCCATTTATGCCTCATTTTTTTTGTTGATGTTGTCAACTTTAGCTTTCTTTTCATCTTCAATTCTTCTAGTATTCATATAGTTCTTGGCAAGATGTCAATGTTCTATACAAATAAAGCATCTCTTTGTAGTATCTCCTTTCCTCATGTTCAATGTTTCACATAGTTTTCTCCAATGTGCCCAAACTCACCATAGTAGTGACATCTACACCATGTGTTGTAATCCCATCCAAATATTGATTTCATAATTTTTTTTTTTGGGTTCCACTTCTTGATCTTACACTCTGAAGATTTGTGTCCTTGTTTGTTACAATTGTGACACTTTCTATCAAATTTAGGTTTCTCTATGCATTCACTTGCTCTATGTCCATGCTTATTACAAATGTAACACTTTCCATTGAATTTTTCTTTATCATTGCTCTAACATTTTTTTGATGTATGCCCTATCTTACCACAATGATTGCAAGTAGGTATTTTTTTCTTTTGAGCTCCTTGTTGAGATGATTCACTTTCTTCTGTATATTCTAATCTAGCTTTGCCTTTGCATCTATACTATTTTTTCTCATTCAATTGATTCATACTTTCTTGAGATTTCATCATTCTCTCATTGGTTTAGTTTTCAATGCTAAGATCATCTGCAGTCTTTTTGTCTCTATCCTTAGGTTGATAAGCTCTTGATTTGCATCATTGAGTTGATCAATAAAGTCTACTTACTAAAGGGATAGTTGTTGAATGTCATTGTCCTTTTCTTCTATCACTTCTTTGTCTTTCTCGTTTTCTTTCATGAATTCACATAATCTTCTTGATTGGATTTCTTGATCTCTTTTTAGCTTTTTGATTTTTTCTTAAAGATTATAATTCTTCTCTGATAGGTCTTTGATTGTTACATCAGCTTCAATTGAATTTCTTTCTAGACACAATTCTTTAATTATTTCTTTAATGTAGAGATTGTCATCCACTTTTGTTACAAGATCTTTCCTTCTTTTCAATGATTAAGAGAGTTTCTCCTTTTCTTTCTTGAGTTGTCCAATAGCCAATTCCAGATCCAAATTTTCATTCTTAATAGCATTATCTATCATGTATACCTCTAATGCCTCTAATCTTATCTCAAGTTGTTAAACTTCTTCTATGAGAACCAAAAGCTCTAATTCCAATTGTTAGAAATATAAGGTAGGCTAGGTTACTAAGAGGTAAGGGGTGAATCAGGAACTAATAAAATCTTTATCTTATTTCTCCAATTAATCCTTCATATATTATTCTACTCTAATTGTATACATGAAAGAATGAAATCAATAAAAAAATCATAATACTTTGACACAAGATATGGTGACCTATAAACCTTCCAATTATAAAGTAAAATTGGGGTGTGGATGATACCCACAAGCTTTAGTATTGCATTATAAAGTTAAACTATTAAGGCTTACGATTGACCACTTCTAGTGATCTACCCTTTAGAAGCAATAAGGACTATAAGGTCCACCTTGTTAAAGGATTTACAAACATATAATGAAGTATGCACTCTTTTATTAGATTTATAAAAATATTGTTAAGTCCACCTGGTTAAAAGATTTGATTGATGCACCTATTAGGATGAATCAATGGCTAATCTATGATTTGCAACTCTAATTTCTTGAATGAGATTCCTCGTATTGCAATGATCATCTAGATGTGATAGAAAAATACGTGTTGTCCCTTATAATATTTGTAGCATTCTTTAATACACAATCATACATTTCTTATTCTTCTTCACATACTTATTTGGATATAATACAATGCATTACATTTATACCAATCCAATTCATTGCCTTCTAGAGAGTTGGATGCAATACCAAAATCATCATAATTCACAAAGTTAGCACAATTGTTGTAACTCAGGTTCTAAAGATAAGCTTGGTGATGTTTTGATACTTGACAAACACTGTTAATGCTCAAAAAACTTTGGCACTTAGTTGAAGTCAAAGATCGGTCCATACTGATCACTTTTGAGTAGCTCAAACTCAGTCAACATTGTTGACTTGGTGAACACTAAGAAACTCAGTAACAATTAAATCACTCAATTGACATGGCATGACTCAATCAACACTAGATTTACTATGTTAAACCTACAAGCTCAATAGATGCTATAGAACTTGGTTAGCAGTACAGAGCTCAGTTAACACTGGAGTCTTAATCACTTATACCGGATCGCTTGATAGACACTGCTATGCTCAAGCTATACTACAAACTATCTCTGATGTTGGGTACATACTATGTAGCTCAACATGAACTATAAACTGGGTGTTTAGCTTGGTAGCAACTGAGACACTTGCTTAACATTGTTTAGAATAATTGAGAGGGGGGTGAATTAGTTGCTCAAGGTCCTTAAGTATCATTTGAACAATTAAATAATAAAAACCTTATTGTTATGCTTATCATATTTTTGCTGGATCTCTACTATTACTTGATCTCTACTACAAACAAAATTTATATTTCCAAATATAAGATGCTTTACTAAGTATAAAATATAAAACATATAAAGAATTCAACACATTTTTGACACTAGTATTTTTATGTGGAAACCCAATTTAGGAAAAATCACTAACAACATGTCACGAATTTTTCACTCTTTTGAAGTGAGCTATGTTATGAGTCAACCTTATTAAAGGTTATAATACACACTATTAAATGTGATATGGTTAGAGGATTTAATCACCCTATTAGGAGTGGCCTTGTTAGAGGACTTTGATCATTCCATTTAGAATGTCACCTTTTGAAAGGATTTCACAAATTGTTAAGTCTTCCAAAAATGATTGTTAGGTCAACCTCTATTAAAAGAATTTCAATACAAACTTACAATGATTAGAAAGAAAATAGTAGGGTTTCAATCTGTGTGATTACAACTCTCTTTGCAAGTTCAGATCTTTGTTTGGTTTAAGTGTTGATTCACTAATAAGCTCTCCAATGTCATTTCTATTATTGATTCTCTCGGTAACCCTTCAAGCAATCAGTCTTCCCCCTTCAAAAATGCTTAAGCCTTCTTGCTCAAATTTCACTTATCACTATTAGCAACATCTCTGCAAGCTTTGTCCTTTGGCTTCACATTCACTCACACACTTGTGCATTTCTAATCCACCTTTATCTATATGTTCCTCGACATATACTTGCACTTCTTGATAATTTTTTCAGCTTTGTATCTCTTTAAATAGGAAATTCTTTCTTTACCATTTTTCACAATCACCATAGACCTTATGGTTTACAATCGAGTTCAACTCAATTCACTATTTTTGTCCATCTTCTTGATCTTCTTCTAGAAACTTCTATAGGATCTTCCTGTTAGGTCTTTACCTAATCCTTGCCTTGAATTCAATGATCCAACTCATCAATCTTATCTTCCCAAGAAATCAACTAAGTCGACTAGGGATCATGATTTCCTCAATTTCATCTTCAATAATATTACTTGAAAATCACTAAGTTCTTATGCTCGGTCATCACTTAATACTGGGGCATTGTAAAACTTATTAGCTTGGCATCAAACAACTTGTTCAGTCAATATTGATTCTCGATCAACACTAGATTTTCTTAGCACTAACTATGGCTTAGTTGACACTAGCATCACTTGACATTCCTTTTCCTTTTACTCTATTGCTTGGCTTGGCTTAAATTTCTTTACATAAAAAATCACTTTTCTTTGTCAAAATCTATCTAATCAAATATCCGTTGTAGCTTTCTTTTGATAACTCAACCTTTCCTCTAGGTGCTATTAATATGAGCAATTTCTCAAATCATCTTCATCAATAAAACATATGTGACATTTAGATTGGGTAGCAATATGTCTCATTAATAGATTTGACATCAATGACAAAACAACAATTTTTCCAATTGTAAGTTTCCAACAAGTGCATCTCTAACTTTAAAAATGAGAGGAGATAGAAAATAGTTTGAATTGACTACATGGGCAACATATAGTTTTGACACGTTCAAGAGAAAAGTTATAGAGAAACTCATTTTGGCAACTTTAGAATTTAAAAAGGTTTTTTAAATTGGTTTTTGGCATTAGTAAAAATGATATTGGGTATATTTAAGTCAAGAAAGTACACCCTTTTCTTATTTTAGGGAAAATTTGCATGATGCAACAAAAAAGTATAATGCTTATAACTAGGAATTTTGTGTGCTATTAATCAAGCGTTAAATAAATTGAGTTATTATATTTTGCAACAAAAGTTTGTTTTATTTATTGATCATCAAAATTTATGTTATATTTGTAGTCAAGGAAATATGAATCAAATAAATTTTAAATGGGTTGAACTTTTGCAAAGTTATACATTTACTTTCAAGCATAAGAGTGGAAAATCTAATAGAGCCATGAATGTCTTTAGTAAGAGGAAAAAATTGTTAACAAAGCTTTTTCTTTTAAATTATTTGATAAACTCAAGAGTTCACATATTTAGTATCCTAATTTTGAAGAGGATTGGAGAGATTTCATAGAGACTATTACTTTAGACAAGAAAAGAAAATTGGATTTATATAATCTAAGGTGTATTTTTTTAGAGGAAGCTAGTTGTGCATTTTGAAGAGTACATGAGAGAGTACCTAATCAAGATGAAGCATAGTGAAGGGTTAGAGAAACTTTATCAAGATAAAACTATTTATATTGTCAAGAAAAGTTATTTTTGTTCATAATTGGTAGGGTGTTAAAATATTTGTGCCTAGTTATAGAGAATGTCATATGTTAAAGCAAAAGAAAAAAAATAGAATAGCCTATACCAAAGAGATCATAAGAGAATGTTAATGTGGATAAGATGACATGATTGAATTTATTTTTTGATGGAAAAATTTGCAAAGGGGACACATTTTATTCCCTTTAAGAATAGTGATGTTGAACTCTTGTTGGAAAGTTATTATTCAAAATGGAGGTGCTAATGCAGAAAGCATACTTGCAAATTGAGATAGGTCAAGATTATTTGATATTTGTGGAGGAATTTTTTTTTTAAAGTTGAAGATAAATTTGAAGTTCAATTATACACAACATATCCAAACTAATGAAGAGACAGAAGTAGTGGATAGAAGATTAGATAACTTGTTGATTTTCTTAATAGGAGATAAAATTTAACTTTACACATGCATAGTTATCCCATAATAAAATATTTAATAGAAGCACTAGTAAATAATATTCTATATTATATATAAAAGTACTCCAATAAGTATTTAGAGTAAAGTAAGATGGATAAAGGAGAAAATAAAAGTGGTTAAGTTTAAAAATACATTATAGAGAACTTGAAGAATTTGCATGAAGAGGTGAGAGAGAATATTAAGATGAATATTCATTAAAAGGATAACAAAAATTATAAGATGAAATATAAGGAATTTAATATTGAAGATGAAGAATTGTGAGTTACGTAAAATCTTGAATTAGCATGATTTAGGAAATACAAATGTCATAGAGTAAGACTTAATCTGATGCCACTATCATTAAAATTAGCAAGAAATTTATGTAGACATGGTGTTAAAAATCGACCACTAATGTTTTTTTCTTTCTTCTAAATTTAATATAAACTTATTGTTCCTCAAATAATTCACTTAGAACTTCTATTATAAAGGTTTAATTTTTTTAAAACATTCAAACTAAAATTTTACTTATCACTATACTGATAGTCGTCTTTCACATGTTGATGTTATTTTGTAGAAATACATTGGCTTTCTTTGCAGGGGGAATTAACTCCCATGTTCGTGCTAAAATATTAGAAGTATGGAAAAATGATTCAGAGATTTCAGTTCACCATGGAAGGCTCCCTACTCCATACTCTGAAGCTATGTTGAAAAGTAAATTTTGTCTTCATGCAAAAGGATATGAAGTCAACACTGCAAGGATTGGAGATGCTCTATATTATGGGTGTGTACCAATTATATTTGCTGATCATTATGATCTTCCATTCAATGACATTCTAAATTGGAAATCATTCTCTCTTGTTATTTCAACTCTTGACATTCCACTCTTGAAAGATGTACTTTATAGTAGAGGGTTAAAACAATATAGAAACTTACAAAATAATGCTCTCAAGGTTAGGAAACATTTCCAATGGCATATGCCACCTCTAGACTATGATGCATTTAATATGGTGATGTATGAATTATGGTTAAGGCGTCATGTCTTAAGAGCCCCTTTGTAATAAATTCTTTGGCATAAATGAAAGTAATTTGATTTTTCATTTTTCAAGTTACAATTTGTTGTGGTTGATTATATAAAGAGGTGTAATATATATCAACATTAAGAAGTGAAAAAAATTTCAATTTTTTAATACAAAGAATATATTTATATATAAATATCTATGTACACTAATACAAATACGATTGAATATCTTATAATATCTTTGAATGTGTGTGTGTGTGTATTAAAAATACTTAATTCATTTTTTAATTTAAATATTTCTTATAAATTACAATTGAAAATATAAATTTTACAAGAATAATAAAAGGATTTACATTTCGTCTAATTCAATATTATCAATATATTTAATATTTAGTTTGAATTTTTCTATTAAAAATAAGAATTATTGTAATGCGATAAAAATGGGAAATCAAGTTACCTACTAGATTTATAGTCTTTTTTTATTTAAGAAGGATAAAAATAATTTATAATCAAGAGTTCAACATTATATCCAAACAAAATAGATAAGCCTACAATAGGGTCCAAGGCCCAAAAAGAATAGAGAATATATAGTTATCATCTCTAGGAAAATATCTAGGAAATCAAGTACAAACATACCAAACACTACAACAACCACCAACAATCTTTAGGTAAAACTTAACCCACAAGGAAATCTAGGATGTTTGAATCTCCTTGGATTCATCCCCCTCAAGAAATTTTTATAGACCTAAGAGATTAATTTAACAAAATTTGCTTCCAATCCTCAATATTTCAATTTCCCTTGTTCTTTTTAAGCTAACTTTGATAATAATTAATTGACTAATTTTATTCCCTTGTGATGTGAACAAAGAATATCAAATCTAAACAATTTCTCAAATTAAAAAACATATTCTACCACTCATACCAATTGCCTATTGAAACCTTCAAACTTTTGATCATTAAGCATATTAACAATAATTTGAGTATATTTTCTCATGAATGTGAATGATGATAATCAATTAGAAAATGCATATGCTATTCATGACCATTGTATTGGTGGCACTAATGAAAATTAATCTTGTATGACTTGACAAAATATATTGTGGTATTCATCATTAATCTGTAAAAGTTTAATTTTGGCTGAATGTTCTCATGATGATTTTTGGGTATGATAACTTTCATTAATGCTAAGGTGGCTTTTGTTTACTGATATGCAATGGTTTTTCTTAGGTTCTTGGTGGTGAGGTGTGCTATTTTTATGCTCTTGGTATTTTTGGGTGGATTTAGGGTATTCATAGCTTGAGCTCCTAGATTTTTTTAGAGGTGGTTATCTTGTTGGTGTTTTTGGTTGCCTAGTTCATGGTTATATGGTCACTTTTTCTATTTACATTAGGGTATAAGATTTTGTGTGTGGAAAATTTTGAATCAAAATTTGAAGTTTGACTATGTTTCATATTTGGGTGATGAGCATGATGTAAAAAAATTAATTAATATATACATATATAGGATTTTGCCTATTGTTAAAAAAAATAGAATTTTGAGAATATAACTGATAAAAAATGTTGTACAATCCAAGGTTACATGCTCTTTCTGAAGAAATAAGAATAGCTAAACCTTCCAGTAGATTATTCTCCTGATGAAATTTTATATATCGAGAAAAATAAGCAAAACACACTAGAGACATATCTTCTAATTCCTCTAGTCCCCATGTGCCCTAGAATTCTCCTACAAGATTCATCCTTATTAATCACGAGGACACTAGAAGGGGCATGTGTCTACTTTCCTAATCTTTGATATTTCCTTTGAATAAGTTGACCTCCTCAAGAAGATAAGGAATGCATATTAATTTCAACAAGGACCCATTTCTATATGAACTAAACATCATTATTCATTGAAGAAATAAACACTTCATATTTAGTGTATATAGTCTTATGGATCATACCTGATATCCTTCTCCATAGTTATTGGACAAACATGGTCCACCCTTGAAAATTTCTATAGTTTCTTCATAATGGAATATTCCAACAAGTATAAGAGGACCCAATACTCCAATCCACCTATAGAAAAAATCCAAGTAGACATAGGCCTCCCAAAAATATTCCAAAACTTAGATAGAGAGGTGGTTTATGTTGAAAATAGATTGATAAAAGTATGATAAATGTGTTTCAATCATTGTTTTGTCACTAATATCAAACCTTCTATATTTTTGGTAAGACAACAACTTATATGATTTAAAGTACTATCACTTATTTGATTGATGAAGAGGATTTGATCAAATGATGTAACAATAACACCTAGAGGAAAGGTTGATTTATGGTATGAAAAGGAGTACAAGAATAAAATAAGATAGTGATATCATAGTGCATTGATAATCTACTTAAGGTTGCAAAGATTGGTTACACTAAGAAAGTTTAGAAGAATAAGTTAAACAAAGTTTTCCTATCAAACTTGACCAAGTGGATAGTAGGTACTGAGCAAAGTTAGTGCAAGTTGAGCAGAAAATCAATTGGAGCTGAGTAAAAGTCTATTGTAGTATATTCCAAGTGAAACAGTTGATGCCAAGTAAAGTTTAGTTGATGTTAAGCCCTAGTAAACTTTAGTTTATTCCAAGTGATTTTACAGAGGATTCCAAGAAACATAGTATGTGCCAAGCATCAGAAGTAAGTTAATGTCAAGTGTTAGCATTATTTGAAAGATCATGAGTTTGATAGATTTGAGCCAACATGTTTTTTTTCTTGGATTATGCGAACCATGTGGAAAATAAGATTGATGAGCTAGTGGCACAACATCCATGGTAAACTGTTTTGAGGTGAATTCAAAGAGGATTAAAGGAAAAGTTTCTAGAAAGGGATGAAATGAAATAAGGGGTAGATTCATTGAATCCTACCTAATCTATCCTAACCCTAAATTGGATTATGGAAAATGAATGGAAAAATATCTTAATTCTCTATTTATAGGGATGGTTGGTTAGAAGCAAAGGTTTTCATGTGCAAGAACCTAAGGAAGACAAAGAGTCTAGGGTATTGCTTCATTTAGTGACCTAAGAGAAGAGTCTACATTGGCAAGTTAAGAAAGAAGGCTTAAGAGTATGAATGCTTGAAGGGTGAACAAGCTATCAAAGCTAAAGTGTGTGAAAGCCAAGTAGAATGGAGGACTAAAACAAAGATCTATAATCTATGAATGGAGTTGTAACTTGTTATTAGATTAAGCTTTACTGTTACTCTCTAATCATTGTATCAGTCTACAGTAAATCCTTTGGATTAAGGTTGACCTAATAGTCATTTGTAAATCCTTTAATTGGGTGACATTCTAAGTGAATGGTCTAAAGTCCTCTAACAAGACACACTCCTAATAGGGTGATTAAAATCTTTTTAATAGGGTCAAATTTAATAGTATACATTGTAACCTTTAATAGGGTTGGCCTTTTACAGGGCATCACTTCAGAAGAGTGAGAAAGAGTAGTACATTATTGGTGGTTTTTTCCTAAATTGGGTTTCCACATAAATCATTGTGTCAAGTGTGTTATTGAATCCATTATGTTTGATGTTTAAATTTCTACAAATTGATTTGATAGTAACCTACAAGTTTTAAGTGATTGCATAATCTTATGGATGCATTCATGATAATAAATGTTTTATGGGTTTAATAAGCTATGAAAAGTTTTATTCCTACATCTAGACCTTGGATAACTAATTCACCCCCCCTCCCTCTCTCAGTTATTCTAAAGAATTCCAACAATTGGTATTAGTTCCATTTGCTTAAGAGACTAGTTTGAAAGTACTAAAGGCACAAAGATCAAGATGTCAAAAAGAGATGTACCCAAGCTTAATATAGACAAGTTTCCTACATGGAAAAGTTTGATAAAGTTGCACCTTGGAGGACTTGGAGATCATGCACAATCTACCATTAATGTTGAGCATGTTGATCTTGTTTGAGCCCTAACTAATGAGGATTTGAAAAATAAAAAAGAACACAACTAGACAATGTTGGAGATTGCCTCTACCCTAAGCTATGCTAAGTTTGATGATATTAAAAGTCTTGATAGTGCAAAGAAAATGTGGAATAATTTACACACCATCTATGGAGAAGACAAGAATGTTCTAAGAACCAAAGCTAAAAGTATCAGAGGTTAAGTTCGATGATATGAGAATGCAAGAAGGTGAAAATATTGCTCAATATTGCTCAAGGATAAAAGATGTTGTTAATGCAATAAGAAGAGCTACTCATAAAATAGATGATGATACAATACTAAGAAAACTTTTGAGAACACTGCTACCTATATATGCTATTAGAGTTTCTACTATACAAAAGCTAAGATGTGTACTAGGGAATGTTCTAAGTCTTGAAGGTCTGGTAGGTAGACTCACTAATTTTAAGCTATCTAACTTTGATAATTACAAACCTGAAAATATTGAATCTACTTTCAAAGCTACACTGTCATTGAAAGAGCATAATGTGAAGAAGAAAAATACAAAATATGTGTCCAGTGAGAGTGAGACAAATGAGGAGGATGTAGATCAACTTGAAGCACTACTGACAAGGATATTTCACAAAAGTAAAAGCAATTTTAAAGTTAAATTACCTATCATTTGTTTTAATTGCAATGAGGTTGGTCATATTGCTGCTAGATGTCTAGAAAACAAGAACTATAGAGGTAGTACCAAGTACAAAAGTAGAAAAGATGAAGACAAAATAGATTACAAAGAAAAGGCAAGAAGTCTTGCTACATTGTTGAAGAGACAACAAGAGATGAATCCGATGAGGATGAGGCAACTGCACTTGTGTCTTGTGTGAACAATAATGATAGATGGTTCATTGACAGTGTGTGTTTACATCACATGATTGGAGATAAAATTAAGTTTATTACCTTGAATTTTTATGATAGAAATAGTGTAAGATTTGGTAATGATGCACCATGTTTGATAAAGGGAAAAGGTTCTATCAAACTCACATAAAAGATTTTGTGTGACAATGCTTGCTATGTAGAAGGACTTAACTATAATTTATTGAGTGTGTTACAACTAAATAATTTAGGGTTTGAAAATAAGATTGCTAAGATATATAATACTAATAGAAAACTAATTGGAAAGGATGATCAAACTAAAAGTAATCTATTCTACCATGATACAAAGGATGCTACTTTTTTAGTTGTAAAATTTGATGATGTATGGCTATGGCACAAGAGGTTATGTCATGTTAATTTTTATAACTTGGTTACTAATCCGTAACATGTGAAAAGATAGAGGTTTTCCTAATTTGAAGAAGCCTAACAATATAATGTGTGGACAATGTCAGTTAGGCAAAATGACAAAGTCAAGTTTTAAGAGTAAAACTCATACCTCTAAAGGAATACTAGAGATTGTTTATATTGACTTGTGTGGATCAATTGAAGTGCAAAGATACAAAGATAAGTACATTATGTTGCTTGTTGATGATTATTCTAGAATGATGATAGTTATGTTTCTAAAACAAAAATCTGATGCTTTCCAAAAATTTAAGTGGTACTTAGTAAGATTTGAAAAGGAAATAGGTAAATGTTTGAAATGTTTGAGATCTAACAGAGGAGGAAAATTTACATCAAATGAGTTTGAGATGTTTTGCAATGACAAAGTAATCAAAAGACAAACATATGCTCCTAGAACCCCTCCACAAAATGGAATTGTTGAAAGGAGAAACAAGTTTGTAATGAACTATGTTAGGATACTCATAATGGACAAAAATGTTGCTTTGAAATACTAGGGAGAAGCTATAAGTACAACTATCTATACCTTAAATTGTGTACAACTAAAGAAAGGTACTCGTTCAACACCTTTTAAACTATGGTATGGATACTCACCCAATGTTAAATATTTTAAAATATTTGGAAGCAAATGCTTTATTCTCAAAGATTTTAGGAATGGCAAACTAGATGCAAAAGTGAAGAAGGTATATTCCTAGGTTATTCCACAAGAAGTAAAGCTTATAAATGTTTAAATACTAACACTAACAAAGTTGTGGAAAGTGCAAATGTGAAATTTGATGAATATACAGAAGTATATGAGGCTAAACCTATGAAGGAACTAGAAGAATACAAATCATTTGTATACTTCTATGAAGGTATTTCTGCTAAAAAAGATGTTGCAAATCAAGTTACTAACCTACAGCAAGTTTTAGTGATTGCCAAGTCACATACTATGAATGTTGAGTTGCATTTAGGAACTGAGCTACATTCAAATATCGAGTTACAAAATGAAGTTGAGGCACATTATAATTTTAAGATTAGTGCACATGAAAGAAATTTTGAAATATCTAATGAAGATGTACATAGTGACTCAGAAGTTGAAGGACCAAATGAAGAAACTAGAGCTAAACCAAGATTGTCTAAATATGTCAAGAGACATCATCTTGCTACACAAATCATTTGGGATAAAGATGCTAGACCAATGAGAAGGAACAAGTTAAGAAATGATACATGTTTTCTAAACATGAAAGAGCCCAAAATGGAGAAAGATACCATAGAAAATGTGGACTGGAGTAAAGCCATGGAAGAAGAGATTGAACAAATTAAGAAAAATAAGATATGGACTTTAGTTCCCAAACCAGAAAAAAAATGTGATTGGCACCAAGTAGGTATAACGAGACAAGTTAGATGAAAATGGTGAAGTCACAAGGAACAAGGAAAGATTAGTCTATAAAGGATATGCACACGAAGAAGGAATCGACTCTAGAGAAACATTTTCCCATGTTGCTAGATTGGAAGGAGTAAGAAGTCTACTTGCTTATTCTACATAAAAAGGTTTCAAAGTTTATCAAATGGATGTTAAATCTACATTTCTAAATGGTATATTAGAGGAAGAAGTGTATATAGAATAGCAAAAAGGATTTTTTGATGTTAACAATAAAAACATGGTATGTAGATTACATAAGGCTTTATATAGTTTGAAGCAAGCACCAAGAGCATGGTATGAGAGACTTCATAATTATTTTGTGAAGATTGGATTTGAAAGGATTGGTACTAAAAACAATCTATACTTGGAGACAGAGAAAGGTAAAGTTATTTTTTATCTAAAAAAATTGTTGATGATATCATATTTGGAGGTCAAGATACTTAATCTAAGGCTTTTACAAATGAAATGAAGCAAGAATTTGAGATATCTATGTTTGGTGAGATCAAGTTATTTGTGGGTTTGCAAGTACACAAGATTAAATATGGTATATACATCACTTGGTCAAAGTATGTCAAGGAGATACTAAAAGCTTTTGGATTGGAGGATTCCAAGATGGTATGTACACCTATGGTAACAGGACATAAATTGTCAAAGAATGATGATTCAACTGAGGTGAATCAAACATTATACAGGTCTATGATTGGAAAATTACAATATGTAGTACATAGAAAACCTAATATTGCATTATTCATAGGGATAGTTACAAGATTCTATGCTAATCCTAGGAAGAATCATTTGATGGCTATAAAAAGAATAATGAGATATTTGAAAGGAATAGAGGAATATGGTCTATACTACAAGAAATATGAGAAGTTTGAATTAAGAGCATATACTAATGCTAATTGGGCTGAAAATATTGATGATAGAAAGAGTATCAGTAGAGGAGCATTTTCATTAGGTAAGAGGTTGGTTGCATGGACTAGCAAGAAATAAATCTGCACTTCGCGATCTACTACTGAAGTTGAATATGTTGATGCTTTTGTAAATTGTACAAACATTGTAACAACTACTCATAGGTATGAAGGAAGAGATTATTGAACCAATGATACTTTATTATGATAATACAAGTGTTTTAAATCTATCAAAGCTTCCTATGATGCACACAAAGATTGAATACATTTCAATCAAGTATCATTACTTGAGAGAATTAGTTCAAGATAAAGAGGTGAAGATGGAATACGTTAACACAAAAGAGAAAATTGTTGATATCTTCACAAAAGTATTACCTAAGGATGCTCATGAGAATCCAAAAGGTAAACTAGGGGCAATACCCCTATCAAAGGCTATCTAAGAAACAAGAGGATTGCCCTACATCAAACAAGTTGATTGACAAATGTCACAAATTGATGTAGTGGATCTTACTTTAGGAGTTACCTAAAGTAATCAAAGAGTTGAAACTACAAATTAGTCACAAGCAAGGTGACAAAGGGAGAAACTAAAGAAGTTCATATTTGCATATTAAGATGATAAGTCTTTGGCATTGTTGTCAAAGAGGGAGATAGTAACTAATCAAAAGTGATATTGAAGGGATATATATATATATATATATGATAAGGGAGATAGTAACTGATCAGAAGAGATATTGAAGATAGACATTGTTAACTAACACATAAAGGAACTGAACAAAGAGGGAGAAATCCTATAGTATGAGGGAGAAAAGTTCATCTATTAATTATATCTAACTAGTAAGAGGAAGTTAATGAAGAAGGGGATATAAGAAGCAATTCAGAGGGAGTCATAAGGCTGAGTTGATTGATTGTTGATCAAAGCATAACAAAATTTTGTAACCTATTTAGAAGATGAAAGTCATTGATAGATGGAGAGATTCCAATACAAGAAATTATTTTCTTTTTGGTAGTTTTTTGGTCTTACTATTAAACCTAGATAGTTTGTTAATCAGTTTGGTTTTCCATCAATGGCAAAGAGAGAGATTTTTGAAAATAGATTGATACAAGTATGAGAAATGTGTTTCAATCATTGTTTTGTCACTAATGTCAAACATGCTATTTTTCTAGTAAGATAACTACTTATATGATTTAAAGTATTATCACTTATTTGATTGATGAAGATGACTTGATCAAATGATGTAACAATAACACCTAGAGGAAAGGTTGAGTTATGATACGAAAAGGAGTACAAGAATTAGCTAAGATAGTGATATCATAGTGCATTGATAATCTACTTAAGGTTGCAAAGGTTGGTTGCTATAAGAATTTTCCTAAGGGAAAAATTCACCCAGGAACTAAGAACTCAAACACAAGCACAACTGTAGACTAGAAAGAAAGAGTATGATTAGAATGATGATATATTCATTCAATATGCAATATGAAAGTACACTAGGAGTGCTTGTATATAAAAACCTCTAAGATACATCTAGAATGCCTTGTAATCAGCATCATGATAAGTCATACAACCAGACACATGTCCACCAGATATGGTTATCCTCCATTAAGCACAAAAGTAAGTGTGATGATGAGAGGATAAGCCTACAAGGGTGTGACACACAAATCAGTGTTATAGACACCATGTGCTAAAATAGAGTTGCATACTTTTGTGTTGTCAACATGAAAACTCAAAAAGGTGTGAAAACTCCTAAGTGTCTCACAAAATAAAATAATGCAAAATAATAAAAATAATGCATTAACCTAAATAAACTTAAGTGTAAATAGTAAATATGTATTTGCACCAACACCCCCCCTTAAGTGCACCTTAGAGGAATGCCCTTAAGCTTATGAAAACTAGGATGAAGATGCAAGATGGATCTTGGCTGCTAGGCCATGTTAGGTAACCATGTACATAATGAAAATGCAATCTCTCATAAAGCAGAGAAAGAGGGAAAACCTCATGGAAAAAACCCTCCCCCAAAAAGAGAGATAAATAGGGATGCATGGATGGATGGAGTAATCAAGACCCCCCAATTACAAGGTAGCGCCGCCCCCTCCCCCCCCCCCACCACCACCAAAAAAAAAATGCATGTCAGTGAAAGCTACTCTGATGAAGAAGCTGGTCCATGAATACATAATGGTGTTCCTCCTCTTAGGAAGAAACAATGGCAAAGGTATGATCCTGAAGATTTATGGTGGCCTTGAAACCTACTCAAGTATCACTATGTTGATGCTGGTGTTCACCCCTTCCAACTATGCTAAAAGGAATAAATGTAGATCTGGCAAGGATGTCTGTTGAACCTATTCCAATGAACCATCTATCTCCTCAACTGACAAAGAGACCTCCTCTAATTGTTGTTCATAAGGATCCATAATCATGCCAACCTATAAAGATTGATCATGTAGAGAATGGACATGAGGGTCAAAGTGAGCCCTCACAACAACTAGAGAAGGATCATCATCATCAATAAGAAGATGCAAGTCCTCAAGACTATCTCCCAAGTCAATTGAAGCTAGAGCTAGAAGATGAGATGTACCATGTTATGTTGGACCTTTTACTATGGCAATATAAGCATGTGGACTGAATTGATGATGTGACCTCTCATTGTAATTTTTGATAGAATCCCACATGTCTGAATCTGTTGAAGCACTATCACTTGTGTCGCTATCAGTTTCCACATTGTATGAAGTATGGAGAGGATTAGAGGATAAGTTGGGTGAAATTTCCTCAAAGTGAACATCCTTCTCCACAAAAATATTATGTGTCTCAGGATCCATCAGTCTGTAAGCCTTAGAACTGTCTTCATATCCAATAAAGGTAAAAGGCCTAGGTGTCGGTGCCTTGCAATCCTTGTAATATAGGTTTGCCCATGTTGGACAACTGAAGACTTTGAAGTGACTCACAACTAGTTTTCTACCACACCATGCCTCAAAAGGAGTCTTCTCATCTAAGACATTATGAAAAGACCTATTAAGTATGTGAGTAGCATTGCTAATGGCTTCAACTTCAAGTGTAGGATAGAGAGACTTGGCTTTTATCATGCAACTTGCCATGGATTTAAGATTCCTAATCCTCATAGTTGCAACATGTGTCTTATGTGGACTAAATGTTGGTGGATTTTGAAGATCAATCCCCTCAAGTCTGCAAAAATCCTTAAGTCTTTTGTCTACATACCTATTCTCATTGTCCACTCGTAGTACCTTGATGGCTTTGCTTGAATTGTGTTCAACATGAGTCTTAAAGATTATGAACCACTTCTTTCTTGTGATGAAGGAAGTAGACCCAAGTGAATCTTTGAAAAGTCATCAACAAATGTGAGGATGTAGCGGCCTTGGCTAACTAAAGTCACTGCAAAGGGTCCTTCTAAAACCATGTGAACTAACTGGAGAACAATTGGAGCTCGTGAAGACTTCCTTTTATCATACTTATCCTCAAGATGGATATCCATTGAACATGATGAACACTCACCCCTAGAAAATTTGATATTTGGTAGAACTTTGACCATTCATTTTGAGCAAAGTTGTTGAAGAGAGCGAAAGTCAAGGTGACCAAACTGCTCATGCCATAGGTTGATTTATGAAGCAAAGTGAGTCAACAAGGCTTGAGAAGAAGACTTAGGCACAAAGTGGGAGAAGGAATAAAACCTTTTTTCATCATTGACTTTCCCCACCACAACCAATAAATCATCTCTAAGACTACACACCATCACTAAATTTGGAAGGAACTCAACTTTATAACCATCTCCAAGGTGAGTGATTTGGTAAACTGATAGGAGATTGGAGCTAATGTTTGGAATATAGAGAACATCTTTGAATTCCCTATTTTCCATTTCCACATGTCCTTTCCCTTCAACTTCCATTTTAGTATCATCTCCCACAAAGATGTGTGGTACCTTTGACTACTTCAATGAAGAAAAGTCTCCCTTTGAAGAACCCATGTAGTAAGAGGCACCTAAGTCGATTATCCATTCTGAAGAAGAACTTATGTTTTCCATAAGTACTTGCCTTTTACCCTTTGAAGAGGCAGGAGTTGAATCCTTGGAAGTACCTAGCACTTGAATCTTGTTCTTATTGAGTAGATTTTCTAACTCATCGATTCTTTTAGTTTTGCAATGATGCTCATCATGATTTAGCTTTTTGTAGTATGCACAAAATAGTTTGTCCTTCTTTTCATTACTTCCCTTCTTATTGGAAGAAGAATCTCCTTATTGTGAGGAGGATTGTTATGTCTTAGATTGTGATTTTTGCTTCCATTGTTTCTTCTTGTTGTTGCTTTTCCCTCCTTGAATTGATTGTACTCATCACTAGCCACCAAGGCTTTGGTCTTTGATGACTTGAGAAGTCCTAAATCCATCAAGTGAGATTGTTCAATAATCAACATCTCTATGAATGCATTAAACAAAGGCTTCTGGTAAGTAGATCCCATGGTCAATCTATGAGTATTAAAACTCAAAACAAATGAAGCATACTCAGAAGGTAGCCTCTTCAAGATATGATGAATCAACTTGTCATCCTTCATGGGATTTCCACAATCTTTAAGAAGTGCCCTATACTCATTAGCTTTGATGATGTAATCCTGAATTGTGTCAAAATTCTTTGGATCCAAGAGAAGTAGATCATCTTCAATCTGAAACCCCTTTTCTTCATCCACCTTACCATACAATGATTCAAGATTGTCCCAAGCTTCTTTAGATTCAGAACAATTGGTAATGTGAATGAGGAGATCCCTATGTACACAACTCCTAATAACTCCTAAAGCCTGTCAGTCTTGAGCTTTCTAATTAATGAGTTCTTTAGCATCAGTAGGTTTGGTAATTGTACCATCACCTTAAAGACTATATCCTTTTTCCATTAACCTACTCCATGTAATATCTTCCCATGTAGAATAGTTGCGTGAAGTTAGAGGAGGATATTTAAAACCCATGATATAGAAGATAAAAAGAGCACAATAGAGAGACACAAGAACATAATACACACACCCCCTTTTCACTCAATCAAAAGACCCCCCAAAAAAGATGCTTTTGGCACTTTATAAGTAGTGTGTGTATAATGGGCCACTTGTAAAAATGAACAAAGTGGACTTTCTAATTTTTCTTTTACAACTACCTTATGAGGCTCAAATCTGTCACTAAGCACTATAGCTCAGATTTAAAATAATTCTAAAAAGTAATCAAAGGTTTACAATGTAGAAAAAGGCCTAATTCTAAAAGTGAGATTTTGGTCCACACAACCCTAGAATCTAACTATAGATGTAGAAAGTAGATGAAAAAATATGTAGTTTCAAAAAAAATAGAACCTGAAAAAGTGACCAGATGTGCTTGTATGGAGCGTTTGAAGTCGCAAAATGCAAAATTATGCAGGTACAATCACCAAAAAATGTAATTTCTAAAAATCCTTGCACCAAAACCAAAAAATAACACCACCACTAAAAAATTTAAGAAATTTTATCCAATTTCAAAAAGAATTGCACCTGAATCGGAGTCCAAATGTTCGAGTTATGGGCTTACAAAGTCAAGCTACCAAATCAAAAAGCAATCTAAATAGGGGTCTAGAAGAAAATCTGTGAGCTTAAATTTGATGATAAAAAAACCATCACAATAGTTATAAAATGACTAGGTTTGATGGTCAAACGACCATCAAATTTAACCTAGTGACTAGATGATGTCAGTGAAAAATAGGCCCCTACTGACATGTCAGGCTAACTCAGCATCCATACTATATGGATGTGATGATTTGGTAGTCTTATGTACATGTGTCACTGTGACATGTCTGGTCTAAGTCACCATTGCTAATGTGTCAAGAGGTACAGGTGGTAGGTACGGACGGGACATGGCATTCCATACGCTGACTTGTCTATGCTAGTGACATGCCAAAATTGCTAGATTCCACGTGGCACGTGACAGTTCCAGGTGTTAGTAAATAGTGTTTCCCATAAATGCTCATATGTAAGAATAGAGAAAAGTGTGCAAACTAACAAATGAATTCCTATCGAAGAGGCTCAAGAATTCTCTACTTGATATTTCTTCATTGAAAACAGGCGTAGCTGACTTTATTATAATGAGAATTTTTTGATCTAACAGACTCAACAGAATGACCTTTTCAGGAAAATGATTTGTTGAAAGTGTTGAATCAACTTATTTTATCTCATTAATACAAAATAAATTTTAATGCAAAAGAACCACTTGATTTTAATTATCAAGATGATCCACATATTTGAAAACTAAAACTATTGAGTAGGCAAATTCGACAAAACTAACTTCTCACAGCATCCCAAGTCTTGAACCGAAAATTTCAAAACAAATAACAAACATAGCTAAAAGCTTAAATAGTATCTTTAGAAATACTAATTTAGATAGGCAGACAATATTATCCACTTACAAAGCTTTTAACCATAAATCAAACTGTAGAGTTTCATTGTATCTGCAGAAATTCTAAAATGTTACTTCTAACTTGGAATAAAACCACAAAAAAAAATAGTTTTGTCTATCAATCTGCTAGAGAATTCTAATCCCTTCACCATACTAATTATTACATATATATAGGCATGGGGCTGGACCATTGCCAAAATTACCTCGCCAGGAATTAATTGTCTTTTGCTTAAGTAACTAATAACTGAAAAATGCAAGAAAAACTAAACCGGGAAAAGAAAATATAACTAAGCAATTAAGTGTAATTGCCTATCTTGATTAGGTAGTGTTTTCCCCACTAGCCATGCCTTTCACCATTTTCCATATTTCATAGGTAGTCAAAAAGGCTGAGATAACAGATTGATGCGGCAAACCAATATAGGCGAACCTTTGCTTCCAGATTTCTTTCATCTTCTTCAGTTCAACAACCTTTTCTTCATGCATTTCCAAGTGTTTTAGGTTGATGATTAACTTAGCCTCTGTATGCACCACGTTAGAAAATTCCTGCTTAGTTGGTACCTTCTTGTCTTGCCACTCCTAAAACTTCTTCTGAACTTCTTTGATTATTTCATCTGATTGGGCAACGGAGTCATTTTCTTTTCCCATGAATTGTTTGGCAAACCATTTAAGGTCATTTTGAATAATCTGATGTATAACCTTAAGTTCTTGCAATGCTTCTTTGATTTTAGTTACTCCTTGTGTCAGTGCTTCATTCCTCCATTCAATGCAGTCTTTGATGGCATACAGGGCCTTTTCATCTAGGCCAGCTACGGGGCATTCAGCCTGGAATTTTTGTAGGCCAAGTTCCTGCACATCTTCTAACTACATCACCACCTTTGTCCAGCTGTTCTTCTCTTTTTCATATCCTTCATTTCCTGATTCCACCTTTTTAGTAATATTCAATATTTCCTTTGAGGCATGATCTAGGTGACCTATGTGTTTTACGATATCATGTAGAACATCCTGAACCCATTCACCTGCTACCTTGGCTACCCCTTTGCACATATACAGATTCTCCAATGATTATTGATTTGTCACAGAGGACACATCAATGATGGCTGACATCTCACAGATTGGCTTTGCTTCAGGTGTAGGATAGCATTGATATATTGTACCATGCTTTTTATTGTTTCCTTCATTTCCTACCTATCCTATCCATCTTTCCATACCCTGTGCACGATCTTTTTATTAGATACTTCAAAGAGATCCATGTCTACTTTGTGGTTCCCTTTTCGCAGATCAGCCTTTGTTATCTAGAAGTCTTGAGGGACCATGAAATCATGAGAGCTTCCATCTGGTGGTGTAGCTATTTTTGCTACCCATCCTCTTGAATTTTTATCAAAATTGATTCTTGCCTCGGTTCTTTCTTTCTTTACTTTAGGTGCCTTACCAAGACACTTACTAACAAAATCGTCAATAGGCATGGATATTGGGACTATGCTCCTTTTCTTCTCCATTGATGTCTCAAGCCATTTAGGCACAACTTGATACTTTATGCTAGCAAGGGAACATTTGACCAAGGAGAGGCTACACTCCTGGCCTTCGGTAGTTACTGGAAAATTCTGGGATTCGGGTAGATTATCCACCATAGGTGGGTTTTCTACTACCTCCAAGTCCATAGTTATGGTGTTCTTACTTTTGATGACTGATTCCTTCTTTGTGCTTAAACAAGTTACTCTCTTTCCTTTTGGAGTTGTCTCTTGAACTTGAAGTTGAAGTGATTCAGGAATTGCTTCAACTTCAACTTCGACTAGACCTGCAATATAATTAGGAACACCTCGATTAGTTTTCTTTTTAGCAGTCTTTTTATCTTTTCTTTTTGAAAACTTCCCATAGAGGTTTGGAGTAGTCACTACCTTTAACTTTAACCACTTGGCAGTTCTAGCTATTACATCTTTAGTACGGACATAGACATCATTTTCTTCCCTCTTTTCCCAGTCAATTTTAGGAATGGGCATGCATTCAATCTGGTCAATATAAAATTGATCAAGCACTTCTTCAGAATCATCATCCTTTATTCCGTAAGTATCCAACACCACATTGAACATAGTGATTTGTTTAATAGCTAAGCATGACCACAATCTTTTCCTTACCTTGAATTCATTAAGGTAGTTTGCCCAAAAATCTTCTAATTGTGGGGAATGGACTAGGGATACCGCATTCTTGACATTGTTTCTGACAAAGCCAGCATAGTCAAAATCTAACCAAGAAATGAAAGGTTTAAAGCCTAAACAGGTTAATGATTTTGCTAACAATATGGCTTCTTTCAGACTGGGGCATCTATAGTGTCCAATCTCAATTGGGAAGAATATTGAAAAAGATCTTTTTCAAATCTGAAAACACTTAATCATAGAAACAAATTGCCTACACATCTTAGATAACACTATAGAATCTAAACAATAACATGGCAGCTTTAAAGGTTCATAAAAAAAACCACCCACTCTGATATATGTAAACCTGGGGAATTGAATGTAATAGAAACCATAGATTTACACAACTTGCATAGCTTCTTCTATCATCCTATCATTCTTCTGGCCTTAGAGTTCAAATACCAATTTTCGTACAAAGACATCATTGACCCTCTTCAACTCCTTGCATATTGTAGCTTCTTGAAGATCGCCATAATATTGGTAAATGAGCATGTCATTAACCCAAGGTGCATGTGGAAGATAGTACCATTCTTTAGATGTAGCTAGGATGTAAATTAGATAAGAAGACGAGAAAAATGGGCCACAATTGTTAACAGCTATTAAACCCCTATGTAGGTTTTCTGCTATGAGATCAGACCAATCAATGAATTTAACCCCTTCAATGATATTCTGTATGAAAAAGTACATCCATTATTCCCAATGGAATGCATGTTCATTTCCCTTGATCCTATTTATTAGAAGAATGATGTCTGCAATTTCTTTTATAAAATGCTCAATACTCAATGGATTAGGTAGTCTAGAACCTCCCTCTGTTGGTTTCAAGAGCTAGGACTGAGCTATCTTGTTATCATAGCTTTTTTTTTTTTTGGTGTATAGATGCTCAACTTCTTCAAATGTCCATGGCTCATAAGGTTCCTTGTGAGGAATCCTAAAGGTCAAATTAACACTGGTTCTATTTATTCTAACAATCACTTCCTCCGAGGCTTTCTTAATACACCCAGAAATAGGGTCATAATGGCTTGCACATTCAAGAACAAGTTCTAGGTATGTGATGGCAATGGGAAAAGCAGCGGCTTCTAATAATCCACTATAAAATAAACTATGATAAATAAGGCTTGAATGGGTGTTCTTGGCTCATTTGATTAACTCAAATAAACTTTTATTTACCAGGAATGTGTCACAAATTTTAGGCAGGGAACTAAGCAAAGAAGGTTTCTCTAGCTTAGGCAATTTTGGGCGAAAAAGTGTCATGATTGCTAATAAGGATAGGTTTACAATATATGGCTTGTAATACCTCAAAAAAAAGCAAACATAATTTGAAAAGCAAAGGGTTATGAAAATGCACTTACAGTTTGAGAGAGACAAAGCCTGCAACTCGCCCATCTTACCCGATAATGCTGGGGATTTGGCAAGTAAGTGCAATAATTACCCTCTCATGTGGCATGGGTTGGAAAAGACACTGCGTGTGCTTTGTTTTAAATACTCCATCAAATCTGCAAGTATGCTGCTATGTTAGGTGATCATGACATGACAATTTTATCCTGCAATCAAATCTTGTCATAGCCAAACACGTACTACCTTAAATCCTTTCATTCATAACTTCACATGTCTTGGGAAATGCTATACTGGGACCCACCTTGATTTAGTTCAAAGATTTAAAACCTGCATACAACTTTCGTTAGTGTGCAACATTGACACTAAAGTTGAAGTTGAAGAATTGGGTGACTGAGTTTCAAATTTGACTTCGACTTAACTAAGTCCAACTCGAGGAAAAAGATTGAATTTGACACACGAAGACTGAGGCAGACCTGAACTTGAAGTTGAAGTAAACTAAAACTTCAAGTTCAACTTCAGGAAAAGAAAACTTGGGACTAAAAACATATTAGAGTGTGAGAAAAATATAAGCACTAACAATCTTCTCCTGTTAGGGAATGAGACTAAAAGGATCATGGATGAACCCAAGGTCTTAGGCCTTGCAGACCGACTCAAAAGATGATGACACAAAACAAAGAATAGAACAAGAAAGGAAAAACAAAACAAAAGATGGTATTTACAATGAGACGTGAAAATGGACTTAAAGATGGTATAGCTTGAGGTCCTGCCCATTGTAGGACAGGCGAAGTTCATCTCCATTAGGGTACTGTAGTTTGAATGCATTTGAACCTAGTTCTTCAGATATTACAAATGTATCTTTCCATAAGCTTTCAAACTTAGAATGAGCTCCTTTATGTTCCCTTTTCTTATCCCATAACAACACCTGGTCTCCTTTCATGAATTTTTGTGGTCTCACCTTTTGATAAAAAATCCTTTTAACTCTTGCCTGATGATTTGTGATGTGATCCACTAGCTCTCTTCTTTTTTCTTCTATTTTTTCAAGATATAGTATTCTCTTCTCAATGGAGGACTGGAATGTTTCATCTTCGATTGCTTTCTACAGATTCAATGTGGCTAGTTCTAAAGGCAAGGACAATTGTGCCTCAATTCTGTACACCAATTCAAAAGGTGTCATACCTATGGCTCTTTTGGGAGAAGTCCTGTCAGCCCAAACTGCTTCATATAACTTCTTGTGCCAATCTCTCCCCTTTTCATCCACCAATTTGTTCATAATGTTAACCAGGTTTTTATTTGTAGACTATGCCTATCCATTGCCTTGAGGGAAGTAATTCGATGAATGAGACAAATGGACACCATGATCATAATAATACAATTGAATTTCCCTAGATGATAAATTTTGTACATTATTTGTTACTATTTTACTGGGAGTACCAAAATGGGTCAAAATATTTTCTATCAAAAATTTACACACCACCTGTGAGGTTGTTGCTTTAATAGGAACTGCCTCTACCCATTTAGTAAAATAATTAGTTGCAATGAGGATGGATGTGTGTCCAGCACTTGAACTTGGACTAATAGGCCCTATAAAATCCAATCCCCATTGTTGAAATGGTTCTTCTATGATCATTGGTTTTAGGGGTAGAGAAGCCAATTGTGGTTTCCCGGTAAATAGTTGACATTTTTCATAATTCCTAACCCAATGGTAAGCAGCTTTAAACATTCCTGGCCAATAGTACCCACTTCTTAGGATCTTGAATGTTGTTACTGTTGATGAAAAATGACCTCTACAGGCTCCATCATGGAAGGTTCTCAATAAATTATCTTGTTGGTCAGTATCAACACATCTGAAAAACATACCATCTAAACCTCTTTTATATAAGATATCATCAATTATAACAAACTTAGCTACTCTGAGTTGGAGGGTTTGCCGATCCTTTCCTTTTAGCTGATCAGGACATCTTTCGTATGTCAGGAAATAAGCAATATCTGAATACCATTCATCTTTGAGACTTACAAACAAGCAAGTGAGATTTGACTCTTCTTTTTCACCTTTTGCAATAAGTTTACACAAACCCTATCCTTGAACCAATTTTTTTGGTTAGATATCCAAATCAAATTCTTGGACTTTTGCTACCTATGTCGCTCGATTGTTGACTGCTACATCTTGCTATGTGAGAATGCTCTTGACCGCGGTGGATGGCACATACACTATGGAATGAGAGTGCAGAATATAGTATCTAAAATATTTTATTTCTTTTACAGAAACAAAAGCTTTCTTTTTAGATAGAGAGTAATTAAGCTCATCTTTCTTTAGAGGTACGCTCATAAAAGAGATAGGCATCTCTTCCCCTTTGTCATTCTTTTGGAGCAATATGTCTGACATGGTATGCTCAGATGCATAACAATACATTATAAAATCTTTTTTTAAATCAGGGTGAAAAAGCATTGGGGCTTTAGCAATAGCTTCTATTACCTCTTTGAATGCTTTTGATGTTGGCTCATTTCTCACTGAGTAACTTGGCCATGGGTTTAACCATTTCTGCAAAATCAAGTACAAATTTTCTCAAGAAATTGATTTGTCCAAAGAAGGATTTAATGCCATTTCGATTGACAAGAAGACATAACTGTTGGATGGTTTCCACTCTTTCTGAGTCAATTTTGATACCTTCTTTTGAGACCATGTGTCTAAGTAACTTTCCTTCAGTCACGGCAAAAATCAATTTCTTGGGATTCAATGAAATTCCATGATCTCTACACTTATGGAGTACTTTTCTCAAATCTTTTAGGTGTTTCTTCCGTCTTTTGGAAAACACTATCATATCATCGAGGTACACTATGATGCATCTATCCAATAAGTTGCTAAAGGTCGAATTCATAGCTTGCTGGAAGGTGGCACCAACATTTATTAAGCCAAAAGGCATTCTTTTGTAGGCAAAGGTTCCCCATTGTGTTGTAAATGTTGTTTTGTGTTGATCATCTTCAACAACTTATATTTGGTTATAACTTGAGAAACCATCTAGAAAAGACATCATTTCTGAACCAGTGACTGTTTGAAGAACTTGATCCATTATTGGCAAAGCGAAACTGTCTTTCAAACTTGCTTGATTAAGGTTTCTAAAATCAACACAAATCCTTATCTCTCCATTCTTTTTACTGACTGGCACTATGTTTTCCACCCATGTGGAATGATGAATTGGAAAAATAATGTGAGCTTTTAGCATCTTATCGATTTCTCTGAAAATTGAATCAGAAACTTTTGGATTATATGTCCTCAATTTTTGCTTAAAAGGGGAGGTACCTAGTTTCAAAGTAATATGGTGTTTGAATTTACCATTCCTAAAAGTCTTCAAATCATCATAAGACCAAGAAAAGACATCAACATATTCTAACAGGAGCTTAATGAATCTAGCTTTCTCACCTTCATCACATCAAGTTCCTAAATTGATAATTTTGGGATTATGTTTATCTCCCAGATTCACCTATTCATAATCAGCATTCAGATCATCTTTAGATGTTGCATCTTGAGCTAGGAAGGTATCTTGCCTATCAAAAAAATTTTCAAACTCGACTAGGCCTTTAGGTATTACATTCCCTTGTAACTGTAACACATCACTCTTGTTAGGTAAATCAGGACAAAATTCCCTACATTCCACACTTGAGCCTTCAAAGTAGTTCATAGAGAACTTCTCAACATTTTGCAAGAAAGCATTAATATGAGCATCATCTTTAAATACTTGCCAAGAATTATTATTATCAGGGACACTTGGTCTGTGAATGATTTCAACTGAATACTTCTTGCTTATGAAATCAGGATGAGGAATTAACAAAGAAGTTGATACTGCTAAGGAGTTAGCCTTGTCATTCAGTTCTCGAGGGATTGCTTCAATTACAAATGCATCAAAACCTTCTATTTCGTCCCATACTCTTTTCATGTAATGCTTTAGTCTTTGGTTTTCAACTAAAAACACACCTTTAACTTGTTTCATTATTAACTCAGTATCTCCTCTTGCTTTTAATAGCTTGATGTTCTTTCTTTTGGCTTCTTCTATGCCTAGAAGTAGGGCCTCATATTCAGTTGTATTGTTAGTATTTTCAAAGGCAAGCTTATAAGAAAAGGGGAATTTTTGATCATCAGGTGATATGAGAACTAAACCGGCTCCAGATCCATTCGAACAATAGCTCCCATCAAACTCAAGGGTCCATAGCAGATCATCTTCTAATGTTTTCTCACCTATTTTCTCATCTTCAGACAGAATCAAATAATTACCAAAATCAGTTTCTTGGTAAAGAATTTGAGATTTAGGATCATTAGATGGGAAGACTGTGTATTTGGATTTTGTTTTAGGTAATAAGGTTACTTTCTCCTTCCCAATAGGTATCACATCTTGAGACCAATTCATCTTAACTTCCCCTCCTAGATCTCAGTAGAAAGTCTAACTAAGAAGCATGCCATAGCTTGTGGGGATATCCACTACCAGGATGTTGAGTTTAATTGTTTTCTCAGGGTAAGAAGCTAGTGACACTTGAGTATCTTTTATTTGACCCATGAAGGGTACTTGTTTTGAATCCATGGAGTAACATTGGCCAAATGTTTTGGTTAAAGGAAGATCCAAAGCTTTTGCTACTATTGTTGGCATTATATTATCTGAAGCCCCTGAATCTATGATGCAGTTATTCAGCTTAAAGCCATGTAAAAAGAGAGAGAGACATAGAATGGATCAAGCTTGTGGTTATAAGAAGGTTTAGGACTGATTGGGTCTGGTTGGATTACCTCTTCTTGACTATGAGATTTTTGTGTTTATGATTTCTTGTCCTTCAAAAATTCTTTCTTTTGTTGAGAAACTATTTCATTTCCATCCGAGACTTTGACCTCATTGATCTGTTTGGCTACTTTGTCAGGAGGTGACTGATTAACATACTCAATCAACTTGTTAAGTTCACTGTGGTTCATCCTCAAGTATTCTGCAAGAGAGATTTGTATCCTTGATGTCTTACAAAACTCAACAAGGTCAAATGTGGAATCAGAACCAACCACTTTCTTTAAGATTTGAGGGGTAGCTGTTGAAACAAGTGATGACTTACTTTCACTTTCTCCTTTCATCTTTTGTTCCTTGGCATGAGTAGGGGTTGATTTATTTTTATCATAAGTATCAGCTGCTTCAGTTCTTTGCCCTCGAGTTAAGACCAAACATGAAGCCTCTTCTAAGGTCAATAAGATGCCATTACCTCTGTAAAAATCAGATTCATACTCAAGGTGATAATTTATGGAGTCACCAGGTTCCTCAAAAGATTCTTCTTCTATTATTACATTAGTGGAAGCCACTTTTTTTGCTTCAAGCTACTGATATCTAATATTTTCAAGACAAGATATTCCCTCATGATCATTTGTAAGATGAAAAACACTCATGTTGTTTTTGCTAGGTGGTGCTTCAATTTGTAATCTTTGTTGGCTTGAGGGTAATGTAAGTTGTTTTCCCTAAAAACTACTTTGGCCTGGGTATTTCCTTGGAATATCTTGATAATGAGTGTTCATTTTAGGGAGTTGTTTCTTAATAGTCATCACATCATTAATAAGCTTCTGAACCAATGGGTCAAATTTTTCAGATGAAGGTGGTTGAGTTTTAGAATTCTATATCTCTTTCTTCCATTTTTCTCTAGCCAAAAGGTCATCTTCGTGTTCAATTGCCATTCTTTGGGAAGCTTCAACATCTGCTACTCTATTTCTTCTTAAGTGAAAACTAATATCTGGAGGCATTGCATTAACAAAGAATCCTTTACGATTTTCATCATTAGGTCATTTGGTAGTAGGGATTTTGTGGATTATCTTATTGAATTTTGCTACAAAATCTCTCATGGGTTCATGTACTTCCTTTTTCAATTGAGTTAATTGGAGTAGCAAGGTATATTCATCTTTAGAGGATTTAAATCTATCTTCAAAAGCAGTACGCATATGATTCCAGTCAGTAATGGACCCTTGAGGAAGATGATGAAACCAGTCTGTCGCATCATCTATCAAAGTCTGCACAAATAACCTCACAACCACATCTTCATGTGCAACGGCCAGGATGACACATGCAATGTTAAAGGCATTAAGGTGCTCATTAGTTGACTTCTTTCCATTGCCATAGAATTTGGGCAACACTTCTCTAGCAACTTTAGGAAGTGGATTAAGATTACCTACAAGAGCTAAGGGACCTACTTCCACAGATTAGCGGCCATTCTAGGGAGAACGAAATTCAAAGGTTGGATGTTTAAATGGGAAGGTATTAATGTGCTTGGCAATATTAGGGCTTGAAGCTTCACATATATTGGGGTGGATCTCTTAGGGGAAGTTGGCCTACTTTTACTCTTGACAGGCTTTGTCTATTTTTGGGAGAGATCAGGGGTGAAGTTGAGGTTTTTTACAAATTCATAAGACTCATCAATGAACACCTTTCTTTCTTCACTTTGAGTATACCTTCTACTAGCCAGTTTATCGCTATAAAGACTAACATTTAGCACTTAGAAAGGCCTTGGGATTAGTCTATCAACTATTGCTTCTTCATTAGTAATAGGTGTGCCTCTAATGAGTTTGGCTCTTTCTTCTTCTCTTTCAAGCACTTGGTTAACTTGTGTAAACTATTCTAGGATTGTTCTGAGTTTCTAGGCTTGTGTGCTTAAATTAGAAATGATATCCTCTTATGTATTAGAAAACCCTATGCCTGGTTCATGTACCAGGAAAACTTCATAATGAGGCAAAACCATTTTACTGTTCCCCAACGGAGTCACCAAAAATTGTTAGTAAATAGTTTTTCCCATAAATGCTTATATGTAAGAACAGAGAAAAGCATGCAAACTAACAAATGAATTCTTGTCAAAGAGGCTCATGAATTCTCTGCTTGATATTTCTTCACTGAAAACAGGTGCAGCTACCTTTATTATAATGAGAATTTTTTGATCTAATAGACTCAACAGAATGACCTTTTTAGGAAAATGATCTACTGAAAGTGTTGAATCAACTTATTTTATCTCATCAATACAAAATAAATTTTAATGAAAAAGAACCACTTGATTTTAATTATCAAGATGATCCACATATTTGAAAATTAAAACTATCGAGTAGGCAAATTCGATAAAACTAACTTCTCATAGCATCCCAAGTCTTGAACTGACAATTTCAAAAAAAATAACAGACATGGTTAAAAGCTTAAATAGTATCTTCAAAAATACTAATTTTGATAGGCAGACAATAGTATCCACTTACAGAGCTTTTAACCATAAATCAAATTTAGAGTTTCATTGTATCTGCAAAAATTCTAAAATGTTACTTCTAACTTGGAATAAAACCACAAACAAAAATATTTTTGTCTATCGATCTACTAGAGAATTCTAACCCCTTCACCATACTAATTATTACATATATATAGGCATGGGGCTAGACCATAGCCAAAATTACCCTGCCAAGAGTTAATTGTCTTTTTCTCAAGTAACTGATAACTGAAAAATGCAAGAAAAACTAAATCGGGAAAAGAAAATATAACTAAGCAATTAAGTGTAACCGCTTGTCTTGATTGGGTAGCGATGTCTCCACTAGCCATGCCTTTCACCATTTTCCATGTTTCATAGGCAGTCAAAAAGGCTGAGATAACAGATTGATGCGGCAGACCAATATAGGTGAATCTTTGCTTCCAAATTTCTTTCATCTTCTTCAGTTTAGCAACCTTTTCTTCATGCATTTTCAAGTGTTTTAGGTTGATGATTAACATAGCCTCTATATGCACCATGTTAGAAAAGTCCTACTTAGTTGGTGCCTTCTTATCTTGCCACTCCTGAAACTTCTTCTGAACTTCTTTGATTATTTCATCTAATTGGGCAATGGAGTCATCTTCTTTTTCCATGAACTGTTTGGCAAACCATTTAAGGTCATTTTGAATAATCTAATGTATAACCTTAAGTTCCTGCAATGCTTCTTTGATTTTAGTTACTCCTTGTTTCAGTGCTTCATTCCTCCATTTGATGCAGTCTTTGATGAGATACAGGGCCTTTTCATTTAGGCCAGCTACGAGGCATTCAACCTAGAATTTCTATAGGCCAAGTTCCTGCACATCTTCTAACCACATCACCACCTTTGTCCAGTTGTTCTTCTCTTTTTCATATCCTTCATTTCCTAATTCCACCTTTTTAGTAATATTCAATATTTCCTTTAAGGCATGATCTAGGTGACCTATGTGTTTTACGGTATCATGTAGAACATCCTGAACCCATTCAACTACTACCTTGGCTACCGCTTTGTACTTATGCAGATTCTCCAATGGTTGCTGATTGGTCGCAAAGGACACATCAATGATGGATGACATCTCACGTATTGGCTTTGCTTAAGGGTGTAGGATAACATTGATATATTGTGCCATGTTTTTTATTATTTCCTTCATTTCCTGCTTATCTTGTCCATCTTTCCATACCCTGTGCGTGATCTTTTTATTAGATACTTCAAAGAACTCCATGTCTACTTCGTGGTTCCCTTTTCCCAGATCAACCTTTGTTATTTGGAAGTCTTGAGGAACCACAAAATCACAAGAGCTTCCATCTGGTGGTGTAGCTATTTCTGCTACCCATCGTCCTGAATTTTTATCAAAATTGATTCTTGCCTCGGTTCTTACTTTCTTTACTTTAGGTGCCTTACCAAGACACTTACTAACCAAATCGTCAATAGGCATGGATATTGGGACTATGCTCCTTTTCTTCTCCATTGATGTCTCAAGCCATTTAGGCATAGCCTGATCCTTTATGATAGCAGGGGAACATTTGACCAAGGAGAGGCTACTCTCCTGGCCTTTGGTAGTTATTGGAAAATTCTAGGATTCGAGTACATTTTCTGCCATAGGTGAGTTTTCTGCTACCTCCAGGTCCACAATTATGGTATTCTTACTTTTGACGATTGATGCCTTCTTTGTGCTTGAATGGGTTACTCTCTTACCTTTTGCAGTTGTCTCTTGAACTTGAAGTTGAAGTGATTCAAGAATTGCTTCAACTTCAACTTCGACTAGACCTGCAATAGAATTAGGAACACCTCATTAGTTTGCTTTTTAGCATTTTTTTTATCTTTTCTTTTTGAAAACTTCCCAAAGAGGTTTGGAGTAGTCACTACCTTTAACTTTATCCACTTGGCAGTTCTAGCTATTACATCTTTAGTATAGGCATAGACATCATTTTCTTCCCTCTTTTCCCAGTCAATTTCCGGAATGGGCATGCATTCAATCTAGTCAATATAAAATTGATCAAGCACTTCTTCAGAATCATCATCCTTTATTCCATAAGTATCCAACTCCACATTGAACATAGTGATCTATTTAATGGTCAAGCATGACCATAATCTTTTCCTTACCTTGAATTCATTAAGGCAGTTTGCCCAAAAATCTTCTAATTGTGGGGAGTGGACCAGGGATACTGCATTCTTGACATTGTTTTTGACAAAGCCAGCATATTCAAAATCTAACCAAGAAATGAAAGGTTTAAAGCCTAAATGAGTTAATGACTTTGCTGACAATATGGCTTCTTTTAGACTAGGGCATGTATAGTGTCCAATCTCAATTGGGAAGAATACTAAAGAAGATCTTTTTGAAATCTAAAAAGACTCAATCATAGAAACAAATTGCCTACACATCTCAGATAACACTATAGAATCTAAACAATATGTGGCAGCTTTAAAGGTTCATCAGAAAAACCACCCACTCTGATATATGTAAACTTGGGGAATTGAATGTAATAGCAACCATAGATTTGTACAACTTGCATAGCTTCTTTTGTCATCCTATCATTCTCTCGGCCTTGGAGTTCAAATACCAATTTTTGTACAAAGACATCATTGACCCTCTTGAACTCCTTGCATACTGTAGCTTCCTGAAGATCATCATAATATTGGTAAATGGGCATGTCATTAACCCAAGGTGCATGTGGAAGATAGTCCCATTCTTTAGATGCAGCTAGGATGTAAATTAGATAAGATGAGAAAAATGGGCCACAATTGTTAACAACTATTAAACCCCTATGTAGATTTTCTGCTATGAGATCAGACCAATCAATGAATTTAACCCCTTCAATGATCTTCTATATGAAAAATTACATCCATGATTCCTAGTGGAATGCATGTTCATTTCCCTTGATCCTATTCAGTAGAAGAACAATGTCTGCAATTTCTTATATAAAATGCTCAATAGACAATGGCTTAGGCAGTATAGAACCTCCCTCTGCTGGTTTCAAGAGCTCGGATTGAGCTATCTTGTTATCATAGCTATTTTTGTTTTTGGCATACAGGTGCTCAGCTTCTTCAAACATCCATGGCTCATAAGGTTCCTTGTGAGGAATTCTAAAGGCTGAATGGATTTTGGTTCTATTGATTCTAGCAATCACTTCCTCTGAGGCTTTCTTAATACACCTAGAAATAGGATCATAATGGCTTGCACATTCAAGAACAAGTTTTGGGTATGTGATGGCAGTGGGAAAAGCGACAGCTTCTAATAATCCACTATCAACTAGCCGCTGATAAATAGGGCTTGACTGGATGTTCTTGGCTCGTTCGATTAACTCAAATAAACTTTTATTTACTAAGAATGTGTCACAAATTTTAGGCAGGGAACTGAGCAAAGAAGGTTCCTCTAGCTTAGGCAATTTTGGGCGAAAAAGCATCATGATTGCTAATAAGGATAGGTTTACAATATATGGCTTGTAATACCTCAAAACAAAGCAAACATAATTTGAAAAGAAAAGGGTTATGAAAATGCACTTATATTTTGACAGAGACAAAGCCTGCAACTTGCCCTTCTTACCCGATAATGTTGGGAATTTCTTCGAAGAAAATGGAATGAGCAGAAAAGGACTAAAATGAATGCATTTAAGGAATGATTTATGTAGGAGATTGTAGGAAAAATTTGCAAGTAAGTGCAATAATTACCTACTCATGTGGCATGGGTTGGAAAGATGTCGCGTGTGCTTTGTTTTAAATACTCCATCAAATTCGCACGTATGCTGCTATGTTAGGTGATCATGACATTACAATTTTATCCCACAATCAAATCTTGTCATAGCCAAACACGTATTGCCTTACATCCTTTCATTCATAACTTCACATGTCTTGGGAAATGTTATACTGGGACCCACCTTGATTTGGTTCAAAGATTTAAAACCTGCATACAACTTTCGTTAGTGTACAACATTGACATTGAAGTTGAAGTTGAAGAATTGGGTGATTGGGTTTCAACTTTGACTTTGACTTAACTAAGACCAACTTGAGGAAAGAGATTGAATTTGACACACGAACATTGAGGTAGACCTGAACTTGATGTTGAAGTAAACTAAAACTTCAAGTTCAACTTCAGGAAAATAAAACTTGGGACTAAAAACATATTAGAGTGCGAGAAAAATATAAGCACTAACACTAGGCTTATGTGTTAGAGAGTTCATGTGTCAAGTGGATAGGTCTCCACATGGCAGGACAATACTTCTCGGTATGGCAGGTAGTGTACAATAGCATAGACATGGTAAGGTAGCAAATAAAATGTTGTCATCTGTCCAAACCCTATTGCAGTAAGCTGGTGCGAGTGGGAAACTTGAAAAGATCAGCATCAGTTTTGAAAGCCAGAATATGTGAAGATGCACTGGATGCAGGCTAGAATCCACACAATAGTACCAGAATCTTGCAAATGTGCGCCAAAACTTCTAATCTTTATCCCACATTCAATGGTAATAAGAACTTGTGGGTGTATAAAAGAAATGTACCATGGGTATTATAAACAAAGAGGCCACCAGAAAAGGTGAGGTTGGGCTGCTAGAGGTGTATGGAAGTGGTTGGATGTGCTTCAGTCGGCAAAAATATTGTGTCATGCACAAATTTTGACTATGATGTGATGCCCGTTTAATTAGTAACTTCTCTATGAATATTTCTAATGCTAGGGAATATTCTCTCCACAAAATAAACCTCCAAATGGTAGAGCAGAGGTGCCACCGCCTAGTTCTACTAAAAAAATTCTCTGCTGGGTGCCCGAAGGGCAAATTTTTTTTTGAATAATTCTAACGAAAAATTATAGAGAAATAAAAATGCAAATTCAAAAATTAATTAAATCTGCAAAAAATGACCATACCTAAACTATAAATCAAGGCCTTTGGGTGCTGATTTGCAAAAGAATTTTGCCTTACAGTTGACTTTGGGCCAAGGTAATCAATTTTATAATAGATCTCTAAAGATTCAACATTCTGGACGTAATGGTGAGGTTAGATCTGGCTCTAGATGCTCTCAATTTTTGCAGTACTCTAGATTTGGGTTGAGGTGCTAAAGAAAAAATGGTCTCAAAATGGCTATATGATGAGAAAATCTCCAAGCTTTGATACCATGTAAGAATTTACCTAAGGGAAAAATTCACCTAGGAACTAAGAACTTAAACACAAGCACAACTGTAGACTAGAAAGAGAGGTATCAATATGAAAGTACACTAGGAGTGCATGTATATAAATATCTTTGAGATACATATAGAATGCCTCCTAATCAACATCACGATAAGTCATACAACTAGGTACATGTCCACTAGATATGGCTTATCCTCCATTAAGCACAGAAGTAAGTGTGATGACAAGAGGATAAGCCTACAAGGGTGTGACATGCAAATCAGTGTTGTAGACACCATGTGCTAAAATAGAGTTGTGTACTTCTATGTTGTACTCTGAAAATACTTTAAGTGTGCCAATTTTCAAGTCTTTATGAATCCGTCTACACACTTTCCCAAGTTAATTCCACTTGCAAATTATGCTTTTCTGCCATTGTTTCCAGTCTACAAATTTGAGTAGCCCACTTTGATCGCTTGTCATTTGCACCTTGTTATTCATCATGAGCCCAAATTGCATATTTATACTCTCCTCATGACAATGAACCAACGTCCCAATTTTCGTGCCCCCAAGTGTCAATTTGCCCAATTTTCAAAGGCAATTCTAAAAGGGTAACTTTGATAGTCAATATCTTTTGACCTCAAATTTGTACTAAGATGAGATTTGACAAGGTAGGAGTATGTAGAACAAAGAATCAATGTACCAATTTTTAGAGCTTGATCAGGTGTTTGGGTCAATTTTTAAAGCTGCTCAAAGGACCCTCATGCACTAAATTGACAAGTTACAAGAAAGTGATAGAATGAGTTTTAATTGACAGTTTAACAATCGAGCTTGATTTTGATTTGTATCACATTGTCAATGGATCAGTTTGGCATTTCAAGTGTTTGAGTTCGAAAACTTTTTTAGTCGAACCCGCTTTGGGGCCTAACTAATCTATCTCAAAATGATTAGAATTGCAAGTTTCAAAGGTTTTCAAAGTATTACAATTGGTTATAATTATTTAATTATTTTGAGGAGCATATGAAATTTTAAAAGTTCAATCTTTTACCAATAGAAGGGTCCTTATTTTCTCGTTGATGATTTCATTCCAAGGCTCTCGGTCAAAAATCATGATCAAGAGTAGAGAGCAAGCCAATACATTAGTTGTCCACTGCTTCTTCTCAATAGCCTCCGAAGGATTTTTTTTTGCGCTAGGTCTAGATTTGTAATCAAATCCAGCATTTATTTTTGTACCTAATTCCTTGGAACAAATGAATGCATCATCTATTCCTATGAACACTAATGAAAGTAAGGTTCTAGAAAAATAATACAAGAGGGATTGACTAATGACAAATTAGTTCACGAGAAAAAAAAAGTGTTCATTTGGGAAGTAGTAAAGCATAAACAGTTGATGCAGAAAGAAATATCTTAAATGCAAGGGTACATGAAGGACATTCAGCTAAATCAGATTGTGTTGAGGTGGATGAATCAATTGGGTTGACAAGTGCAAATGAAGCATTAGCAAATGCTGAGAACCACTCATTTTTCAACAAGTGGTGCTTCTAAGGAAAGGGAACTAACAGAAAATGGGAATATTCAAAATTTAGATGATAGTGCCAATCTAAAATATAATCAAATGCAATTTGATACATGCCATGATTTCCATTTGGATGCCACACATTCAAGTGATAAGTGTGAGTTTAGTATTCAAAAGAAAAGTTCCAAATATTGAGGTGGATGTAGTATAAGATAACTCCTTTAAATATGTATTAGAAGATGTTGATGCAAATCTTTTCAATCTGAGTGATGTTACTAATGGTCAAATTGGGATTTGTGAGGAAAAAGGGACCTCTAAGGATATGGACTCATCTGACAAGCAAGTAGGGGAGCCGTTCAAGGGTAGTCCATGCAAAATGACTAGACACCCTGCACAAACAAGGGGATACACGTGTGCAAAAAGGGAAGCCATCTGAAGAGGCCATGAGAAGTTAAAGGGGAGTTGGCAACTCATGATAAAGAGCACCCATGTCAAAGTTGAAGTGACATCAAAGGATAAAAAAGAGGAAGTTGCATCATGTATGCATCAAAGGAGATATAGTTTCAGAATCTCATTACTTCAGTTTCTTTCCAAGTATGAAAAACAAGTTGTATCAACATCAAAAGCCATTGTCAAAGAAATAATCCTACGAATTAAAAAGGAGAGCATTGCAATGATAAGAGATCAAGGTAAAGCATGTGGTTTCAAATTCATCAGCGTCCAATAAGAGTAATGGTGCATCTTTTCATAACATCGTCTTGGAGGAAGAAAGACACCAGTTTGAAAGTGTCTTGATTCACTGTTATACCCAGCTAAATTAAAATTATTGAAAGCTACATGCCAATATATTAAAAACAAATCATTGTAGAGGTAGAACACCCATGTTTGAATATGTGGTCAAATCTGGAGAGTTGCATGTTGAGGCAAAGGAGCAATCAATGAAGAGACTAGGAAGCCGACCAAAAAATAAAGGAAAGCAGCGGCTAATATGGCAAGCATAGGGAAGATCAATGCTTCTCAAGAGGAAATCTCACACATTGAGAATGAAGAACAGACACACCAAAATTGAAGCACAGGAGCTTGGTTAGTCCTTGGGCACCATCTTGAGGATATAATAGAGGAACTAAGTGAAGTTTCTAAGATATTTCCACCTAAAATCAAGATGGCACTACTGGCAATTGCTAAGAGACAAGGACTATTATGTGATATAGTATTTCTTGCATTAGTAGATAGATCATGTGAACTCTTAGATATCTTAGGTTCTAAAGTCATAGATAAAGGCATGCTGAAGGTGATTGAGACATGCCTTTTCTTGAAAGTTGTTGATATCAGTCGATGCAAGCGACTGAGTGCTCAATCAATCGGTGCTTTTCTATGAAAATGTAAGTCATTAGAGACATTACGTGGGCATTCAATCGTGCAATTTTCAAATGCTCTTTTGTGGGCCTAGTGAGGGTAGAAATGAAAGAAGACCACATAGAAAATTTGCGAGAAGAGTAAGTTACCTGTCAAGAGCAAAGGCGCAGGGAAACCAGTAAGAGGACTTTAGTCCCACATAGCCTGTGTAGGGGTTTTTTATGCTTTTTAAATACAACTCCATGCATAAAGTATAATGTCTTAAAGACATGGTACATTTTGGAAACAAAGCTTGCATGGGGCTCCCATAGTCGATCTGTATGTGGATGACAATTGGATCCAACATAAGCAATACTTTGAACAAAGATATGCATGAGCTGATGTGGTGGTAGGAGACACTAGATTCTACCATGTGTCCTAATCCTACAGTGGGCACATGCCCACAAAATAAAGTTGCTCACTAGTTAAATAATGTAGGAATGTGCCTAATTGAATCGTTGCAGCAGGTCCCAGATGAAGTGAGGTGGTGCCAGAGCAACAAGTTTCAAACCAAATGCTAAGATCACGCCACATGGCAAGATCAGATGATCAACGCATGCCTACAATATGAAGATGCAAGGTGGTTAAGAAATGCATGTATGCAGGAAGTGACACATGGCAGTGGGCCCAAGCCAACAATGATGTGGCACTACATCTAACGTGATGATGTGGTGGTCTAGTGGCATGTGTGTGCAGAGATTGACCAATCAAAAAGTGACATGTGGCAGTCGATCAAAGGCTAGTTGACCTAGATGGAGATATAAGGGAAAAAATAAAATAATTTTAAAATGATTTTTCAAAAATGGGCGTACGTGCAAAGCTTTTAAATTCAAAAAGGTTATAATCTAAAGTTTTAACTTTAGATTTTTTTAAATTTTTGAAAATTTAAAATTTAAAAGGTTGCAGATAAAAGAAACCATGCCAGGGGAGTATTTTTTGAATCGACTTTCTAGGGGTATCCAGTAGGCAAATATAGAGATGTTATATATCGTCAGAACTAGGAGAAGACAAACTTTCTGATCATGGAGTTTTTTTTTTGCACAAGAATCTATTGGTTTGAGTAATAGGTGGAAACATAAAATTTGGGGCCTTCTCAGTGAGATGAGCTAAAATTGAAAATGCAGTCACAGACATGGTAAAACATGGTAAGAATGTAGTTAGGGTTGATTTTGATCACTTCCAATCAATTTAAACTCAATTTTTACCAACATTTCAGTAGGCAGTTTAGATTTTGGTGACACAAAATGTTTTCATCATTTAGTAGAGACATTTTCAAATTAGTAATAGAAGATTAATGAAAACCAAATCATATCAAAGGGGAGAGAGATTAGAGAGAGTCTTTTCTTTGCTAGGAGAGATTTTTCAAGTGGACACATGTCTTCACAACAGATCTGAGAATTCCTTCCTCCTATATTATTCTCTTTCTCATTTTTTGTAGAGGTTCCAATTTTTGGAGAAAAACCACTCACTGCTATGATACTATGTTCTGGTTCCAATTTTGATGTGTTCTTATACTGTGACACCACATTTCCTTCAACAATTTCTCTTGTATGAATAATAGTAGTGAAGATAAATACAAATAGTTTAGATCTATTAGGTGTTTTCCTTGTTTTAAATTTAGGTGTATGAATGTATTATTTCAAGGAAATCAATACAAGGAACAACAAGTGTTTGAATCTTTATTTTAGATCTTGTCTCCTTTCTCTGTGAATTTTCAATGTTTTATGATCTTTGAGCAAAGAGCCTAGGTCATAGTTGCAGTCCCTTAAGGTTGTATGTTGTTTCATTGTTGCTTATAATTTAAGGAGTTATGTAAATGCTTCAGACAAATCAATAGGGTTGCAGGTTTATTGAGGAAGATATTAGGTAAGAATGAGGTTTAGATTAAACACAGATGTCTATTTACAAGGTGAATGGATAGATCATATATCTAAAGATAGGAATATGTCTCAGGTATCCATATGTGTGTGATTGATTCATGGAATTACCAAATAGATAAGGCACTGATCAGCTACAGGATCATTAGTTCTTACTATTGCATATTAGGAGTTTTGTTGAATTCAACATTATTAATCAAATGCTTTTCCCTTTCATGTTGAAGAGCTATAATAGAATGCCCTCACTCAGCTTGTGAATGTCATAGAATTGAAATTTGTGTCATGCCCTAAATCTATGAAGCAAACATAACCAAAAATTTATTTATTTATTTATTTATTTTTGACATTTAGATTATACATTAGAGATATCAAAAGATGTAGTGCTTGCCCCTAGTTCACATTTTGTTATCATTACCGAACTCTTTTAGAGCTAGTTTTATGTTGTTGGTTAACAACATTCTTTTGAGATTATCAGATATTGTGCTATGGATTCAGTTTATTATGTGATGAGATTACTTAGACTCTACATTTCATGTATGCATGATGATTGTTACATTGCTTTCAGTTATTGATAATGATGATTAGTAAGATTATTTTTTATCATATGTATTTTCTTATGGATACTTACCCCATACTTGCATGTGTATGGTGTGTGTGTTTTCTTTGCGTGTTTGCTTTTGTATGGTGTGTCTAATGTAGTTAAGGAAGGGAGTCGTAGTCACCTGCTAGTCGAGATCTACACGATGCACCACTTCCTACCATTGCCTGTTTAGTTTAGTATATATTGTGTTTGTACATGCATGGTTTTTATGTAGGTTACAGGTACCGGGTATCGACTTCCCTAAATTGCCAGGATGAGCGTACCCTATCACATTATCTCAATGATAAGAGAGGGGAGATAAATTCTCAAGTCCAAATCCCAACCCTTTAAGCCATTTGTCCTAATTGGAAAATAAGGACAAGTATCTGAGTTGAGTACCCTCTGAATGCGTCAGATGACATAATTCATGATATTAACCCTTGGTTTGATTTTGTATGTATTTTGGCTATGATGGGTTTTCATATTTTTACCTTATGAATCTTTGATGTATTTTCTATTAATTAAGCCTAATTAAAAGATTTAATTAATGGTTTAATTTAATGGAAAATTAATATGATATTTTAATATTTATTTTATTTAATTAATTGGAAAATTAATTAAATAAAATAATTAAATTTGAAAATAAAAAGTTTAAAGTTTAAATTTGGAATGTGACAATATTTATTTTAATAATAATATATTTGGAGTTCATTTTTAAATAAATGACTAAATAATATTATTATTAAAGCTAATAAATATTTGAGCAATTAAGTTTTGGAAAATGAAATTTAAAAGTGGGAAATATATTTAAAATTATTAAAAGATTCTAAATCTCATATGATTAAAATATAAATATATTAAGATTGAAAAGTGGAATTATTAAAGTTAGTGCATGAGATTTAATAAATAAATAAATTAAATTGGAAAGAGTAAATTAAATATTATATTAATTATTGTGCACATAGGAGTTGGCAAGTTCTCAGGAGTTGTCATGTAGAAAACACAAGGGTTTGCACTCTAAGAATGCACAAGTTTTCTACACTTAGAAGTTAGCATTTTATTTGAGCACATGGTGTCTACAACCTTAAGACTTGTCTAGAAGGTTGGAGAAGACCCATGCTTGGTTGTCATACTTATCTTCTAGTTGTTTCTAGAGACACTCTAGATGCATCTTAGAGGCCTTTAAATAGAGGCTCTCCTAGTGTGTTTGGGCAAGCTTAATGGAAGCTACAAGCTACAAACGTCAAGCTAAAAATGGAAGCTTCAAGCTTACATGCTCATATTCTTCTTCATGCTCATATGCTTCTTCATGCTACTATGCTTCTTCTAGCACTTCTAGTCACTTGGAGGATTCAATTGGCTTGGATCTTGGAGGAATTGCGAATGATGGAGAAGGAAGAGATTTTCTATGGACTTCTGAGGCATGGCGGATTAGCATCAGTGTCTAGGTGCACTCGTAATATTCACATATTTTCTTTGCACTATTTCTCTTCCTGTTTTCATCATGTTTGTTATATGTGTCTGAATACTCTTGTGAATGAATCTACAATTAAATTGGAATCTAGATATGTAGAGTTGCAAAGAAAATAATAGAAAAACCCTAGATCCAATTAAAGAAAAAATTAGATCTAAACAGGTTTGGGTTCGAATTAGAATCAAATTGAGAAAGATGATTTCAAATTTATAAATAAACTTATTGGATGGATTAATGGATATGTTTAGAAAACAATTATTTAAAAAAAAAATTCTTTTATAGAAAAGCCCTTTCTATTTTAAAATATAGATATATTTTACAAATCTGCACACATTCATGTATACACACACACACACACACACACACACACACATATATATATAGGCATATATATATAAACACTGTATAATTGATTGATAATCTACATATATATATATATATATATATATATATATATATATATATATATATATATATATATATATATATATATATATATAATCGCAGTGAAAGAAATCAATTTGAAGTAATCTGAATCGCACATGTCACAAACATTTTTGAAAAAATGTTATGGAAGAAAAAATTTAAAATATTTAATTGCTTAAGGGAGGGGCAGGTTTACCCACCCCCACCTTTTTATTTGTCCACAGCTCGCAGTACTGTGCGTAGACAGTCTTCATGTGTACTGTTGCACGGCCATGACAAGATCGCATGGCCATATGTATCGCAACAACTATGGTCGCAGTAAGGCACAACCTTTTTAAAATGCCAACCAGCAATATGTAATTGCTTATAAATTGAGATTAAAACAATAATGATATTTGCAGGGCGGGTACAACAATTTGAAAACCCGCACTTGCATTATAATTCGCATACATAGTAATATTTGCAAGGTTTATGCAATGTAATTCGATTTTGAGGTGTTAAATATTGTTTATCATATATGTGTGTGTGTGTGTTTGTGTGTGTGTGTAAATATAAATATATATATATATACATATATATATATATATATATATATATATATATATGTATATATATATACATATACATATATATATACATACATACATACATATATATATATATATACATGTATGTATATATATATATGTATGTATATATATATATATATACATACATATATATATATACATACATGTATATATATATATATATGTATGTATGTATGTATATATATATGTATATGTATATATATATATATATATATATATATATATGTATGTATGTATGTATGTATGTATGTATGTATGTATGTATAGAAAATTCGACTTCTAAAGTATGATGAAGTTATTTAATATATATAATAATTATTATTATTTAAGTAATCAATTAAGTCAAGAAAATCTATAATAAGTGATAATAGAATGAGTTTTAAATATTTCAGTTATCTATTATTTTGAGGTTCTCAATTGACTTATTGAAAATGATAAATGATAATTGATTAATAATAATTTGTCAATTATTATTAATAGAGAAGAGATTTTGAATTATTAATTTGTATATTGAGGGATTAGAAAATAAATAACTTTTAATATTAATTATTTAATGTATATTAAATATTATTTAAATAATTTAGAGATGGTAATTTTATATTACGAGATGATTTTAAATTAAGTGACTCAAATTTTAATGATATTGGACAATGGGTCATTGTTACATTTTGACCTTGTTATAACATAGCTACGATTTGAATTATTATTATATTGATTACAAATTATTGATATGTCTTAAAGGTTAGTTAAATATAAACTAATGAGGTTTATGAAGGGTTCTCTTGATTGACTAATAATAGTTTTGATAAGTTTATTATTTATTAATGTTTGTTGGGTCTAACAAACTATTAATAAATAATAATATAAATGGTTTAAATAGTTACCAATTAATTCGATTAGATTTAATTTAGAGGAGATTATTTAATGACTAAAGTTTTGTAAAAAGATATTAGTTTTGGTTTGAAGTATGATTGATTTTTAATCAATTAATATTCATTGAGTTGTCAATATAATTATATTATGCGATTGAGATTTATCTTGAAATGACTATCATTAATACGAATTAATTAAGGAAACATTAGTATTCATAAAGAATGATGAATGTGATCTATTAATAAGATTTCCAATATAGCTTGTCATTAAATATTAGCAAGTTATTATTATTGAACTATGAACATGAATATTTGTGTATGGCTGACTTTTAGTTATTAGTCAACTAATATTCATTGGGTTGATGGTATGGTTGTGCAATTATTAATTAAATCAATTAACTAGAGTTAATTGGATTTAATTAATAATTATGTTATGTAATAAAGATTTAATTGATATGATTCTTTTAATGAGATTGTAAAAAAATTGATGTCAAGTTGATAAGTCTTATTCTAATAACTTGAATAATGACTTAGATATTTTAATGGTTATTAGTGACAATTTAATAATGATTATAATTAAGAGGCTTAAGTGTTAGATTGAACCATTAAAATGTTAATGGATCATGGAATTGTGCACCTATGTTAATTAGTAGATTAAATTGATCATTTTGATTAAGTTATAATCTTCTTATTCGAAGATTGATAATTGGTTCTTTTATGAATGAATAATGATCCTTTGATTATGTTGAAATGTAGAAGTAACATTAAGGAAGAGTTATCTAACTAGTACTATGGATCTTAGCAAATAAAGCAAATGATTTAATGAGTAAATATTTATCCTTAAGTTATTCTTAGAATGTAATTCTTAATAATGGAAGGATAATGCTATCGAGGAACAAATGGGTTGACTTGTAGGTCAAATGATGAAACTTAAGACACTTGAAAGTATACTTGCAAATAGAAAACTAGAAACCCTTACACATTATTCAACTATATGAATTTAGTAAACCAAAATATGTGTTTGCATCGTGTATTCTATATGCTTCTTGTTTTGGGTTTTGGGTTGACTAGTGTTGACCAATCCTAGGTTGTTACCAGAGGCTCGGGGGTTATGAGATATGATGGCATGTTGATCTTATTTGGTCTTGATCTTTATAAGCCCAACCATGGTAATTTGATCGTATGCTCTATGAAATGTTTGTATTTACTGATTGTTATTGTTCATCAGTCTTCATGTGTGAAGCTGAGATGTATGTGTATGAGACACTTGAGCTAATCATTTTTGAGTCATCAATCAGTTATCCTTGGATTACTTTGTAGTCGCCATGATGGGATTGAAATGTTGATTATTTTTTGATGATGTCATGTTGTGACATGTTTTGACTCAACCATTTTGGATTCTTTGATCAATATGATTTTGAGATATTCTTGGTTGCTTGTTGAGAACCAATGGATATGGTGATTTATTTTGAGATATATTTTAGTTATTAAGAACTAATGATTATTATGATTATCAGTGATGCCTTCAGTTGCCAATAGATAACTGTTGTGGTCATGATTTTCTATGGATGCTTTTCCAGATGCTCATGGAGATTTGATGATTCTTAACTTGGAGATTTGATGATTCTTATTATGGATATTTGAGGCTTTTATCATGGATATTTGGTGATTCTTTTTTATGGATTATCTTTTGGATTTTCTTTACAGTCGCTTGTACAGGACTGTGGTGATTTATGATTCCATGAGCTTAGGGTAGGTAATCTACTTGTAGTGTCAGGAAGTGTCTTGCAATGGAGGTCGGGGCCCTAAGTGGCTGCCAGGGTAACTCATTGTAAGTTTGGTTAATAAGTGATAACATTTACACACTAAATGGGGATTAAATGAACCTAAAAAGATAATTTTTTTGGTTCTCACCCATGCCTTGAGTGCTTGTACAAGCTAGGATGGGAGTAGTGAGAATGCATGGTTGCGACCTTGCATTCTGTAGTATGTCGCGTCAGTATGAGAGGATACTAGTGGTCGCATGAGATCAGTATGAATCCGTGGAGTTTAGCTAACTACCAGGGTAACTTGTACGTGATAAATGTGATGACACTTTCCCGCTTGCATAGTAGGTTTCCTACATGTCATTTTTGTGTTTCTAGAAATTAGATGTCAATTTTGTGTGATTGGAACCTTTGAGTTAGTATACTTTTAGGATTCCTGGACTATAGAGATTTATGCTTTGTGATTTGGATAGCCTGTTTGGGACTTGAGATTATCTCCTCAGCATGGTGGGAGTGGACCACTTAGGTTCCACGCAGTCAGGTGGTAGTGTAATTTCCACTCTTATCATTTGAGATCCGTCTGAGACACCATGGCTAATGCTTTCTTGGTTGGTATTTATCTTCATTATGATCTTGGAGCATTATGATAGATGATATACCTTATGATGGATGTATTTATTGGTATGTATCCTTACATTGATGATTTGCATATGGCAGATGATGATATCTTATGCTTTACTTTGCATGTTAGTAGGACGTTTTAGGAGTGACATTCCTACTATGGTAATACTGATGATCTCTTTGGTGCTTTGGAATGTTACGCACAGAGGGATGGCTAGGATCCACAATGGTCTAATGATGCTATTTACGATTGGGAGGAACCGTGCATTTAGATTAGATGTGTTTTATGATTTATGGTTATCTTTTATGATGGATGTTATATCTTTTGTGATGATGTATCATGTGGTTTCATTTACTTTAATTGCATCATAGATTAATATGGGATGATGATGTACTTTATTTACACAAATGCATATTCTTTTAAGCTTTTCATACCTTGTAACATGTACAATGGATGATTGAGCTAAACCAAAATGTAATTACAAAAAAAAGGACACTTGTATATGGTTTAAGAATGTTGGATGTATCATTGTTGTTTCATAAGGATGGGATGTTAGATGAATAGTTAATTTAGATGTGATACAACATTAAGGGATCCTTAAAGAATGTAACTTGTTATGTTATGTTATGTTTACTTTCAGTTGGATGTTACTATTGCTTCCGCAAATGTTAAAAATGGTTTTACTTTCATGTTTTAAAAAAAAAATTGTTTGGCAAACTTAGTGAAATTCTTTGGATCCCTTGGCGGGGCATTACAAAAGATGTGATGATCGATTAGGAGGTTAAGTTATCTTTAGGGAAAACTATTACGACTTAGAGAGTGCATATCAAAATTTTTGAACTTCCCCTAGAACTAATACCTGATAACATTAGGTTAGTCATTTATTCTCCAATGTTCATCAATAAAGTTTGTATCGATAATCAATTATGATTGTCCATTATAGTTCTAGTTGCAGAACAATGTAGATGACTTAAATCCTATGTCCTAAGAATAGGATATCTCTAGTTTCATATTTAAATCTCTACCAAGTATTTTAATTACATAGTTACAAGCAATGGTGCAATCGTGTCTTCATTGGCATATATACTTTTTGTATGAAGACCCTAGTCGATATATATATATACATATATATATATATACATATATATATACATACATATATATATATACATATATATATATACATACATATATATACATGTATGTACATACATACATGTATGTATGTATGTACATACATACATGTATGTATGTATGTACATACATACATACATGTATGTATGTACATACATGTATATATATGTATGTATATATATATATATATATATATATATATATATACATACATATATATATATATACATACATATATATATATATATATATTGATGGAATTAATTTATATATATACATATATATATATATACATACATATATATATATATACATACATATATATATATATATATATATATATATATATATATATATATATATATATATATATATATATTGATGGAATTAATTTAAATTTTTCTTATGAATCCATTTGCTAAAATGATAAAATATCATTACCTTCTTTTTAAAAAATCCCAAGTATCCAACTTAAGAAATTACGTGAATATAAGAATACCATTTAATTTACTTGTATATTTACTATATACTTTCATAAAAATCTTTGCACTTTTCACGAGATGAACCCTAGGACATAAAATGTTTTATGTCTTAGCCCTACAACATCATGATGCTAATGGTACCTATTCATGTATGCTACTCAAGGTATCCTATTTTAGATTACATCCTCTCATATATTAGATTTGTGTATGAAATTTTAGCATTATATAGATGATTCCTAGAGTATTCACCTCGAACATAATTATTCCATACCCTTAAATTTATTTCATTTTTTTGTTTTACTACTACTACTACTATTATTATTATTATCATCATTATTTTTATTATTTTTATCATCCCATTTACTAGACACGTAACATTAGTTATCAATTACAATCCTCATTAGCCTACCTAAGATTATATCTCCCTTAATAATAGTTGAACTCTCTCTCTCTAACATATGCTTCAATCTACTTCATTAACTTTAAAAAAACATTATTAATATTTCAATAGATTACACATACTACTCTTATTTTTATATAAATATAGTTTTCATACTAAATTATTTATAAGGAGATAACTAACATAGGTTCCTAATCTAGTTTCTAACTTCTACTAACCCATACATTATTATCTTACTTTTTCCCCCTAGACATAACTTCATTTGTTTAAGAATGGTACCTAATTAACTCATGCCCTAACACCACCCCACTATACCTCTAATTCTATCCTCTCCATATGAAACAATCCAAACAATTTCTTTAAAAAAAAAAATCATCTTAATGCTCTAAGAACTATCCCTTCCAACATTACTAGTATTACTACCTAAACACCAACTAGCACTTTAACTAAATTGCTAACATATAACTCACACAATTGAATTAATTTCCAATATTAGCACATGCTTCTCAAACATACTTAGTTAACCTTGACACTTAATTTTGAGCCCATTAATATAATATTAACAATATTTTATATCCTAACGTCTACCCTTGTTCCTAATCCACACATGACTACCCCATCTTACTCCTATTTCAAAGCCTCTATTTTCTTAAAAAAATTGCATGCATAAACATGGGGTCTCTTTTAAAATAAAAAAAATCTTATCCAAAAACATGGGGTTACATGTTCCCCCTAACCCTTTTCAAGGATGTTGAATAGATCACATGTCTATTTAGAAAAAGGAAATGTGGAAGCAAGTCTTATCAATATTAAACTTGTACACACCCACATTTACTTGCTTCTCCTCTTCTCTTAATGCATGGATTAATTTTTCTAGGCATGTGGAAGCGAGAAAAAGTGAATTACTTGACTAATGCATCATTTTGTACCTTCCTAGTTGGCTCTCCCTCATGTCTGGCGCCTAAAACAAGCAAGGTCGTCTACCTAGCCCAAGGTAGATGTGATTGGGGAATTGGGGGTCTAACATCATGTTAGATTTGTCCACACCCCATTCTTTTTCTTTAAACTTGTGCCCAAGTCTAGGCAAGTGCTTGGATGAGGCATAAATACATTTTATATTAGAATGCACTTATAATTTGGTGCGGGCATTTATAGGTCCTTTTTTCTATAGGTTTGTTTTTTTTTTTTTGATATTGACATAGCTTATTATGTTTATATTCATGTTGTTTTATTTATCATTATTATTTATATATAAGGTCCTATCATGATCTAGGACATCAAACTCAAGTTTGTCACCACATTAATGGGGGTGGTTTTTAAAATTATTACTTTCTATCTTATAAAATTCCAAGATATTCTTATATTATTCAAGCCTATTATTTTATTGTTCTGTATTGGCAAGAGACATTATTTCACTTTCTCCATACAATTTCCAAAGAGTTTAAATGAGCACCTACAGCAAGTTATGTCTTATGTTCTTATACATTCTATATCATCTAATTAATTTTTCTCCTTCTATAGTCTAGGGTACTCATGATAAATTATTGCAATGATACATTAGGGGTTACTAAATATGTTATGATAGTCTAAATTAATGAACTTATTGATTCATTTGGACAATATCTCAATACAAAAGCACATATAGAAAATATGACAAAAGTCTTATATGAACAAAATGATTATTCTTATTTTGCAAATAATGGGATTTGGTAAACCATCTACTCAATTTCTAACATTGTATTCACATGCAAGGATCCAATTCAATAATAGATATACACTTAATATTCAAGAGAGTTGAAATGATAATATCATTCCATGAAAGTAATTCTCCTAATATAGCTATTCTTCCATGACAATTAAATTCAATCTTGAAATCTACATAGAAGTAAAGAAGCACAATAACTTTAAGAACCAAAATAACTTATCTTCCTACACACAATACATGCTTCCTTCAATAATCCTTACTGTGCACAAAAGGAAGGGAAATTTTCATAGTATGACAACATAATGGAAATTCTATTCCCTAAACATTGATGTTTCAACAAATCTCCTTGTCAATGAGAAGCAATAACACTACTCTTGCAATGCACTTAAATGCCCACAACAAGATGGAGTTTGCTCACAGCCTCAACTCAAATACAACAAGAATGTCTTCATCTCCTATGCACATGGAAAGATAATAAGAGCTCCAAGTTTTCAAGACCATCCAATAAGGACATGAAAATGAGAGATAAAAATGATGAACCATGGAGGCTCACCTCCCAACCTAGGCCTCAAAGAGACCACCCCCGCACTAGGGGAAACAAGGCTCAACCGGAATAAATTCAAACAACATCACAGTAACAAGAACCAACATTAATACCACTTTTTAACAACACATTTACAATCCCCAACCAAGGCTTGCACAATGATTCATAGATGGAATCATAAACATTAGGTGAAGGTGGGCTCTACAAGGAGGAGAAGAATGCCATATCCTTGTGAAACAACAAATCTTGCAATTTCAATATTTCAATAAGGCTTCCAAGAAACATGCCACAACGAGGCTATCAATGACACATGCCTCAACAAGGCTATCAAAACTTACTCCTCTTCACATATCCTCACTTATACCTCCCATAGAAAAATAGAAAGGCATATGGCTTCAATGGAGCCCATACTACATGAAAACTATCCCCTCTCCAAGAGAAGGATTTCTCAACTCTAATGTAAAGCCCGACTAACCTCTTCACCCCAAGGCTTCTCTTCCCTCCCAAGGGTGAGTGAAGCCTTCACACCCAACACAACATTCAATCTACAACCACAATCCAATACCACAAAACCAAATGCAAATAGATTCAACATGCTCACTCACATACACAAACATTTACAACATGCACCATATGTAAACACATAGATCCTATAAGAAACACTCCTACAATTTCCATCTTCAACTTCCATGAGATGAGAGAAAACATGGCATGAAGCACTAACCTCCTTCCAAGCTATTGATTAAGAATGGTGATGAAGATCTTTCCTTCCTTGACTTGCAAGCTTCCCTTTTCAAAACCCTATTTGTCTCTACAATTAGAGAGTGGCTGAAAAACCAATAAGTTTGGCACAAGCTCCCTAAAAAGATCTCCACTTCCATCCCCACCTACCCCTCTTACACCCTTGTACCTTTCTACCAATATGAGCTTAACCAAGTGATGGGATGAGGATAGTAGTCATGTGACACCTTAATTTTCGAATTGGCTTGAGAATGACTAGTTTAGAGGGTCACCTAAGTCCCCTAGGCCAACTTATGGTTATATTTAGACCCTCAACCTATACTACTACCATGTGGGTAACTTATTTTCACAAAAATAACACTTGGGAACCACTTTTAGTCTCTCTAAAGTTCCTATCAAATCTAATTTAAATTTCATCATGAAGGTGACTCATCCTAACACTCTCCAAGGTGGGTTAACTTAATTTTGTAATGGGGTTAAGTTTATGTTAACTAACTTCATGCCCAAAATCCTACATGACATGCCATTTACACATAAAAAACACAAGTGTCAAATGACACACACACCTTAAATACTTTACACATCATGGTGACATGTCATTAATTAATCATGATCTTTAAACTTATAACACCCATGCACAATCACATCATGAAATAAACACATTACAAAAAGTTTTTGAATCTTCCAAAGATTCACCTTGGCTTTACCGTGTTCACATAAGTTTGAACCTTGTTTCCCCAAATAATTTCAATGGTTCAACTTTCTTGCACACTCAACTTAAACATCAGTAGCCTAATGAAATAATATAGAAATACCTATAGATAAGTGCAGAATAATCCAATATCACATAATCTGCATTAACATATACAATTAACTTTCATCTAATCATTTCCATAAAATATCCAAAACATTGAAATATCAAATATGTGTGTCAACAATTATCTTTCTTAAACAATTATCATTCTAAATATTATCACAACTCTTTCCAACATAACAATGGAACTCTAAGGTCCTCTTTACTAAATCATGAAAACATATAAAATGGATCTTAGTATATATGTCCTAAGAGGAATCACTAATATGAAAACTTGTTAACTAGTATCCTTCAAATCAAGTTAAGCATAGTGACATTCCTAGCAATATCCCTTTATCACATTACAAGGGGTTTGTGTGTGAGTTTCTAGGGTTAATTCCTCATACTGTTCAAATGTTTCCATAATTATGTCATCATAATTTAAAACCCATTTTTGAATGCAACAATATGTCTTGTTGTCCTACATTCATTGTTGTTCTCACTAGAGTGAATGTTAATTTATCTTTTCTAATTGCCTTGTAGATCACACCTTGAATCTAGTGACCAGGTTCTCAACTTGAACATTTTGAGTCTCATTTTCATGGGGCCTTATCTTATTGACCTAATGTTATTGGATAGGGTATCAACCTTATAATAATCAAAATCTACATCAGTCTCTAATAGGATCTCATAAATCATCATTAATAACAAAAAATTTGATCATGACCTAATTAACTCCTAAACATATTCCTTCTTTATGGTTTATAATAGGGTACGAGTGTGGGCCTTACAATTTGCTACTTTAGATCTGTGTTATTACATAAGTATTAGGATATATAAGGGTTAAATCTGCTTAATAGATTTAGGAGTATGTTTTTTGCACTGGTACCATATTGATTGAATCCAAGGTCCACCCACCTAGGTTTTGCAGATCCTGAAGTAGAAGAAAGGTCAAGCCTTCTAGTTGGCATGGTGTCTAAAATGACATGTTGAAAATGGGAGTTAGCTTCCCCTAGATGTGTCTTATTCTCATTGGGGTAATTTAAAACCTATAGCAGTTTAAAACACCAAAACCACCCCACTCCCCTAGTTATTCTAAAGAATTCCAACAATTTCATGATAGGGTTTCTTCCAAAGTTCCCATAAAATGTGTCATATCTCTAGGATAGGAGCATTAAAAATATTAGAATATTGATCATATTTCCACAAAGAAGGTACATAGAAGTTCTCTATTAACCCTACCTTTGTACTTTATCTTAGATAAGAAATTTATTAAAGTTATAAAGAAAAAGAAAAAATGATGCCTTTTAGCCATGCAAAATTACACTACACATTCTTCCACCATTGGATATCCTTTCCTTCATACTTATACCTATATAATTCTTGATATCAAAGTCTATCACAAAAAACCCCTCTAGGATCAAGTTTTTGTGCTAAAGGATCTCTACTCAAACATCTTTAATTCCATGAGAAACTTATTCTTAGCCTCCAATTGAACCTTTGAGTAGTCATTCCAAAGGATATTTCCACTCACATTTCTCAACTTTACCCACATTATATGAGGGTCCAAAATCTCCCCCTTAAGACCACTTGTGATCTTAAAAAGGTTTTTGATATTAGGGTACATAAAAATAATAGAGAGAAATCCATTCCAATAATCAAACTAGAAAAACTCTTCAAAACCTCCATTATAAATCTAGAATGGGTCTTCATTTCTTAGAGAAACTTGGCCCTCTTGAGGGAATCCCAAAGCATAGAACCCATAATAGATAGTTTTTATCTAGGAATATCTTGAACCTTGGTCACACCTCTCAAAAATATAAAGAGATAATTTTGTCCCATGTGTGATTCTTCTTAATATGTCATCTCTAGTAGAGCTTAGTAGCTATGACTTCTCCAGTGAGGTTTACTATCATAAAATTGAATATCCCTTTGACTTTAGCCTATTAATTATCTTTTATTTAATCAAAATTTACCTTAAGGATTCAACATTACCCATCCATAGGATTTTAGTTGTGAGAGCATCCAAATATTTTATAAATCTTGTAGAAACCAATTGCACCAATCATTCAATGTGGATGTCTCTCTCTTGAGCTTTAAGCTTTTGACCATCTCCTCTAACACCAAATTGTTAATATTCCCACCAATGATAATCACATTACAACACTTACCCTCACACTTTATACCTAGTGCAAAAAAAAAAAAAAACTCTTCCTCTAATCCAACTCCTCTTCATTTTTTGTAGTTCTCCTAACAACGAGGGTTTATCCCCTCTCAATATTATCTCAGTTCATAGTTCTTCATCTAACCTTGAAATATCCTATTTATCCTTCCTTAGCATGGGAGAAATTCATAGGCTTAATGCCCTTCTTCACCGCAATAGAAAAAAGTTCCACAAAAATATCCTCTTTGATCCCTATTATTATGATCACAATTTTTTTTTAAAAATATTTCCCCTTTGATTCTAACTACTACTTGTCTCATCATTCTTCTTTTGATCTTCATTTTTGCCTCCATAATATTAGCCTTTAGATATTTCACCATGACCTCTTCCACCTTGCTTGCTTTCAAAATTCTTTTTTGGTTTTTTCCACCCTTAAGGGAAGGAGGTATCTATTTTTAATACCAGTCATTCTAACAAAAATCAACTCATCCTCAATACTTTGCCTCAACCCATTAAGGCAATGTACAAATTTCTCCTTGTTGACTTTTACATGACATGTTCTAATGAGGACTCAATATAACTCTTATTTGTATACTCTTAAATAGATCTTGCAGCTTTCTTCAACCCTTCCATTTTCTTTAGAAAATCAAGCTCATAATCAACATAAATAAATTGTCTCTTTAATTTCTCAACCATTTGATCTCATCTTGTTATTTTTTCCTTTCATCTTCTATTCTACTCTAGCTAAATCTCATGCCACCAGTTTTTGAATGCCCTTAGAATTTGGCCTTCACAAATTTGACCCTCTAAAGATCTTTGATTTCTTCATACTCAAAATATTCTTCTAGATCATTTATCTAGTCGGTTAGCTCCTCTAGGTTAAGATTTCCCAAAAATGTGGTGACTTCAATATTGGGTCTTTTCCCTATCTTATAAATGGCTCTCAAGACATACCCTCCTTAGGATCCCTAACTCCTTCTACTCCATCATGTTCAAAATGGTCTTATTCTTTGAATTTATCTTCACTTTCATCTCTCACCACAATATTCATTCCTCTAAAAATATCTTGTTTCAATGCTTTCACTTGTCTTTGGAGAGCTCTAATAATTCTCATTTGTCACACCTCCATCTCTTTCACCACGTTGCTTCATGAAGGTATTGTTGCACTTATCACTCAAACCCACAACTACCATCCTAGTGAAAATTACCTCACAATCAATGATATATCTACAAACTTAGAAACTCTTTCTTTGATACTACTTGATGAAGGGTACTCCCCTTAATAACACAAACACACAATAGAAATAAAGAAATAACAACAAGTTGCAAGAATAAAAAGTTGGCTTCTTCTTATCTCCAAAAGTATGAAATCATGAATTTCAAAAATAAAACATGAAATACCACATGGGAATTTTCTTTACAATATTTGTAATATGGATTGACCACCCACATCCCAAAATTGTCCTAGACAACCCAATAGACCTTCCTTATATAGGTGATTTTCCACCACCCAATAAGGTTCTATAAATATTAACCCTAGATCTTAAGGTTGACCAACCTTAAATTATTATTATTTTACATATTTTATTACATTATATTAAGTCCCAACAACTTTCATAACTCAAAATAAAATTTGAAGAAAAATTTAATTTTCGCATATCAAGTGGTGCAACTTCCAAAGACCATAACTTGTCACCATTTACTCTGATTTACTATTATGACCCCATTTTAGAAATGATACAATCTTAACTAAAGTTTCTAATTCCCACTAGCTCTAGTAATCCAACGTTTGACCCCTCTTTAGAGTCTCTAAAGCCTTCCAAACTGAGTTCAAAGTTTTTATATCTACTACTAATACTAAACAAATTCAATAACTTTGCAAATAGACTTGATATTGCAATGAAACTTTACCAACAAGATAATATATCTAAAATTAACCTTCAAGGATGAAATTAGAACATTCTAAGCTCAAACAGCCAACTTACTACAAATAGTAAGCATTAGAAAATAGTAACTTTACACTAAGATAGCCCTTGTTGAAAGACAAATCAAAAATAGTTTTGGGTGATGTAAGATTTCCCTTACACCCAAGATTATCCTATATCAATATACACCTTAGTTATTTATCTCATATATTAATCCCTAATTTCAATGTTACAATTTGAAATTTACTTGAAATAAACCTGCTATTCTATTAGACAAGCAACAAGTGTGAAAGCCCTTAAATTTATGTTTATAGTGCCCCTCATAGTAGTTACTAATGTCCAGTGTCATAATGTAAGACCTTTTGACTATGTTACACATAACTTTAGAAAGATTAGTTTGTGGTTAAATTCCATTGAGAATGACCCATTAAATATTTAATTTAAGCATTATTTTCTACTTATGCACTCGATTAAGCCAATAGGCTTATTCCTAGCAAGATTGCCACCAAAATGTTTTGATTTACCAGTGTGGTCAAACGCCAACAAAATGGATTCGGTCCATTTTTTTTGGAATCCTTGTATATCTTAGAAACCAGTGACCATTGATTCCTCCATCTTAGATTGTATCTTCATTTGTCTTGATTGATTTTTCAATGTTATTTGTCTCATGTGTCTTAGTTGTTGTTGCTTCAACTCTAGAGCATTCTCTCATCAAACATTTTTAATTAAAACATATTGTAAATTACATGACTGTACATCACAGAAATCATCTCTTATTTTTTGTTCATCTTAAAAGAATTTTTCACCTCATTTGAGGAGATCTCTTTTGACTTGACCTACATATTTTTAAAAATATTCATATCTTTCTTCTTGATGTACAAAGATGAAATTTGAAAAAAAGAATTTATATTTTAAAAATTGTACAAAAATAATATGTGACTAAATATTCATTGTGTTCCTCTTTCAAACCGTAAAGCCTTTTGACCAGATTCTTTTTTTGGAGTTCTTTAAATTACAAGTATAATCATTCCTCCAACTTACACCCTCCAAATCATCATAATTATGGCTCGATTACAAAATAACCTATTTTCTACATTGGCACATGTACCAAGGTGCTTAATAACACTAACCGAGAAAACCAATAGTGGAACTATGAGAGTTGGAATCTCTATTTGACCCAAATGGGTATCCAAAAATAAAAACACATTAAACATAAACTAACACTAAGTATATTTGTGGGTGATACAGGATTTCCCTTACACCACTTGATGCTCCTGCATCAGACACCCAGGGTAAATTGAAAAGTGACCCTATCACTTTATAGTTGTTAGAAGAAAACCCAAATGGGAAGCCTCTACCATGGATATCCAAGTTGAATCTTCCACTAGTCATCCTTTCCATTTCATTAGGTATTCTTCATACTGCATGTTTCTAGTACTCTGGCCAATATAGCTATCCAAAATTTCTTAAATCTCTTCCTTCTCAAAAGTAGGAATTGGACATGGCTCCAACATCAACTCCTCCTCTGCACCATCATCATGATATTGTGTTAAGTCTATAATATTGAAAATAGGAGAAATGTGAATCCCATCTAGAAACTCCACCTCATATGCATTTTCTGAATCATGTTTCTTCAAAATTTTGCAAGGACCAAATTTCTTCATCTTTAGCTTGTTGTAGGTACCCACTAAAAATTGTTCCTTCCTCAAGTACACCATAACCGTATCTCCAACTTGGAACTCCTTATGTCTCCTCTTTTGATCTTCTCTAGCCTTATACTATAGGTTCATCTTGGCAATATGTGCATGTACCTCCTCATGTAGGTTCTTGACATGTTCAACAAAGTCTTAGAACTACCTCAACACTTGTCCTCTCTCCTTGCTCCATCTTCCTCAGCTCTAGTGTTGTCCTTGGACTACTCCCATACACAATTTGGAATGGTGATCTACTAGTACTTATATTCATAGAATTATTGTGAGAAATTTTTCTTGTGGTAGAATTGCATCCCATCCCTTGCGCTTATCTCCTACTAAGCACCTTAGAAAATTTCCCAGACTTCTATTCACTACTTCTTTTTGTCCATCACTCTACAGATGATGTGTAGAATTGAACTTCAATTCTATCTTTAGCTTCTTCCATAGAGTCCTCCAGAAATACCCAACAAATTTAGTATCTCTATCAAAAATAATACTTTTTGGGAGAGCATGTAGCCTCACCACCTCTCTAAAAAACAAATCTACAATATGCACTATATCATGAGTCTTATGACATGGAATGAAATGTGCCATCTTGGAGAACCTATCAACCACCACAAATACTATGTCATTGCTCATTTGTGTCCTTAAAAATCCAAGAACAAAATCCATACTTATGTCCTCCCAAGGCTTCAATGGAATAAGCAATGGCTGATAGAGTCTAGTATTTTGACTAAATCCTTTGGCTATTTGACATACTCAACAACTCTACAGAAACTTCTTTACATCCTGTGACAATTGAGGCCAAAAATAATGTTCACTAATAATGGCAATGGTATTATCTCGACCAAAATGTCTTGTCATCCCTCCATTGTGTTTCTCCTTGATCAAGTTCTCCCTCATGGAACTCCTTGGAATACACAATTGACTACCCTTGAAAAAAATACCATCTTGAATCAACTTCGACACCAGGGTTACAAATGTCATGATGGATTCTTGGAGCAATGGGAGAGTCAAAATTGATGGTGTAACCTACCAAATCATTGAGGGCTTAATTGCGAAGGTGACAGAAATCCTGCTGGAAGGCATAAAATTTTACAGGGACAAAAAGATGTTGGCCAATGTTGTGAATGATTTTGTCAACAATGACAAGGAGAGAGACAAGCTCATCAAGATTGACACCTACTATGATATTGAATCCATCAAGAAATTATGGAGGCATGTCCTCAGAATCCTCATTGAGTACATTACTCTTGATCCCAGGTTCGACAGGATAAGTACACACCATTTTGTTTTGCTTAACCACTTTAGGCATGGTGTTAAAATTTATTTTCCCTTCTATCTTTACACTTCCATGTCTAAGGGTATTGAGGGTTTCATGAAAGAAACTGTTACTAATCCTGCCCTCCATGAAGGCCTTCTTCTCCTGGTTTATGAGTTTTTGAAAACCCAAACCAGAGGAAAATCCCTTGTTGACTTGGGTAGTGAATCAGAGGATACTACCAGTTCATACTCAGAGGATGTTCAAGTCATTAAAATGGAGGATTCCAAAGCCACCTCTATTGATCAAAACCCCAATATGCCTAGTAGAAAGAGTCTTAGGAGCTGCCCCCCCTTCCCCCTAAGCCTGAGCCTCAGGAGGAGAAAATTGACAGTGGGGAAGAGGATGAGATAGAAACTAACTTAGAGGAAGAGGACAAGGAGCTGGGGAAGGACAATGTGAGTAAGGAGGAGAAGGTGAGGGATAGTGACAAGGAGGAGGCTGCCCCTATTTCCTCTCTATGTAACCCTAGGAAAAGAAAGGCCGACCAGGCCCTGATTTAGGAAGAAGCCCAGATTCTCAAAACCCATGGCCCTGACTCACCCATATCCCTGCTTGAGGAGATGAATGAAATTTTGGTGGAAAGAAGTGGGGAGGTGGAAAGGAAGAATAGGAGGAGGGCTTGGAGAAATTTCAACATGGACATCGCTAGGCTGGGTATTGTTAGAGAATTGGTGAACATCCAGATGTTGGAGGACCTTGATGCTAGAACCCACTATGATGAGTTAATTAACCCTGCTATATTGGTCATCTCTGACAACACACAAGAAATTGGCTTCAATTTCTTGAATAATGCAAAGAATTGCTTGGTAGACAATTTTTGTTCTATCAAATGGTTGTTTCAGGAAATTGAGGCCCTTAAGGAAAAGAACAACTAGGACACTAATCAGAATACTCGCAAGGTTCAGGAGACCACAGGAAGGTTGGTAACTAGAACATCCATGACGGCAAAGACACCAGGGATGGACAAGAGAATAGACTCTCCTTGGTTGAATAGAAAGTCCAGAAGTTTGAATCCATCCACCAAGTGTTGACTAAACAAATTGTGGGCACCCTGCACACTCTAAATGAGAATATTGTCAACTTGGGTGACTCTCTAATGAGATTCGGCTTAGGTAGGGACACTGCATAGAAGAATGGGAAGGATTTCAGGTAGGTGGAGTTTGCTCAGACTAAATCCAGGGACCAGGTGAACAAGGAAAACTAGGTGGAGACCCAGAATAGGAATCAGGAAGGAGCGGATAGTCAGAAGGACAATGAAGTTGTAGAAACTCTGTAGGACCTAGAGAAGGACAACCAATAGTCTACTTCACTTTTGGTTTTGTTCTTTATTTTGGTTTCTTGCCTTTGCCTCCTAGCCTCGGGCCTTTTGTCAATTTTTGGCTTTTAGCAACAGTCTCATGTTAGCTCGACTTTTTATTTTCCTTTCTATTATGTTGTAAACTTTTTAGTTTCAGGATCCCTGTAAAACCTATTTTACTTAATAAAAAACATACCATCTTGAATCATGTAATCTAGCCACCTGGTCCTATCTAGAGTAAAAGGTTCTTTACAAGCCTTCCAAGCCTCTACAAATTCAAGGTCCTCATGGTATGGATTCTTAATTTCATCAAACCCAACCACTTCAACCTGCATTTCTATCAACAACAATTGTTTCCTACTTATTGCATCTAAAAACCTATTAGACCTTCTGCTTCTATGTTTCAATACAAATGTATAGCTTTGCATGAACTCTACCTATTTCAGATGTCTATGATTCAATTTACCTTGGCTATTTAGGTACTACAATGCCTAATGATTAGTATACAAGACAAATTCTTTTGGGAACAAATAATGCCTCCATTTTTTTAAGGTCTGAACTATTAGATAGAAATCCTAATCATAAACATAATAATTCTTCTTTACATCATTTAATTTTTCACTAAAATAGGCAATACATTTACCTTCTTAGATCAACACATCCCAATAGCACTACCACTAGCACCGAAATCCACTTGAAACACTTTGTTGAAATCAAGAAGTGCCAACACAGGTTTCTCTATCACCTTCTTCTTTAGCAATTCAAAATTCCTTGCAGCTCCTGTAGTCCACTTGAACTCTTTTCTATCCCCACTCATTTTTGTAGTTAGGGGTGCACATATACTACTAAAATTCCTAATAAACTTCCTGTAAAAACTAGCTAGACCATGGAATAACCTCACCTCAGTGGCAGAACTTGGAGTAGGCTATTCCAAGATTACCTTCACCTTCTATGGGTCCATTTTGAGACCTTTAGTTAATACAAAAAAACCCCAAATAAATTAACTTCCTTTTGACAAAGCTATACTTCTTCAAATTAATCAATAATTTCTCTTCCCTAAACCTTTATAGGACACTATGAATGTGCAATAAATGTTCATCCAAAGACTTATTGAAAATCAAAATATCATCTAGAAAGACAATAATAATTTTTCCCAAAAATTTCTTTTGTACCTCATTCATAAGCCGCATGAAGGTGCTTGGCACATTGGTTAGTCCAAAGGGCATGACTAACCACTCATATAGACTCTCGTTGGTCTTGAATGTAGTCTTTCATTTCCCTCTTGTATTTTTATCTAGTGATAGCCACTCTTGAGATCTATCTTTGTGAAGCACTGAGCTCCACTCAAGCAATCCATAAGATCATCCATCCTTGGCAAAGGAAATCAGTAATTGATGGTTATTTAATTTATAGCTTGAGAGTCTATACACATTCTCCACTCTCTATCCTTCTTTGGTGCCAACATTGTAGGTACTGCACATGGAATCAACCTCTCTCGAATCAAATCTTTCATCAGCAGCTCTTGAACTTTTCTATTTAGCTCCTTAATCTCAATATGATTCATCCTATGAGCAACCTTTTTAGGAAAACAAGCTCCAGGGACTAAATCTATTTGATGACTAATTTTCCTTATTGACAGCAACCCTTCTAGAACATTATCAGAGATGAAATCTCCATACTCACTTAATAGACCCAAAAGTTCAAGTGGAACTTCACTACTACCTTCCTTATCCTTGAACTAGGAATTAAAGAATGACACATATTTTCATGCTTCATGCCATCTAGAAATTTTATTCCATCGACAAGACATACCCTAGCACTATTGCATAACTTTTCACCCTCCTTTATCAAGGGCTTCAATTTGTGGTGAACTCCATCCTTTATCAAAGAGTATGTATTTGCATCACCATCATGTATAGCTTGCCTATCAAACTTCCATAGCCTTCCCAACAATAAATGGTAGACATCCATTGGAATGATGTCACAGAGAGCCTTGTCATGGTAACTCCCAATATAAAACTTTACCAAACATTGCTTACTAAATAGGACCTTATGATCATCCTACACCCAATTAATCTAATAGGGATGGGGATGTTTCTCCCTCTTGAGCTTTAGCTTTGAGACCATTTCTTTTGACACCAAGTTGTCAGTGCTCCCACCATCAACAATCACATCACAACATTTACCCTCACACTTGCACCTAGTATGAAACAAACTCATCCTTTGTCCAAGTTTAGTCTCACCATTTAGCAAGACCCTTTCATTAACCAAAACCTCTCCTCTTTCTTCATCCTTAGAATGTGATGATTGTGCATCATCATCCACATGAGAAACCCTTGCTTTACCACCAGCTCTCCAATCTTTCCTTCCTTGGCATTGAGGGCATTTGTAGGCACGATGACCTTCTTCATTACAATGAAAATAGGTACCATAGAACCTCCTCTTCATGAACCTTGTCCATGTCCTCTACCTCTTCCTCTCTAATCTCCAAAGTCTTGATCAAGAGAGGGGTTAAAACCCTCACTCCTCTAGTTTTAGCTGGTACCCACATCTTCATTTTTCTTATGGTTCTCATTTTGGCCTCCAAATGACCTACCACTACCCCTTCCTCCTTGACCATGCCCTCTTTGCCTTCCATCAAACTTTTTGTTTAACTTCTCCTCAACTCACAAGGAAAATTGGTATGCCTCTTCAATGCTAGTCATTCTAACTAGACTTAACTCCTCCTGAATGTTAGGTCTTATCCCATTAAGGTAACAAGAAACTTTTTCCTTGTTTTCTTCTACATGCCCCACCCTAATAAGGACTTGGTAAAACTCCTCTATGTATTCCTAGAAATATTTTCCCACTTTCTTTAACCCTTCAATTTTTTTGAACAAATCAAGCTCGTAATCAATACAAATGAACTACTTCTTTAGTTTGTCCACCATGTGATCCCATCTTGTAATTTTCTCCTTTCCTCTTCTATTTCTTTCCAACTGAATCTCTTGCCACCATATTTTGGCATGGCCTTTCATTTTGGCCTTTGTAAACTTAACCCTATCAGGGTCCCTAATATTTTCATACTCAAATATTCCTCCAGCTCATTGATATAGTCAATCAACTCATCCAGGTTTAGATCTCTTGAAAACATGTCGACGTCAATTTTAGGTCTTTTTCCCAGCTTGGCAATGGCCCTAAAAAGCTTCTCCTGTGCCTAGTTTAGGAATTCTCCATCTCCTTCCCCTTCCTACACAATATTTCCTTCTTCCTCATTTTCCTCCACACTTTTTTTTCCTACAACAATATTCATCCCTCTACGAATCTCCTCTTGCAATGCCTAAACTTGTCTCTAGAAGGCTCTAACCTCAAGAGGAACAACTCCAACCCTTCCACCATGTTCCCTTCATGGAGGAATCTTCTCACTATATCAAAACCCACAACCACATAGTCCTAGTGCAAACTACCTCACAGTCAGCACTTTTTCTACACACTAAAAAAAAACTCGCTCTGATACCACTTGATGAGGGCACAACCCAAGAAAAAATGAACACAAAAGGAAAACAGGAATATTATTATAAGAAGTGATATGCTATTTTATTTAGTACAATGAAAATAGACTTAATGTCATGCCCTAAGGGCTTACAATGTCGTCTGATACTAGAGAAAAATACTCCTCACAATACCTTCTCCCAAACTCCACTGAAAAACTACGTTTACAATGCCATAAATGACCTTAAGTAACTCAAATTAGTTTTATAGTTAGGATTACATTTTATAATATGTAATTTGGTATCCACCACCAAAACAAAAGATTCTAGAAAACACATCAGAAGTTAGTTCAAAATTAGAAGAATCTTGAAATGGTAGTCCAACTTCCTAGAGGCATAACTTTTGATCTGGGACTCTAATTGATGAACTATTTGCATTTTTCGAAATTTCTCAAAGCACTCTATATCCCTCAAAATAATCTTAGCTTGTCTCCCATTTTTTGGGCCTGTACAAGGCCATTTAGTGCCTCAAATCAGACTTTGAAGCGCTCTTAAGGGTTCTTCAAGCAACTTAAAACTATAATAACTTTCAAACCATAAAGCCTTTTGACCTGATTCTTTTTATGGAGTGCTTTAAATTAAAATTATAATCATCCCTCCAACTTACACCCTCTAACTCATCATAATTATGGCTCAATTAGAAAATAACCTATTTTTTACATTGGCACATATCCCAAGATGCTAAAAAACACTAACCCAAAAAACCAATAGTGCAACTATGAGAGTTGGAATCTCTATTTGACCAAAATGGGTATCTAAAAATAAAAACACATTAAATAGAAACTAAAACCAAGCATATTTTTGGGTGATACAAGATTGCCTTTACATCACTGGATGCTCCTGCCTCAATTTTGAACTTCATTTATAATGTTAAAAGTTTGTATTGGCAAGCTTTCATTTTTAATGATAATAGACTACAATTAAGTATATGAAAAGATTAAACTTTGTAATTCAACTTAGTCTCTAAATGAATGTACCAACTTTATCTATTATATGTTATGACCTTGCACTCAATAAGATTTGATTTGTGATTGGTTCATTTAAAACATCAAATTTTACTAGTGGAGCATTTGGCAACAATAAGACCTTCTCATTATTGACTAAAACCTAATAAGATAAATGGTTCATATTTTTTTATGATAGAAACAATCACTAGTACACACGAATATATTGTGATTATTATTAATTCTTCAAACAATTGTTTTATCTATACTACTAAAAATTTGATATTATTTTATTATAAGTAAAAAATACTTCAAAGTTGTGTTGTAATTTTTTTTTTCTTAATAAGAGATGTTATCTCATTTATAAGATTATTTCTATATCTAATATTCAGTTCAAATCAATTTTATTCAAAATTAAAAAATGAGGCAACAAAATTATTAAAATATTAATCCTAAATTGATTTTTTTGTTGGAAGAAATATGTAGAACTTTGGGCATCACATAGTTTGACTATAAGCATTGAATAATTAAGAGATACTAATACTTTTTCTTTGTTCTACATAGGTTACATATTTTTTCATTGGACACTAAGAGAAATTTGTTTCCTTTCATTAACTTGATAAATAAACTAGAAACAACTTAGTTTATTTTAACCTCTTTCACTTATAAACATTTAATAATCAATTGATAGACTATTTCACTTATACCCTATTCCAAAATGGGTTCTAGAATATGTATGCAGGTGGACCAATTTTTCTATTGTGCTAAGATGTAATGAGCACCTTAAAATAGATCTCTCTGTATACATACATACATACATACATACATGTATATGTATGTATGTATATGTATATGTATGTATGTATGTATGTATGTATGTATGTATGATGTGGAGGTCTAGGATTTCATTATCATGCCCTTGTGATTATTGCATTTTTTTTTCATGCCCTTGGGATCTTTGCATCTCATTGTCATACCCTTCTAATCTCTGCATCTCGTTCATTTTATTGTACCTAATATGATGACCGTTCTATAGGAATTTGTTGTCATTACCTTCTGATCTTTGCATCCCAACTATCTACTACTGCTATTAATTTGGGCATCACTATATTACCCAGAATCATGAGGCTCATTCCCTTGCAAAAGCCACAAACCAGTTAATATATGAGGCTCATGTTCTTACTTAGAAAGACTGCACCACCACTTGTGTTCTTCTTGTCATCAACATTTCCTACCCAATCAAAGTTAGTGAATACCTTTAGTTAAAATCTATCATTCTTCTTATTATACAATCAATAGTCTCTTGTTCCTTTCAGATATCTCTGTATTCTTTTTGCTTCCATCATGTCATTTTCCTTAGGGCTTGCTGAAAATATAGCAACTATTCAAAATAATAATGTGATATATGGTCTACTATGAACAATATATTGCAGTTTACTAATCATTGGTCTGTATTGTGCCTGGTTCATATCAAATGAATCATCATTCTTAGATAGTTTATATCCAATAACCATAGGTGTTTAGACTAGTTTTGAATCTTCCATCCAAAAAATTCCAGTATCTCCTTGATATATTTGGATTGAGTAATGAAGATACTTTGCTTCATTTGATACGCCTATAAACCAACAAAGAATTTGATCTCACCAAAAATTTATATTTCAAATTCCTTCTTCATTTCATTAGCAAATGATTTGGATAGTGCTTCCTTACCTCCAAATATGATATCACCAACAAAAAATTCAAATAACAATACCTCTTTGTTCTTTCTAGTCTACAAAAATAAATTGTTGTTATCATTTGTTCTTGCAAAAACAATCTTCACCAAATAATTATGCAGTCTTTCATACCATGCTCTAGTGGCTTGTCTCAAACTATGTAAAGTTTTGTGCAACTTGCACACCATATACTTCTTGCTATGATCTACAAACCCTTCAAACTAATCTATGTATAATTATTCTTCAATTATCCCATTAAAAATGTAGATTTGACACCCATTTGATATACCTTAAATCCTTTATAAATAGAATATGCAAGAAATGTTCTCACTCCTTCTAGTCTTGCTATAGATGCAAATGTTTCCCCATTGTCAACACCTTCCTCTTGTGCATATCCTTTGCATACCAATCTTTCCTTGATTCTTGTGACTTTGCCTTTCTCATTTAGCTTGTTCCTAAATAACCACTTTCTTCCAATAACATTTTTGTCTTTAGGTCTAGGTACTAGGGATCATGTTTTATTCTTTTCAATCTGTTCAATTTCTTCATTCATTGCTTGCATCCAATCTTCATTCTCCAAAGAATCCTTCATAGATCTGGGCTCAAACTCACAAAGTAAGCATGTATCACTTCTAAGTCTTTTCCTAGTCATAACACTAGACTCTTTATCTCCAATAATTTTTTCATATGCATGATATCTTCTCACATAATTTTCTAACACATTCTCTTTTCTTCTTTTTTCTTCAATAGGTTCATCTTGAAAAATGATTTCAATCTCATTATCTCTCTCTTGTTCAAGTTCTATTTCATGTTTAGCATGCTCAGCATTGCCTTCTTGATGTTTGGCTTCCCCTATCTGTGACTCAACATTATTTATCTATTGCCAGACACCCACAAACTATTACATAGTAACTGGTTATTGTATCTCAGCATTCCTAGTCTAGTGGAGATCTGTAGCTTTGTTTTCTCGTTTAGGTGGAGTACTTGGAGAACTATCATTCACATATATTTATGAACTATAGTCTTCAAGTTCTATCTTACATTCAACTTCATTTTTAATTATATATTCATCAATTTTTACATTTACACTTTCTACAACTTCGTTATTGTTAGAGTTCAAACACTAATAAGCTTTTCTCTTAGTGGAATATCCTAGGAATATACCTTCATCAGTTTTAGCATCAAGTTTTCCATTTCTATTGTCTTTAAGTATATAACATTTTCTTCCAAAACTTTGTGAAATATTTCACATTAGGTCTAAATCCATACCACAATTCAAAAGGTGTAGCATTTGTACCTTTCTTGACTTGCACTTTGCTCAAAGTATTAATAGCGATACTTATAGGACACATTCTTTTACATCATCAATGTTCTAGAACAGTCCATTATTGATCTATTTCTTCTTTCAGCTATATCATTCTGAGGAAGGGTTCTAGATGCATACATCTATCTTTTGAGTCCTCTATCATTGCAAAATATGTTGAACTCATTGGAAATTAATTCACCACCTCTGTCAAATCTCAAATACTTCAGACTCTTCCCTTTGTCTTTTTTAACTCTAGCCAAAAACCACTTAAACAACTGAAAAGCATCAAATTTTTCTTTAAGAAAAATCACAGTTAGATCAGTTTAGAATAGTCATCAACAAATAGAATGAAATATTTGTCTCCATAATAGCTTTGAATACCAATAGGTCCACATAAGTAAGTATGAACCAACTCCAAGATACATCAAATGAATATGGTTTTCTCTTGAAACTATACTTTATCATTTTTTCAATTCACATTGTTTACACATAGCATTGTCAAGTTTCTTTAGTTTGGCCAACCTCTTACTCTTTTCATTTTACTAATTCTAACCAAATTGTCATAATTTACATGACATAACTTCTTGTACCATAACCAAATATCTTCATATTGTGCAAACAAACATGTCTCATTAGATAAATCTAGATAAAAAAAGTTACCTCTTGTTTGATCACCACTTCCAATTAGTTTACCATCAACATCAAATATTTTGGCCATTTTGTGATGGAATTCAACTTTGTACCCTAATTATTTTAACTGTCAAACACTCAAATGATTATAGTTAAGTCCTTCAACCCAATAAACATTGTCACATTTGATCTTATCAGTTAGTTGAGTTGATTATTTACCTTTCACAAGACATGGAACATCATTACCAAATTTAACACATCCACCCTTGTATGGTCCAATGACCTCAAATTTACTTCATCACCATTCATGTGATTAGAGAAACCACTATCAATTAAAAATCTATCACGTTTATTCACATAAGAAATTGAAGAAATTTGTCATCTTCGTCAAAATCTTCTTTCATATCAACATAGACTACCTCTTCATCATTACTTTTAGACTTGTTGTCTTACATCCAGTCACCCATTTTTCGGCATTTTTGGAGTCATATGGTCATGTCAAGTCAGTTTGGTCAGTTTGGTGTCTAGGTCTAAGTCTTCCCTAAGATAGGGAGTCTTTGTCGGGTTCCCCTTTCCTTGCCTTCATGATTTAGCTGGGTGGGTTGCTATCAGAGTTTCATTATTTCAGGTAGGTTGTAGATCCTAAACTGACAGAGACTTGTGTTTCAATGGATGTTTCTTCTCAAGCAATGGTAGTCATATGTTAAAAGGAATTAGAAAAGATTTTTTATTCGGTAATGCAATGATAAAAGCTGATATAGAACATTCAAAGAAGTTTATTCTCATATATCAATGTATAAAAGATGGATTTCTTGCATTTATAATTGTAAGAATTTGGCTTAGGCCAAAATTCACCCAAGAACTAAAGAACTCAACACAAGCACACAGTAGACCAAAATAGATAGAGTATGATCAGAATGACAATATTCATTCAATAATTGGATACCAGAGTACACTAGGAGTGCCTGAATATAAAGGCCTCAAGAGAGCTTCTAGAATGCATAGAAGTCAGCATCATGATATATCATACAACCAGGCACATGTCCACCAAATATGGATTATCCTCCATTAAGCATTGGATTAAGTGTGATGATGTCGGGATAAGCCTACAATGGTGTAGCACACAAATCAGTGGAGTAGACAACATGTGCTAAATGAGGAGTGTAGAAAACTGTGTTGTCATCATGAGAACTTAGTGAATGATGCATACTCCTGTGTTGTAGACACCATGTGCATAATTAGAGTTGCATAACTCAATGAGAGTTCACAAACTCCTAAGTGTCTCACCTAAAATAATAATAAAATAATGCAAAATAATTAAATAATGCATTAACCTAAGTAAAACTTAAGTAAGTGTAATAAGTAAATACTTATTTACACCAACACCCCCCCTTAAGTGCAAGTTAGAGGAATGCCCTTAAGCTTACGCAATCTAGGATGATATGCAATATGGGTCCCGGCTACTAGGCCATGTTAGGTACCCATGTACATAATGATATGCAATCTCCCATAAAGCGGGGAAAGAGGGAAAACCTCATGGGAAAAACCCTCCCCCAAAAAGAGAGATAAAGTAGGATGAATGGATGGATGGAGTAATCAAGACCCCCCCATTATGACATACATCCAATATATACATAAGAGAATGATGAGAAGAGGTAGAGAGATAGGATGGGCTCCGTCCCCCAAAGAAGAATGCCAAACAGTGACTGCTCCAATGAAGAAGCTAATCCAAGACTGCAAAATGGTGTTCCTCCCCTTAGGAAGAAATAATTCCAAGGGTACAAATGAGAAGCTTCCATTGTGCAAGGAAAGAATCCCATGGATAAGAATGTCTCTAAAACCTACTCAACTGGCTGAAGAACGTATCCCAAAGAACTATCTATCTCTACAACTAATGAAGAACCCTGCTGCAACTGCTGATCATAAGTATCCACAATCACTTCAACCTGTGATGGTTGATCCTGTAGAGAATGAACAAGAGAGTCTGATGGAACCCTCATGACAACTAAAGAAGGTAATTTTGCATCAAGAAGAAGAGGCAGATCATCAATACTATCCCCCAAGTCTATCACTAAACCTATATCTAGAAGACTGGAAGTACCTTGCTGTGTTGGACCTATCACTATGGCTATGTATGCATGCAGACTGAACTGAAGAAGTGACCTCTCACTGTATCTGTCAATAGAACTCCACGTATCTGAATCTATTGAAGCACTATTGCTGGTGTCACGATCAATTTCCACACTATATGATATGTGAAGAGGAGTAGAGGACAAGCTTGGTGAACTTTCCACAAAATGTACATCTTTCTCCACAAAAATCTTATGTGTCTCAGGATCTATAAGTCTATATGCCTTCACATTGTCTTCATAACCAATGAAAGTACAAGGCCAAGATGCCTGTGCCTTGCGACCCCTGGAAGATCTATTTTCCCATGCAGGACAACCAAAGACTCTGAAGTGTGTCACAATAGGTTTTCTGCCGCACCATGCCTCAAAAGGAGTTTTTCCATCTAAGGCTAGATGAGGAGAATGATTAAGAATGTGAGTGGCACTTGAGATTGCTTCAACTTCTAATGATGGATCAAGAGACTTGGCATGAATCAAATTCCAAAGTGAGTGACTTGGTAGATTGATAGGATATTTGAACTTAGGTTTGGAACATAGAGAACCTCTTGAAACTCTCCATTTTCCATTTCCACATTTCCTTTCCCTTCAACTTCCATTTTACTATCATTCCCCATGAAGATGTGTAGTACCTTTGAGTTATTAAATGAAGAAAAATCCTCCTTTGAAGAACACATGTGATATGAGGCACCTGAGTCAAATATCCATTCTTTTGAAGACTTTTCATTTGCCATGAGTGCTTTCCCTTTGCCCTTTGAATCTAAAGAAGATCCCTTCTCCTTGTAAGCATTAGGCAATGGAACATTATGTTTCTTCATGATGTTTGTTAATTCATCAATCTGTTTGAGATAACACTCATGCTCTTCATGACCCATTTTCTTGCAATAAGCACACTTCTTCTTCTCCTTATTATTGCCCCCTTTCTTTTTGGAATTCAAGGACTTGCCTTGTTGATTGGATTGTGGTGTTGTCTTTTTTGCATCCTCAGATTTGCTCTTCCATTTCTTCTTACCCTTTCCTTTATTAGAAGACTATCCAGCTGAATGTTGAGAACCCTCATTGGCCACCAATGCTTTGGACTAAGGTGATTTGAGAATCCCCATTATTTTCAACTTCTTTTCTTCATCATCCAACAGTTTAGCATATTCATCAAAAGTGACTTTCTTGTAGGCAGACCCTAATGTGGTCTTTGAGGTGTTAAAAAGAAGATACAAATGTGGAATATTCTGATGGCAGCTTGTTATGGATGAGATAGATCAGTCTATCATCTTTGATAGAACTTCCACAATCAGTAAGCTTTGTCCTTAATTCATTCACCTTAATGATGAAGTCCTGTATGGAGTCATACAACTTAGGATCTAAGGAAACTAGCTCATCTTCTATTTTGAATACATCCTCTTCAGACACTTTACCATAAAGGCTTTCGAGGGTATCCCAAGCTTCCTTGGATGTAGTACATTTCTTGATTTGATACATGATTTTATCATCTACCCCCAAACATATATCACCTAGGGATTTCCTATCCATTGCTACCCATTCAGAAATTTCACTTGTTGATACATTATCACCTGCTGGTTTAGGAAGAGTACCATCTACATATTGTGAAACTCCATTATGCATTAAGTGATACAACATTTTGATTGACCACAAAGCATAGTTATGAGGAGTTAATTTAGGAAACTTAAAGTTGCCCATAATGCAGAAAATGAAAGAAATGTGCAAAAACACAACACCAAGAACACCCCCCATTTTCACTAAATCAAGAAACCCCCCCAAAATAGATGCTTTGGGCACTTTATCAGTAGTGTGATTACAATGGGCCACTTGCCAATTTTGGCCTTTTTGGACTTCTGATTTTTCTTTTTACAACCTCTTAGTAGAGTAAAAATATGAAACTTTACAATGTGCTACAATACTGAAGCATTACAAAACAAAGAAAGGCCCTATTGCTGAAAGTGACAATTTTGTCCACACAACACTACAATCTAATCCTAGATCTAGCAAGTAGACAAAAAAATATGCACTTTCAAAAAAAATAGAACCTATTTTGAACTCCAGATGTGCCTGTACGGAGCATTTGAAGTTGCAAAATATAGGATTATCCAGGTACAGTCGCCAAAAAATGCAAATTCTAAACAATTCGTGCACCAAAACCAAAAAATAGTTGAACCACTAAAAAATTTAGAAAACTTACCCAATTTCAAAAAAAAATGCACCTGATTTGGAGTTCGAATGTGAGAGTTATGACCTCTTGAAGTCGGACTGCAAAAACCTAAATCAATTTGGTGAGGGGTTGCACTAGCAAAAGATAGGGTTAAATTTGACGTTCATACAGCCATCACAGTAGTTCAAAATTTTCTTGTGATGACAACCAGATGGGCATCAATTTTAGGCTATCAGAATGATGATGTTAGCAGAAATTTTGCCCCACTGAATGATGTGGCAGCTAACATGGTGGTCAGTACCATACAGATTGTACAAACTGTATGGAAAAATCCTGCGTGTCAATTTTGACTGGGTAGTCTGACTTGTCTGTCCATGTGGATAGGCAAACTGGGTAGGTCCACATGTTGAGACTTGATTCGAGCGCAAAAAAGAGGGCGTAATATGTTGCCCAGCAAATGATACTATGCCACGTGTCTCCAGATCTATGATACTGTGCTGTTGCCAGATCTCATGTTGCAGTGGGACGAGGTTGTGATATTCAACTTGGAGTTTTAACTACGATGTCGAATTATTCAAAATGCTACCGAAGATTACTCTATGCCGAAACTCCTCACTGTGTTGCTGATTTTTGAAAGCGGACAATGGGAAAGATCGTGCAGTAGCCGAACTGTGTTTTTTGTGCTACCGAAAGTTAATATTTTCGATGCTGGTGTGTGGGGATTATCCCACATTGAGCATGTGATTTCTCTGCAGGTTTTTATAACTGTAGACTTGCAAAGTGCTAACCGAAGCTGAGCATCTAGTGGTCGCCTTGTCGGTGGTGTGAGTATGCTAGAAATTAAGTGGTCGTCTGCTGATTGGTTGACTTCTGCTAGGTTTTGTAAGCTTGATCAAAAATATTGATGTGTGCACTTAGTTGCGAGTTGAATGTAGATGCCCGCAAATTAATAATTGAGCCCTGTAATAATATAATATCTGCCACAAAATAACAGAGCTGAGCTGGGGTTTAACTGCCCAGTATGGCCAAAAAATTTCTTTGCTACCCAATTAATTCCGAAAATAAAATTCAAAAATTACAGAGAAATATAGATCTGCAAATTAATAATCAGATCAATAAAAATGATCATACCCAATTGTAAATCGGTGCTTTCGAGTGTCGATTTGCAAAACAAATTTGCCTCACGATCAACTTTCACCAAATATAGGCAAGTTTATAGTTAATCTCCACCAAATCGATGCTCCAAATGCAACAAAGAGGTCAGATCTAGCTCTAGACGCTCCCAATTTTTTTGGATCCTCCAAAATCGTGTCGAGGTGCTGAAGCATGAACGGTCTCGAACGGCTACGTGATGAGAATCCTTCTTGGCTCAGATACCATGTAAGAATTTGGCTTAGGCCAAAATTCACCCAAGAACTAAATAACTTAACACAAGCACACAGTAGACCAAAATAGATAGAGTATGATTAGAATGACGATATTCATTCAATAATCGGATACCAGAGTACACTAGGAGTGCCTGAATATAAAGGCCTCAGGAGAGCTTCTAGAATGCATAGAATTCAGCATCATGATATGTCATACAACTAGGCACATGTCCACCAAATATGGATTATCCTCCATTAAGCATGAGATTAAGTGTGATGATGTGGGGATAAGCCTACAATGGTGTAGCATGCAAATCAGTGGAGTAGACAACATGTGCTAAATGAGGAGTGCAGAAAACTATGTTGTCATCATGACAACTCAGTGAATGATGCATACTCCTATGTTGTAGACACCATGTGCATAATTAGAGTTGCGTAACTCAATGAGAGTTCACAAACTCCTAAGTGTCTCACCTAAAATAATAATAAAATAATGTAAAATAATTAAATAATGCATTAACCTAAGTAAAACTTAAGTAAGTGTAATAAGTAAATACTTATTTACACCAACAATAATCATTGAAGGGTTGATATCTCAAAGTATTCAATAAGGAAATGAAGGTATTCTTGAAAGTTTTCAAAATGCATTGGATTCAAAATACAGTGTAGAGTTTTCGTGGAAGGATGGATTTGGGCAAAACTACTATTAAGGATGATCACTATATTACTCTTCCTCCATTTGGGCTTTCAACTTAAAAATTGCAAAGGAGCACCTAGACTTCTACTGGTTGTGTTGACTAGTAGTGAATTATCTCTCTGTCAAGCTTGGTTGATTCTTGGTTGAAACAGCTAAGATTTGGAAAAAGAAACAGAAAATGCTATGACTGCTTTGCTGAACTTATCCATAAATGACAAAAATAAGACTGAGATTGCTGCTGCAGGAGCCATTGAACCCCTGATAAATGTACTTAGAGGAGGTAATCCTAAAGCAAAAGAGAATGCTGCTGCAACTTTATTCATCTTATCAATCATAGAGGAAAGTAAAATTACCATTGGGCAGTCCGGTACTATATCACCTTTAGTTGACCTCCTAATGAATGGTACTCCCCGAGGAAAGAAGGATACTACCACTACTTTATTTAACTTGTCCATCTTACATGAGAACAAAGGCTACATTGTACAAGTTGGTGTTGTTAAGCATCTCATTAAAATCATGAACCATGTGGCTGGAATGGTAGATAAGGTAGTTTCCGTTTTGGCCAATCTATCAACTATTCAACAAGGTCGTGCTGCAATAGGTGAGGAGCATGGCATTTCTGCTTTGGTGCAAGTGGTTGAAATAGGGTCTCAAAGGGGAAAGGAAATTGTTGCAGCTGCCCTTCTACAACTTTATACAAATAGCAATAATTTCCAAGCTCTCGTTTCATAGGAAGGTGCCATTCCACCTCTAGTTTCATTGTCTCAATCTAGAACTCCACGAGCAAAGGAGAAGGCACAAGCCCTTGTTCAACATTTTAGGGATCAACGGCATGCAGGTCTAGGAAGGAGTGTTGATAGACACATGGATAGGCATTTTGATCAGATGTGATAGTTTGTTAAGTGCTAAATCTTCTTTCTATGGCTTCTTCACTCACTCCATTCATTGCACCACTATTGGCGATGGAACCACCTAACACAACCTCATCTCCCACCCAGGTCAGCAGCCTCTCATATGAGTTGATAAAAAAAAATGTCTTGAAGAAGGCCTTGCTACTTCTATCACAAGGGAGGAATATGTAAATGTCAAAGATATGGTAGATGTAACTAGTGAATACAATGCTATATTATGCCGTCATTGTCACCATTATCATTCTCCACCATTGTTTGGTCAATGTTATATCGCAGTTCAGGATTGATATCATGGGAATAGTTACAACAATGATCATTGAACTTGGGCAGTGGGTAATGTTGGAGTAGATATAAATAACCAATGTTGCTCACATTGTTCTACTGATCATTTTTTGTCGTTGGATGTGGATTTGACTTATTAGTTTGGCATTGTTAATCACATGATTTGTTGGTCATATTTGATGATTTATTTCAAATCTAAATATATGAGCAAAGGCAATGATGCGACTCCAGAAGCCCAATGGATTTAACTCAAATGTTGGTTAGAAATGAATAGTTTCATAATTGAGAAGTCATTATTCTTGTATTCCTTCATCTGTGGTGATTGTTCAAGTTCTTAGATTTGAAAAGTCTTTTCTTTGTATTTTGTCTCTTTGTATTCAAAGAAGAGGAAAGGTCATTGGCTCTTATGAGCATGTTATTGCAAAGATCTATAAATTTTGTAAAGTTTTCAGTAGAGGGGGTTGGGCTTTTTCTGCATACAGTCAGAAAGCTGGAGTAGGGAGAGGAGCACATTTAATTTCCGTAATTTTTGGTTCTTGCATTTGGGGGGTTTTCTATTCCATTTTTGTAATAGATTTGATACTCAGTTGTAAGTAATAATGATTAGAGCATCATTATTTTCTATTTTCATAATAAAGAGAGATCTTTTGTTAAATCAGAGAGTTTAAAAGGGGTTTTTCTGATTATTTGCAATCAGAGAGTTGCATTAATCAATTTTGGGCATTATCTTACACCTTAGAATTGGATAATAAATGTGTTGTGGATAAGAGGTGTTTGTAGCCATTTCTACAATAAGAATCAAAATAGATGACCTTCTATTCTAATTTCATTTACATTGCATTTGCATTTGCATTCATTAAATTTATATTGCATCACCAATGTTGAGGAGTCATAAGATGTGTGAGTTCTCAAAGTTGGCTAGGTTTAGGATCTAAATTTTGCCTAAGTTAATCTTACCTAGGATTGACTTGGTTTTCCTCTTTCATTCTTGGGTTAAGAATGCACCTAGTTAGTTTAGGCAATAAAACAAATTCATTGCATATCATTTCATAAGGGAGTTGTACCTTCCAATTCAGAGGAAATCTATCAATCTCATGATAGATTATCCAACTGTTGGCATCTAATTGTTCTTTTAGATTTGGGCATTTTGAGAGTTTATTTAAAAGGACAATCTATTTACCAACAAGACTCAATATTAGTTTCTTCTTAAGAAATATAACAAGATTTCTTACCTTTTACCTTTTATTCCTTTTTCTTCTTGAAGTATCAATCATCTCTTGTTTCTTTGTACTTCCTCTCCTTCTTTTAATGATCTTATTCTTTGTCAGGACACTTTGTAGCAATATTATGAATGTTGTTACATGAAAAATATATTATGGGAAGTTTAACTTTGTATTTTCCTTTGCCTCTTCCAAATCTCTTAGCTATTAGTGCTTCAAGTTCATCAATTTCATCATCAAAAGTATCACTATCATTTTTCACATGTTTTCTTTTTCCTTTCTTGCTAAGAAGCAATTGTGATTTAAAAGAAGATTCAATAGTAGCAGGAGTGTGATAATCAAAATTAGACATCTCAAAAGTAGTAAGCCTGCCAATTACACCTTCCAAGATTGGCACATTGCCTGGTGTACATCTTAGTTCTTGTATTGCAGAAACCCTAATAGCATAAAAAGGAACCAAGTTCTTGATACCTTGGTGATTATTGTTTTATTTTTAATATTTCCTTTAGTTCCTCGAATAGAATTCACAACCTCTTTGATTCTTGTATAATACAATGCTATGTTCTCACCTTCTGTCATTCTCATTTCATCAAAATTGCCTCTTAGACTTTCTAATTTGGCTCTTAAAACATTATCATCTCCTCCATATATGGTGTTCAATTTATCCCACATGCCCTTGAACTCTTCCTATCTTTTACGTCATCAAAATCAACATATCTTAGGGCTAAATAAATCTCCAACATTGACTGATTATGTTCTTTCTTTTCTTTAAATTTTTGAGCAGTTAGGGGGATTATTTTTATGTCCATATATGCATTATCAAGAAAATCCAATATAGCATCACCAATACTAGCTATATGTGTTGGATACAATTTTTAATTGTGTATTGTCTTTGATGTTACACAAATGTCATATTAGTCATCAGACAGAGTCTACCAAGCTCAAATGATCAGCAAAGCAATTTACAGTGTCTACCAAATATTCCTGAATATTACACAGTAAAGTCAATTCTTACCAAGCTCACTCGGGCATCAAAGGATTGTGTAGCAGAAAGTTAGTATTAACTGAGCTCCTAAGGTTAACAAAAAAAATTTAATGTTTACCGAGCTCACTCAGGCATCAAAGGATTTTGTAGCAGAAAGTTAGTGTTAACCGAGCTCCCAAGGTTAACAAAGAAAAGTTAATGTCTATCGAGCTCACTCAATCATCAAAGGAAATGTGGCAAAAAGTTAGCTTCTACTGAGCTCACAAGGTCAGCAAAGGAAGGTTAGTGCTAACTGAGTTCACTCGATCTCCAAAGGATTTTTGTAGGGTTTGCAGTGTTTACCAAGCTTCACTTGGTTAACACTAGAAAACCATTCTAGAGCAGTGGTTACCGAACTAGGTCGGCTAGCGAAGGATTTTATTGTTTTGATATTAAGTTCAACTGTTTCATGCAATAAATGTAGCCGATTGATGTAATGATTTTTTCAGTTGTTGTAACTTATATTTGAGCTGACTTGATAATCTAAAAGGTATATATAGATGTTCAATTTGTGAATTCAAGTGTGTGAGTGAATATATGGATGAGGATGGAATAAGTGACTATTGAGAAAATTTTGATGAAGGATTAGATATCCTAGAGGAGCTACAAAGTTGTATTCAATCAGTAAGGATCTAGTAAAGCATAACAAAGATCTGTAATCAAAAAAAGATAAGTTGTGTATCATTCAGGTCACTTCATTGTTGCTTTCTAATCATTGTAACAATGAATCCAGAATCTCTTTATAGAGTTGGTTTAATAGCCATTTTGTAAATCCTCTAACAAGGTGACAGTTTAGTTGAATTTTTCTAAAGACCTCTAACCAGGCCACTCCTAACAGGGTGATTAAATCCTCTAACAAGGTCACAACTAACACTATGTATTTGTAACCTTTAATAGGGTTGGCTCCTAACAGGGCTCACTTCAGAAGAGTGAAAAATTGGTGACTAGTTACTTGGTGGTTTTTTCCATACTGGGTTTCCACGTTAAATTTGGTGTCCCTTGTGTTCATGTTATTTCTTTTATTCATACATGTTAATCACTTTGAATGCTTAATAAGTTAACAACACATCTACAAGGTTTTAGCATTTATCTATGTGGCTACCAAGTATCAACAGTAATTAAATATTAAGACATCTCAAGGATCTATGGTTTTATTTTTGTGGTAATTGATTCACCCCTCCCCTCTCAGTTACTTCATCTATATTTCCAACAACTAGTATCAGAGCTTTTGGTGCTTACAGGATAAGATTTCAAGGATCTAAGCCAAAGATCAAGATGTCTTATAAGAGAGAAATTCCAAGACTTAATAGGGACAACTTCTCAGCATGGCAAGGGTTGATGAGACTTCATCTAGCTTCTCTTGGAGATACAAGACTAAAATACCTTGATGAAAAATATGCAAAACCAGCTGGTACACTATCTGTCAATGATATTGTTGAAAAGAAGACCCACAATATTATGATGATAGATATAGCATCTACTCTGAGTTATGAAGAATTTGATGACATTAAGGACTGCAAATCTTTCTTTGAAATGTGGGAAAAGCTTAAAGAAATCCATGGAGGAGATGATAACATAAGAAGAGCCAAAGCAGAAAGTCTGAGAGGACAGTTTGATCAAATGAAAATGAGAGAGGATGAAAACATTTCCAAATATGTTAAAAGAGTCAAAGCATGTGTTAGTGCAATCAAAGCATCTGGAGGAGATATCAAGGAGGAGACACTTATAAGTAAAGCTCTCAGAACATTACTACCCATTTATGCAATTAGAGTCTCTGCAATTCAAGAAAGAAGATGTGAAGTAAATCATAAGATAAATCTAGAGGCCATAGTTGGAAGATTAACTGCATTTGAACTAGACAACTTTGACAACTATGTTCCAGCTTCCAAGAACATCAAATCAGCATTTGAAGCCAAGCTTTCACTCAAGAAGAAAAGCAAAAAGAAAAAGGAATCTCAGTCAGAAAGTGAAGATGAATCAGACCAAAGTTCAAACAGTGATCTTGAGGTGATTGAAGCTCTACTAGCAAGGAAATATTCTAGAGGCAGAGTAAAATATAAAGGTAAATTTCCTCTAATCTAGTTTTCATGTGAAGAAGTTGGTCATATTGTTGCTAGGTGCCCAAACAAGTAGAACAAAGATGAGAAGAAAGGTTACAAGTACAATGGCAAGAAATAGTTCAAATCATTCAAGGATAAAGGAAAGAAAACATGTTTTATGGCTAAAGATTCTAATGATTCTAATGATGAAGAAGAAGATGAAATTGTCTACATTGCTGTGAAAGATGAGTCTGATAATGATGAGGAAATGGAACTCATTTCTCATATGAGAAAAAATGATACATGGATCATAGATAGTGGTTGTTCTCAGCACATGACTGGTGATAAAACTAAGTTTGAATACTTTGAAGACTATGATGGTGGTAGTGTAAGATTTGGTAACAATGAACCTTGTTATATAAAAGGAAAAGGAAGAATCTCACTAACCAAAGAACTTGTGTGTGATAACGCATATTGGGTAGAAGGACTAAAGCATAATTTTTTGAGTGTGGCACAGCTACTCAATAATGGATTCAAAGTAGAATTCATGCATGGAAAAGCAAGATTACTAGATGGCAAAGGAAAACTGATTGGATCAAGCACTCAAACAAAAGGTAACTTATTTTATCTTGAACTTGGTCGGTCTATGCAAGAATTGTCAAATTGGTAAAATGGGAAAGACTAGTTTTAAAAGTAAAAACTATCAGTCTGAAGATATATTAGAAATTGTGCATACTAATTTATGTGGACCCATTGGAATTGAGAGCTATACTGGAGAAAAAAAATTCATTCTTTTTGTTGATGATTACTCAAGAATGATGACTGTCATGTATCTAAGGAACAAATCAAAAGCATTTGAGATATTCAAATGATATTTGGCCAGAGTAGAAAAGGAAATAGGGAAAAGATTGAAATGCTTGAGGTCAAACAGAGGTGGAGAATTCATTTCACATGAGTTCAATAAATTTTGCATTGAAAGAGGAATCAAAAGATAGGTATCAGCCCCTGGAACTCCTGAGCAAAATGGAATAGCTGAAAGTAGGAACAAATCTATCATGGATTGTGTAAGAACCTTAATGATTGAAAAGAGCATTGCTATCAAATACTGGAAGGAAGCTATCAGCACTGCAGTTCATACCTTGAACTGAGTACAGCTAAAAAAGGACTCATTCAAAACTCCCTATGAGCTATGGTATGGCTATAAACCTAATGTAAGTTATCTAAAAGTATTTGGAAGTAAATGTTACATTTTGAAAGAATCTAGAAAAGGAAAATTTGATGTGAAAAGTGATGAAGGAATATTTTTGGGATACTCTTGCAAAAGTAAAGCATATAGATGTTTGAACTTATCTACTTACAAAGTCATAGAAAGTGCACATGTGAAAGTTGATGAGTTTGTAGAAAGGACTGAAGAAGAAAGTAAAAGGAAACCAAAAGATTATAGAAGGTTTGTTTTCATTGAACCTGATACAGTACCAGTCAATCAGGAATCTTCTACTCCCAAGTCATCAGTAGCTGAGTTACAGGAAGTTCAAACCGAGCTACAGCAACTCGAGTTACATACAAATGCTACCGAGCAAGTGTCTACCGAGTCTGAAGGACCTAAGTGAATATCTACCAAGCCAGAACAACCAAAACCTAAAGTTGAAGTGCAAGAGGATAACAATGAAATTCATTCAGAAGGAAAGGAACCTGTATTAGCAAAATATGTTAGGAGACATCATTCAGTAGATCGGATCATTGGAGACAAATCTGAAGGAACCATGACAAGAAGTAAGTTGAAAGGTACTTGTTTACTTGCTGATTTTGAACCTAGAAATATCAAAGATGCATTGGGAAATGATAGTTGGATTGAGGCTACGAATGAAGAGATAGAGCAGATAGAGAAAAACAAGACATGGACTCTTGTACCCAGGCCTAAAGATAAAAATGTGATTGGAACTAAGTGGGTATTCAGAAACAAGTTGACTGAAGATGGTAAGGTATCAAGAAACAAAGCTAGACTAGTATGCAAAGGATATGCTCAAGAAGAAGGAATAGACTATGGAGAAACTTTTTCTCCTATTGCAAGATTGGAAGGAGTCAAAACCTTACTTGCATATGTTGCTCACAAAGGATTCAAAGTTTATCAGATGGATGTCAAGTCAGTATTCCTCAATGGTATACTGGATGAAGAAGTTTACATTGAACAACCTAAAGGTTTTGTTGATCCAGATAAGAAGAATATGGTCTGCAAATTACACAAGGCATTGTATGGTCTAAAACAAGCCCCTAGAGCATGGTATCAAAGCTTGCATAACTATCTTATTCAGATTGGTTTTCAAAGAACTAATGATAACAGTAGCTTGTATATAAAGGAAGGACCAGATAATAAGATTGTCTTGGTAGAAATATTTGTAGATGATACTGTTTTCACATGGAATGATGATCTTTGCAAAGAATTTTTAGAACAAATGAACAAGGAATTTGAAATGTCTATGTTTGGTGAGATCAAATTCTTTGTTGGTCTTCAAATTCGGCATAATAAAAATGGTATCTACATCACTCAATCAAAATACATCAAGAAGATATTGAAAAAGTTTGGTATGGAAGACTGTAAACCAGTTGGGACTCCTATGTGTACTAGATTCAAACTTACTAAGGAAGATGAATCAAAAGAAGTAGATCAAACATTGTATAGATCTATGATTGGAAAGTTGTAGTATGTAGTTCATACTAGGCCAGATATTGCCCTTGCGGTTGGTATTGTAGCAAGATTTTCAGCAAAACTAAGAGAAAATCACATGATGACAATCAAAAGAATAAATAAATATTTGAAAGGAACTGAAGATTATGGTTTATGGTACAAATTTGGAGGTAATTTGGATTTGAAAGTGTTTACTGATGCTGATTGGGCAGGAAACCTTGATGACATAAAAAATACAAGTGAAGGAGCATTCTTTCTTGGAAAGAGGTTGGTTTCTTGGACAAGCAAAAAGCAGAATTATACATCCCAATCTACAGTAGAGGTAGAGTATGTTGATGCAACATAAACTGTTCTAATATTGTTTGGTTTAAATAGTTGTTGGAAGGCATGAAGGTGGAAATCAAAGAACTAGTTGTTATGTTCTGTGATAATACAAGTGCAATCAACATATCTAAGAATCCAATGATGCATTCCAAAACCAAACACATTGCAATAAAATATCATTTTTTCAAAGAATTGGTGCAAGATAAAGAGATCAGTTTGGAATATGTCCATACAAAGGAAAAAAATTGTTGACATACTCACAAATTCATTACCTAAGGATGCATTCTTGTAACTAAGAGGTAAGTTAGGGGTCACTCCCATATCTGAAGTTCACTAAAATGAAGTTTTAGTGATGCATCAATGCATACCAAGTTGAAGATCTATTAGTTGATACAGCATAATCAGGAAATATTGCATATGAATCAGTACTAAAGGTACATTAAAATTCATTTGAGTTGTGTTGTCTCTGGCATGTGTTGTCAAAGAGGGAGAGTTTTACTGTCATATCTTTCTAAAATTTGTTTGAGAGGAAGAGTTTTCTATGTAATTCCTTCATAGAGGGAGATTAATGAAAGAGGGAGAGTTTACTATCTAATAGAGAAAGTTGTTCTGATAGAAAAAGACTTGTTTTCAAACTTCATTCTGCTATGACATGTTGTGTTGCCATCAATGCCAAAGAGGGAGATTGTTGGATACAATTGTTAATTATGTATTGTCTTTGATGTTACACAAATGTCGTATCATTCATCAGATAGAGTTTACCAAGCTCGGATGATCAGCAAAGCAATTTATAGTATCTACCGAACATTCCTAAACATTACACAGTAAAGTAAGTTATTACCGAGCTCACTCGGGCATCAAAGGATTGTGTAGCATAAAGTTGGTGTTAATCAATCTCGCAAGGTTAATGAAGAAAAGTTAATGTCTACCAAGCTCACTCGGGCATCAAAGGATTTTGTAGTAGAAAGTTAGTGTTAACCGAGCTCCCAAGGTTAACGAAGAAAAGTTAATGTCTACTGAGCTCACTTGGTCATCAAAGGAAATGTGGTAGAAAGTTAGCTTCTACCGAGCTCACAAGGTTAGCAAAGGAAGGTCAGTGCTAACCGAGTTCACTCAGTCTCCAAAGGATTTTTGCAGGGTTTGTAGTGTTTACCAAGCTTCACTTGATTAACACTAGAAAACCATTCTGGATCAGTGGTTACCAAACTGGGTCAGCCAACGAAGGATTTTATTGTTTTGATATTAAGTTCAATTGTTTTGTGCAATAAATGTAGCCAACTGATGTAATGATTTTTTCAGTTGTTGTAACTTATATTTGAGCCGACTTGATAATCTGAAAGGTATATATAGATGTTCAAGTTGTGAATTCAAGCATGTGAGTGAATATATGGATGAGGATGGAATAAGAAAATATTGAGTGAATTTTGATGAAGAATTAGATATCCTGGAGGAGCTGGAAAATTGTATTCAATCAGTAAGGATCCAGTAAAGCATAACAGAGATCTGTAATCAGCAAAAGATAAGTTGCATATCATTCAGGTCACTTCATTGTTGCTTTCTAATCATTGTAACAATGAATCCAGAATCTCTTTATAGAGTTGCTTTTAAAGTCATTTTGTAAATCCTCTAACAAGGTGACAATTCAGTTGAATTGTTCTAAAGACCTCTAACTAGGCCACTCCTAACAGGGTGATTAAATCCTCTAACAAGGTTACACCTAACAGTGTGTATTTTTAACCTTTAATAGAGTTGGCTCCTAATAGGGTTCACTTCAGAAGAGTGAAAAATTGGTGACTAGATACTTGGTGGTTTTTCTCATATTGGGTTTCCACGTTAAATATGGTGTCACTTGTGTTCATGTTATTTCTTTTATTCATACATGTTAATCAATTTGAATGCTTAATAAGTTAATAGCACATCTACAAGGTTTCATCATTTATCTACGTGGCTAACAAGTATCAACATTAATTAAATATTAAGACATCTCAAGGATATGTGGTTTTATTTTTGTGGTAATTGATTCACCACTCCCCTCTTAGTTACTTCATCTATATTTCCAACAATATGTATCCTCATCAACTTTTTCCATCCAAGAAAATGTTCCTTGTTCAACTTTGGTACCTCCCTTTTGTACATTCAAACTTCTCTCTACAAGAACCAATCCTCTAATATTAATTATAAGAGTATTTAGAACAACTGAGTGGGGGGGGGGGGGGGAGGTGAATCAGTTATCCAAGGTCCATATGTACCAATTAAACAAACAAACACTTAAACAACTTCAAACCTTATCATTCCATAGCTCGATCTCTATTGTAAAATATTAGTAACATTAGCTAGTTGTGCACTTTTCTAAAATAAAACACTTGTAGAATGTAAAAATTAATCATAAAAACATAATAATAACATCCACACTAGTTTGACACTAGGATTTAACATGAAAACCCAATTTGGAAAAAATTGCTAGCGACATGTCACCAATTTTCACTCTTCTAAAGTGAGCCTTGTTAGGAGCTAACCTTGTTAAAAGTTATAATACACACTATTAAATGTGACCTTGTTAAAGGATTTAATCACCCTATTAGGAGTAGCCTTTTTAGAGGACTTTGGAACATTCCATTAGAATGTCACCCTATTAAAGAAATTACATAGACTGTTAAGTCACTATGACTATTAGGTCAACCTTGATTAAAGGATTTCAAATACTATTCACAATGGTTAGAAAGGAACAATAGGTTTGATATGTTAATTACAACTCACTTTGCATGTACAGATCTTGGTTTATCTCTCAAAATTGATTCACTGTCTAGCTTCCATTGTAATCTCAATCTTTGATTTTCTTGGAAACCCTTCAAGCAATCACCCTTCACTTCTTTTCAACTTAATTCATAATTCTTCTTAGATTCGCAAGTCAATAACATTAGCAACAACTCCAACTCTCTAGAACTTATTCACACATGCATCACCTCTTTGTAAATTACAAGAAATTTTGTCTATATTCCTCTTTAAATAGGTCATTCTAATATTTTTCTACTTAAACACCACCATAGATCTTAGGTTTTATGATTTGATCCATCAAATACAATGTATTTTTTTGCCATTTTGTTTTTCCCTTCGTACCTAGAAACTTCTCCTTGATTTTATCTCTTAGGTTGTTTACTTTATCCTCTCCTAGAGCTAAATGATCCAAGTCATCGATCCTTATCTTCAACATACTTTTCATATCCCAAGAAATAAAATTAGCTAGCTAGAAATTATTATTTCTCGCAAACAATTAAAATGTTTTTCTACAACCAACACTATATTTGGACACTTATTCATCATTAGGTTAATTGGCCTCTATAGAACTTCTCACTCAACACCTACACTATTGCTCAATTTGATACTAATGCTTGGTCAACACTAAATTTTCTTGACACTTACTGTGGCTCAATTGACACTAGCATCACTTGGCATGTTCATCAAAATTATCTACTCTTCTACTCTGTTGCATAGCCAAGCCTATACATTTGATCCCTCTTTGTTCACATTTACAAGAATTGAGCATTATTGTCTTCTCCACTTTCAACATGATTTAAATAATCAATTTATCTTGTCAAAATCCAACTAATAAAATTTCCATTTTTAGTTTCCTCATAACTCAACCTATCCTCTAGATGAACAACTTCTCAAATTCTCTTCATCAATCAAATAGATATGACACTTAGATTAGATAGAAAACTATCTCATTAATATATTTGACATCAATGACAACATAAAAAAATTTCCAATTTTAGTTTCCAACACACCCTCCAAAGGTGCAAGCCCTAGTTATATATTATGGCCAAGAAATAAAAATTTGTAATTAGCAAGTAAAAGATTTCAAAGCTTGACTAGCATTATTTATGACAACCAGTGCAAATGTGGACTAATGTCTATGATAGTATATTTGTAAGGTCAATTTTATTCTATTTTGAAGACTAATTTAATAGAACAATATATAAGGTTTACAATCATTCTTGTGACTATTCATTATCTCATGATATCAAAAGGTCTCTAAGGCCAAGGAAGTTTGATGGCATAAAATTTATGTATCATAATTGTGGTGAGTTGTACTAATTTATTGATCCCACCATAATTAGAGTATATGGATTTGAGGGAACACCTTTCTTGTTACTTCAAATTATTTCTAATAGAATGTCATATTAAATAAATGTTAGGAAAATGGATTATTCAAGTGTTACTAATTTTAATGAACATAGAAAGTGATCAATTATGTGTGGATCATTGTGACTAGATGATATTTAAAGAATATTATCAAATTTTGGACAAACTAAGAGAATAAACACTAGAAGAACTTCTTTGAGAAATACTTTTTATCCCAAGGGATATATTGATTGGGATAGGAATAAATAGGGCCTAAAGTGAGGATATACATGTTCCTTTTACCCATGATAGCATTATTAGAAATCTTGAGGATTCTAAAGCATAATAAGCCATAGATGTATGCAATAGACAAATGGAATAGAAAAGTAAATAATTAAAAGAAGCTTAGATTTTGTCTTGTTCTAATGATGAATCCTCATATGAGGATGTACCTCAATATCAAATCAATCTTATTTTAAGTCTAGAATTAAGAAGTATCAACATTCTGAAGGAAGATATTAAAAAAATTAGAAATAAAGGAGATGATACAAGATAATTGGCCCATGAATTTTTGGTTTCAAATGATCATTTCATTAGTTCCCCTTAATTTAGATATTGTTTATATATGCACTAATGGAAAATATTGAGATACCCATTTGTAAATATCACTTTAACTAATGAAAATTGGTTTTTGGACACTTTAAAAGAAGACATTGAGAGTGATATGAGTAACATGAATCTAGAAAGAGGAAAATGTGATAATGTTTCTAGGGCACAACATATGATCAACCTTTGTGTTTGATAGGTTTCTTCATGATAGTGGAGTTGAGAAAAAATTCAGTCAAGAGGGAGAGATAAAAGTATACATCAAGTTAGGGTACAATCTTGATGAAAAGTCCCTTATTGGTAGATTTATATCATCCTTAAAAAAATATATAGATTATTGATTAAGAAAAAATATTTAGTCACATGATGACACTAAAAGTAGGACAAGCTAATCCACTAGCCATACTATAAATGCATAATCAATAGTTTAAAATTAAATAAGAATTAAATAAAATGATAATCAGGGAATGCAAAATGTATAGACTAAAGAGTGAGATGATGATAAAGAGAATGAATCTCTAAATGATATTATTAAGGAGGCTCATAGTAAAATTTTGGATACTCAAACTGAAGGAGAGGATTCTTAGTAGAGACATAAATATGAAAAAATCAGCAACTGAAGTCCCTAAAAATAAATACCAACTTTGAGAGAACCTTTGTTATAATAATAAGAAGGTTTACTTCTTCTTTTTTTTCATGGATTGAATGGTTTTTGGTAGTTTATTCAAAAAAAATTAAATCCATTCAAAATATGAATGACTATGAGAGATGTTAGATGAGAATATTAGAGAGTTACATCAAAGGAAATCTCTTGATTATGAAGCCCTTCTGAATGCCCAAGATTTGGTCAATGAAAATAAAGACCCCTTTGAGGAATTAAAAGGAGTAATTGTGGAATTTTTAGATGGAGTAGGGAGAGATCTTCCACCCTTTGTCAAGGAAGATGAGAATTTGAAAGATCAAAATGAGTTATGTTAGAGTCTAGGTCACATCTTTGTGGAGATTTGGATGATGAAAAGAAGGATCCTACTTTGGGGAAGGGTCATAGTGACTTGAAAGGGATAATATGTTGGTGTTTTAAAAATATAGGTCCAAAATTACACCAAGATGCAAAATAAAAGTGAATGCCTAGGGGTTAGCTACTTCCAATGTTCAACAAAAGCTTATTTAGATCTAGACCAACTTAGCAAAGCACAAGGACTTGATGCACTTTAGGCTCTATAGGGCCAAGGCAAGTACACCTATGGATTTTATCACTTATCTACTAACCTTCCTTATCCATTATTTATCCCTTATAGAAGAGAATGTTCTAATAGCTTCTTGAAATTGTAATCAACTATTGATTTACAATAGCCAATTATAAACTCAAAACAAGCTATTAAATTAAGTGAATGATCAACATGTAATTTTTTGTTAAAAACTTTAGATGATTGATTTTGATTTAAGAAAGAATTATGCAATCTAATGATTGTTTCAGTTTACATCTCAATAATGACCAGTGCCTTATCCATTTGTAATAAAAGTTGTACCAGTAAATCTTGATCTATTTAATTGACTTGCAATTTAATTTATTAGGTGTTAACCCTAAATCCCATTCTTATGATATCCCTACCATAGATTATGAAACCCTATGAATTCATAGAAGTATTTACTTAATTTTTTGAATTAAAAGAAATAATGAATTGACATATAACCTATCCCAACTCCATTAAATTGAAATGATCTTTTCTCACTCAACCTCAAAGTGATAGATATATCCAAATGGAGACATAATTTAAAGACACAGATATTCAAAACTTCCATTTGATAAAAAACTCAAAATATAAATCAGAATGTGAAAAATTTGTCATTCAATATCCACTATATTCTCATAGTACAAAATTGAAAGAACACATAATTGACATAAAGATTGGACAGATTGCAAAATAGCATTAACACAGAAAATAAAATAAGAATTGACCCCTCACTCCACATCTTGGGAATCCTTTTATAGCCAAGGATTGCAACAAACTTCAAATGGGAAGACACTTATCAAAATTTGATTCAAAAAATAAAATACAAAGACATTTTAGATATTTTATTCTTACAAACATTCTTTGCACTTGGACAATAGTGGGGAAGTAGTTCCAAAACTAGTAGGTGGTGTCTTTTCTTCAAGTATCTCCAAGATGAGCATGTGTGCACTTTAACAACCTATCATATTTGTTGTATTTTCTCTATTTTGTCCATTCTACCTTGTAGTTATGATTTTAACTACTTAATTATTGTCTCTGGATGGTAGGGCCTTTATGCCTACTATGATCTCCCAAATGGCAATATTAGTTTTAACATGTGGCCATGTGGTATATCTGATCATGTTCACATCCTCGAGGTACTCATTCTATTTTTCATTTGTAATGGCCTTGACCTTTGTAGTTACCTTCCCCATTTTTGACTCCAACTTATAGAAAACATTAGTCATATGATACACTACCATAGAATCGACTTCATTATTACACTATGCAATAAATCTAACATGTTTTAATATTTCATAAAAGGAAGATGACGATTCCTTCTAGTCTTGTACATTTCCATTTTCTTCAACAATACTTAGCACAAAATTAGGAGTCCCTATGGTAATTGCTTTCATCTTATTCTGGATTAATTATAATTTCCCTAAAAAGAAATCATTTAATTCCTTAACTTTGTGGATTAATTTTCTTATACATATAAATACCCCCTTGGGAATCTCTTTCTTCTATGTCAACATCAGTACAAGATTCTCAAAAAGTTGGGTGTATGGGCCCCATATTGTGAATAAGGATGATAATAATACAATGGCCTTAGAACATTGATATTTAGCTACCTACAAGACAATGTAGCTCTTGTGTACAGTGAAGATTTTTTTAAATAATTTATCTTATGAATCAACAAATTCTTCATAGTTCTAATTTCTATTTCTTTGCTTGATTCTAAATCTTCCTCATCAGTAGCTATAGAGTGGCCTATAACAACCCTTGTATCTAGTGCATAATCCTCTATTTGCATACCCTTTTCTTCAACTTTAGTAGAAAGCCTAATAGGATTTTTTAATGTTCCTATATCATTTTCCAACTGGAGATTCCTCTTCTCTAAGACATACATATTTTTCATTTCCTCTTCATAATGTCTCCTTGTATTCAAATACCTCTCATAGGCTCCATATAGCTATTCTTCTAACACATCAATTATATTATTTCCTAACAATGATGTTGAAGTCATCAACCCATAAATTTGGTTGCTTGATATGGAATGAACATAGATTATATTCTCACTAGTGGCTTTTCATTTTCTAGAGCCAAGCTCCATATTGCCATTTTTTGAGCATCAATGCTATAACCATACCCTCTCAACTCTCCGAATGGGTTTACATCTTTAAAAGATTTATTTTTTTCTTGTCTCCTCATTTGATCCAACCAAAATGAGGAACTGATTTCCTATCCTAGAAAGATAATCACACTACTTCTTTTAATCAATTTCATTGCATCATCAACATTTCACTTCTCACTCTTAGGATCATACTCTTGTAGCCTCTTGACCATCTCTGCTACTTTTCCATTGGAGTCACCTATTTTTAGTTGCAATGATAATTCTTTTTTTTTTTAATTTTGAACAAGAATATCTTAAACTCTTTTGTCTTTATGAAATTCTCATCATTCATAAATTCTCTAGCCTCTATGATTTTGTCATCTACCATTTTGTTCTTTGCTTTCCTCTCATCCTTAGTTGCTTGTGCCATCAAGAAACTTCTTCTTGCATCATTAAAGTATTGGCTATTCCTTGGCATAATTTGTAAGGTTTTCTCTCTTACCTTTTGAGGAATTTTAACCATATTTTGCTTCTCTCTACTTTGTTGAGTCCAGGGTGAGCTTTCAAGTTGTTCTTCATCATCACTCACTTCTGCTACAATATCAGGTTTAGGAGATTTAGGATTAAATTTATTTTTTATCTCCTCTGGCACTTGTTCTATAATCTCATCAAAAAAATTAATGCACTTATCAAATATAGGCCAATAGCCTTCTTCATGATAAAAACCCTTAAAAGATCAGTAAATTCTCTTCATCTCTTCTTCAAAACCCAATACATCTCTCCATTTTATTGTTCTTTCCCTACACACATTATCATCCAAATAATTTGCAATCACATCCTCCTCCCATAATCTCTTTCTTAATGGAAATTTATATCCCCTCATTTGTTTTAAAGCATTTCTAACAACATCACCAGGATCATATGTTCATGTAGGGATAGTAGGCAATTTATAATCTCTGAGAAATGCATCAATTTCTTCAATTGCAATTTTACCAATTTCAAAATCCTCAATCTTAGAACACCTACATAAGAATGTCCCCTTTCTGACATTTTGGCCCAAATACTCCCTATTTGTTGATATCAACTGCTAGAAGATTTCAACAATCCCTAGACTTTCTGGAACAAATTTAGGGAGGATATGTGGTGGCTGAGGGTACCCAAAAACCCTAATGACTATATAACTTTCAAAGAGAAAAATGCTTCCCCAATCATGCCCTAATTGTTTTCCTTCATTAAAGAATCTAGAGGGATTTATCAATTTCCAAACATTTCTAGGAACCCTTTCTACTATAGCTCCCAACATATTTAAAATAGGGAAGACAAATCATCATAAAAAGAAATATTATATGAATAAGGGTAAAATCTCTACCATACCCTAGGCCATCATTGTACAGGAAGGTTTTCTTCCAATTCTTGTGTGCCATTGATGAAGTTTGGATCAATGTACTCCACATTATTGTATAGAATCAAATGCATCAATAGAGAGTAATGATGAAATTTAAAATTCTCCAATCTTCCCTCTTGGGCTACAACAATCTCATCATGAATGTGATTGACTATGTAAGTGAAAAAATTATATCCAATGTTGATGTGTGGGTCCTAAATATTCAATGCCATGATGTAGAGTCCACCAAAAACATTCATAGTCCCATTTTAATCTAAGACCTTTTTCAAACCAAAAATTGTGTTCTGAATATATCTTTAGAAATTCTCTAGAGGCACAAAATCTCACAGTTTCTTTGGTATATCTCCTTGTTCCTCTCTTGACTTTGGAATGTGTCTTAGCATAGTCCTATTAGTGTAGAAACTCTTATGGTTACTAATATTCTCATCAAATTTTTCTAAGTCAAAAGCTTCAATAAAGTTCTCCTTATCTAGTGCATAGTGTATACTTTTTCCTTCTTATGGAATGATTTTCTTATAGGATTGTATTCTTTAATAAATGCCTTCATCAAATCAACATCAACAAAGACCTTAGGCACTATCAATTTTTCCAAGTTCTATTCCAAGGGTTAGATATAAGGACCTTTTCTAGCCTATTATTATAGAAGTACAAAAACAATTTGTTCTCATTTCTATTTGGTACCTTTGCATCTCTATAAAAAAATGTATGGGTCCCTAAAAGTATGGTCATTTGCAGATTGAAGGTTTGATATGGTCATTTGTAGATTGAAGGTTCGATGAACCTGGCAAGAAATGTAGTCATTCTTTAGCAAAAGAGCTAGGGATTTTTCCTTTTAAAGAACTTGATGGAGCTTCTTCAACTTGAGCTTGTGAAATTAACTCTCCTTCCTAATGTGCCATTTTTTCAACTTATCACAATTCTAATGAACTTTGTTTGCCAGGATTGGCTCTTCAACTTCAACTCTACTCTGTAACTTCAAACACTGTACAACTTTAAACACTCTACAATTGATAACAAAAAAAAAAATCTATTTGCCTTTTATCTCTTTTCTGTAAATCAAAGTGTGGCATTAATGGCATTAAAATGACATGCACAAATTTTTTTTAGTACTTCAAAAGTTGTTATGTATTGAAATATTATGTTGTTCATAACTCTAGCTCATCATCTATTTCTAGCTTGGACATGCACTTTAGTTTTGTGCTTCTTGTCTTTAAAACTACAAGTAGCAATGTGGTGAATGACCCATTTTCTCCACTTCTCAACAAATTTATGGATTTCCTTAATTTTATTTGTGATCATATGTGTAGATGCTCAAAAATGTTTTGCATCTATGGTTTCATCACATTGTCATACTAACTCATCCCATTTTCTCATTCCACTAATTCTAATCTCTTGACCAACTTGATTATATCTCAATAAGTGTCTATCATCATTCATATCTATATCATTCATATCCTCTTTCTCATCAATTGTAGATCATTTCATAACCATTTCAACATCATGAAAAATTGTGTCAAATTAACTCAAAATCATATCAAATCAATCTACAATCCCCCCAAATC